>OY977935.1:16560637-17098137 GCA_963854355.1 Epinotia brunnichana
TGTTGATAGGATGTTTTTCAAAGTACACATTAAACTGCACTTAGGGTTTGCATGATCCGCCAATATTTAGGATCCGGATATTTCGGATATTTAAATTCATCAGATCCGGATATCCGGATTTTTCGGATAATACGGATCCACAAGGTGTTTTTCTATAAAGTAGGAATTGTAAGGTTAAACTAAGAAAAAAACGGCTATACCACCGTATACCTGAAAGATTTTAAATAGGTACGCATTCCCGAGGTCATAAAGGGTATAAAACTTTTTTTTTTTCAACTTTTTACTTACAACTACAATCAGTGCATTTAAACCAACGCCAACTTTCGCCATCAAACTGCGGCAATTTTACTAGTTTGTAGTATGCAGGTTTAATTAGTTTTTTTGACTAATAATTTCAAAACAAAAATAATCTTGTTATTATGATGAACTGGCGAATAAAGACAGAGATTGAGTTATCTACCATTCGGTTTTGAGCGTGGACTCGGTAAAAACTTCATTTTGTAGCCATGTTTTCGGTTTTCATGGTTGTATTTTAAGGATCCGTAATATCCGAAAAATCCGGATCCAAGAGCCTGTCAGATCCGGATCCGAAATTTGGCTAATTTGCCACAACTTCATACTCTAAATCGGAGGGCCTACCGCGAACGGCATTCGAAGTTTTCCCTCTCTCTCGCACTTACGTACGAACTCACCGGTATGACAGAGAGGGAAAACTTCGAATGCCTTTCGCGGTAGGCCCTCAGTTGTGCCAAACAAAAGAAAAGTGGAACTATGACAAGGACAATGAATGATATTTCTCTTTCTGTCACACTTATCAAGATTGCTATGCTAACATCTTGTTCAACTTCAATGTCCGTCAAGTGCAATGGGGTTGAAACACACGAGACTAAAGCAGCGAAGCATAGAGCAAACAATGTTGTGCGCCGATTTTCTGTTGGCGACGCTTCGAAAGAAAGTCTCGAGATTAAAGATGTTTTCAAAGGTTTCGGGAAGAGCCCTGTAGTCACGCTGACGCGGACTGATATATCGCCGTATCTCAAGAATATGGTACAGAATTCCGTTAACAACACTGACCTCCAGAAGTGTTTGTCTAAGTTGGAAATCGCTGTACATTCTAGACGACTTGGCGACAAGTGCTCTGTCAGCGTTTTACGCGACGACCTTAACGAGCTGAAAATGGCCTTCCAGGAGGACCCTAGCTGTCCTATGTTCAATACTAGCTTCAACATTGCGAAGCTTAAGTGTAAGATCTGCAAAAAAGTTTACTCTAGTGAAAAAAAGTTGCAAAACCATCAGGAAAACAAGCACATGATTGTCTACAAATCGCACGACAAGGCTAAGAAGCGGGTGACGTTCTCCGACCGCGTGATAGTTCATGAGGTGAAGGAATACCACAAATGCAGGAAATGCACAAAGATATTTGAGCAGTATAACTCACTCAAACTGCACATGAAGCAAAGACACAAGAACTTTGTTGATAGGATGTTTTTCAAAGTACACATTAAACTGCACTTAGGGTTTGCATGATCCGCCAATATTTAGGATCCGGATATTTCGGATATTTAAATTCATCAGATCCGGATATCCGGATTTTTCGGATAATACGGATCCACAAGGTGTTTTTCTATAAAGTAGGAATTGTAAGGTTAAACTAAGAAAAAAACGTCTATACCACCGTATACCTGAAAGATTTTAAATAGGTACGCATTCCCGAGGTCATAAAGGGTATAAAACTTTTTTTTTTCAACTTTTTACTTACAACTACAATCAGTGCATTTAAACCAACGCCAACTTTCGCCATCAAACTGCGGCAATTTTACTAGTTTGTAGTATGCAGGTTTAATTAGTTTTTTTGACTAATAATTTCAAAACAAAAATAATCTTGTTATTATGATGAACTGGCGAATAAAGACAGAGATTGAGTTATCTACCATTCGGTTTTGAGCGTGGACTCGGTAAAAACTTCATTTTGTAGCCATGTTTTCGGTTTTCATAGTTGTATTTTAAGGATCCGTAATATCCGAAAAATCCGGATCCAAGATATATCTCTTGTTAAAAATTTAATTTCTCGTCGTCACGGATGGTCGTATGACGCGACGATGGAGGATTTACTATATTATTGCCTTATATCTGTTAAGTGTACGTAGTAATAGTGATCTAGTTAGTCCCTATAAGGCTAACCTTACGGTTACTGAAGTCAACTTAGTTACGAACCTCCTCTTCCTACTGTCAACCACACTATATATAACGCGACCAAAATATACCAGGGTGTCAAATTTAGAACGAACAACTAGTAGAAAGTGTAGAATAGTATTGTATAAAGTGTCGCAAATCTTATTTCTGGTCTAACCATGGATTATTTTTGTCATTGTTGCATAACTGTTTCCACAATAGGCACTTACGTACTTACAGAATATGGCTAGTCAGCTTGCGTGCCTATTGTGGAAACCGTTTTGCAACAATGACAAAAATAATCCATGGTTAGACCAGAAATAAGATTTGCGACACTTTATATGACGGTAGATATACTATTTAAGTACATATAAATATATTATTTTGTTCACTGGATGATTACTGATTGATGATGGACAAGCGTCATGGAAGATGCCAATTTATTTTTTTAAGGTCTAAGGATACCACTTTTTTGTTATATATTTTTAAAGATGAAATGTTTCCAGCGAGTAGATAAAGTGTCTATATGTATCGGTAAAAACATGGTTCAACACAACATTCGTTTATAAAAGAGGCAGCTTTGATCTCAATGCTCAACAGATATTTCTGTGGGTAATCTCGGAACATTTTAGATCATAGTTAATGTAATGATTAGTACTCGTAAGATTCTAGCTAGGAGTTCAACAAAGCTGGTGAATCGCTGTGATGTTAATGTCGATATAAAACGACACTTTAAATGTGAACCCTTTTCTATGACTTCTTAACTGTCTCATAAGCGTATTTTTCACGTTTTTACTATAGATAAGTATTTCAGTAACTTTCCTCGATGTCCGGAACTTCGTATTCATTTATGTAGGAAACTATAACTAAACAGGTCGTCTTCATGTATGGGTGTTAAGATGTTGTGTTTGGCCGTTCAAAACTGTTTATTAGTAACTGCATAGTGAAATATATGCTCATGAACGTTTCGCGTATTAAATAGTAACAATAATCAATTAATCACTCATGAAATCAACATCTCAGAACTATTCCGATATTGTGCTCGTGCTAAGATTTTACTGTCAAAAAATTAACAATTGCTAATACAGATTTCTTTTTAAACAGATTACTTTAATGGAAACATTACTTATGGTTAATAAATAATAATTATACATATTACAATACTTACATAACCTAACCTAACAACGCTCTTTCAGCGAGCATGACGCACAATCTAGGTAATAAATGGGTGTAGATCAATTTTCCCCTAAATATGAGGTATTAAAACTGGAAAAGTCCTTAGTTCTTTTTTGTAGCGAAACGTTTTGAATTGTTATAATTCATTGATTAAGAATTATTTACAGTCGCCATCACATATATCTGTACACTACAGGATATTCAAAAATATCTGAACATGCACCCTATTAGCCTTGAAAATAGAGTCGTGTTCAGATGTTTGTGAGTTGCTTGTTTGCTCCGATGTATGTGATGGCGACTGTAATATATTCAAATTATTGTTATTTACACATTCGAAGTCCTTACGTTTACTTTAACTTTACGCTTTATTATGGATACATAAAATTGTGAACATATTTTGACGTCGTTAGTGCCAAAAAGAAAATATTTCTGTTCTGTGTTAAAGCAACAACACTGAGTGAGTTATAGGAACCAAATAAACTGCATTATAAAAATAATGAAGACGATCAAAATACTATGAATCAATGAGGTTGCAAATATAAATTTTAATACACGAACCGAATTTTCTGGACTAACTAGAACATTATACAATCTCATATTTCGCGGTTATTCGCACATTTTACCGCCAATTTGTTACCAGTAGTAACAGCTGGGATTTTTTTATCATCTTTTACCACTAAAGTACTCGGTGGTAACTACTGGGAAAAAAATCCCAGTAGTTACAATAAATTACCATTCCCATAAGTTCCCACTAGTAAAAGATGGGGTAAAAATCCCAGCTGTTACCACTGGTAACAATTTGGTGGTAACAGGTAGGAATAACCCATATTTCGTACATAGTTTACCTTGGAGCTAACCTCACATGTTGTTAATATCTGTATAATTTAGTTTTAGGTCCGGTTTTATAAAGATATACGTCTGGCCAAATTCTTTCTCATTACTTGCTGACATAGGTCTGACGAGTCTTTATAAAATCAGGGTATGAGTATATTCTTACGACGCGCGCCTCCGCAAACTGATAAAGCAAAACCGACATGCATGTTGTACAAGGTGATCAGGTCCTGCTTTACCTGAGATTTCATCGCTAATTAACGATTTCGTTCGAACTTGAGATAATTGCAGAGCTTTTACAAAGAGTTAGCTTTTTAGCCAGTCGGCGGAAAATATTGCACTATTTCTACGCGCCTAGCATGGTTTTACGCAAGTGATATTTATAAGGGATTGTAGTTCATGACCGATGTAAAAGTTTCGAACGCAATAACCAGTATGTTTTCCGTAGTGCATTTCCGTGCGATTATTAGGCGAGTGTTGAGTAATTATTGATTTTTAGACAACACTTTCATTACTAGCCACTTCCCTGGATGTTGTAGTGATGAAGCTCATCTGCAAAAGTTTTGACAAATAACATTGTGACATTTCATTTATTAAAATAATTTGCATGTTCTGAAAATTGACTTTTATTTCCTTTATAAATTAAGCATCAGTCAGGTGATAACTCAAAGTAACAGTTGAACAACTATATAATATGTCTATTATACCTACTACTTAGTCGTGCAGCCCGTATTTTTTACGGCTAATACGGGCTAGCACATCATGGTCCATACAAAAACTTTAATTACGAGACGCGGTGGTAGTCTGGCCATCGAAACGTGATACCGAAAACGACCGCGAAATTTAAAATTGTATTTAGTTATTGGTATGCCTGTATGAGCTAGAGTTAAAAAATATTGACGCGTTTGTCATTAATTATGAAGTTACTAGTTTTCACCCGCGACTTCGTCTGCGTAAACCCGGGATAAAAACTATCCTATATTTTAATCCAGGCTATAAACTAGCTTCGTGAAAAATTTCATCCAAATCGGTTCAGCCGTTTAAGCGTGATTGAGTAACAAACATCCAAACTTTCAGATGTATAATAGTATAGGATTAGTTAATGACAAAATAATTTAAATCGTTTAACCGTGGCTCATTCAGGCAAACCGTAGTTAGCTACATTTTTTAAATTTCGCAGTTATTTTCAGTAGGTCACGTTTCGATGACCAGACTTTAATAAGTCTTGTATTTCATTTGTCAAACTGAAAAACTAAATGTTCATGTTTTCAACGGAGTAAAATGAAGTTTCATGTATTGTCAGTTTTTAGGGTTCCGTACTCAAAGAGTAAAACGGGACCCTATTACTAAGACTTCGCTGTCCGTCCGTCCGTCTGTCTGTCACCAGGCTGTATCTCAAGAACCGTGATAGCTAGAGAGTTGAAATTTTCACAGATTATGTATTTCTGCTGCCGCTATAACAACAAATACTAAAAACAAAATAAAATATTTTTTTAAGGGGGGCTCCCATACAAAAAACGTGAATTTTTTGCCGTTTTTATAGATAATCTGACACCAGGCTGTATTTCAAGAACCGTGATAGCTAGAGAGTTGAATTTTTTTTTCATAGATTATGTATTTCTGTTGCCGCTATAACAACAAATACTAAAAACAAAATAAAATATTTTTTTAAGGGGGCTCCCATACAACAAACGTGTATTTTTGCCGTTTTTATAGATAATTGTACGGAACCCTTCGTGCGCGAGTCCAACTCGCACTTGGCTGGTTTTTTTTTTACAATTATAAATAATAGTGATGTTGTACAACCGATAATAGAGAACATTACTGCAATGTTCTGCCGCCAGAGGCAGCACGACCACTAAAAGTAAACCAGTATAGAAATATAGGGATTCACACACACATGCACAATTGATTGTCAAATGAGTGACAAGGATGCTTGCATAGACACTACCGCAAGTGGGAACGAGATGCAATGTCAACGCTGCTAGTGTCGCCACCTACGAAGAGTTGCGAGTTCCCTATTCCTTTCTGATCCCAGCGGTCGGTTGCTCGAAGGCCTAGAATTCCATCGACCCATACATGGGTCGGCAGGTGTGGTCCCATTGGTCCAGCAGTCAGACCCTGAAAACGGACCCTGGAAATCCTGTAGTATAGTTTAAATTAGAAAAAAAAAGGTGACACACATGTGGGTCAGTGGGATTCCAGAGTACTAAAAAGGACCCCCCATTGGGACCTCCCGTACGACCCATATGTGGGTCAATGGGAGATGACGGGTTACCGAAAAGTTTGAAGGGTAATAGGTGCCCATTAGGTGCCTATGTTTAGACAAATCCTTATAAAGTCTACGCATTATTTTATTAGTATCGTTCGTATATTCTTGTAAAGAACTTGTTACAGGACGGCTATCACAGGCCCGGCGCGCGGTCGGTGTGTGGAGGCCTTAATACTATCCATCTCGTTCTAATTTTTATTTTATTCTACTTATTGGAGAAACAACAGAAGCAAATGTACAACAATACACTAATAGTAACAAATGCTTACAACTAGAGATGCACTTACTTCCTAAACTGTAGCCCTAGCATAACTAAGCGAAGCGACAGCGAGAACGACTCGAGATAGCAAACTCGCAGCTGTCAGATTTCTCGCTCGCGCCAGAATTCTGTAGCATAACTTCGGACTGCGACTTAAACACGCGCCGCAAATTCAACATCTCGCGGCGCGACAGGGGAGGTATGTTCTCGTTGCGTAAAGTATAAAATTTGACGTTTGAATCTTAAAAGAACGAATGAAATAGCAAAAAATTAGACATATTGTCTATGGGTCATTAAAAAAACCGTCATCCGTCAGTCTGTGTTTAAAAACAAGAAGTTTTTTCCGTTCATAACATCAAGTGCCTAAGCGACTCAACTCACCGCCGGGATGAGAGATTGAGGAGAGAGTCAGCGGTACGTCAAGTGCGGTTTTTTTCAAATTATTGCGCAATTATAGGTTTTTTTGCTTATAATCTCGGTGAGTAGTCCAGATTTTCCTTAATTTTCTGTTATTTATACTATTATTTAGTTTTAGGTCTGGGTGACTTCTTTATAGCAGTCAACCTTTAGGTGTAATTATGGGGAATCACTCCCCTGGGGACCCGGGGGGGGGGGTCAAAGTTGACTTCTCCGGTTCCTCCTTCTCCTGGGGCGTACATAACTCTCCGGCAGTCTGAAGCCCGCGATCTTGATGCCCGACGTTGCAGAATGGAAAAGTCGGAATCGGAACACAAGGGTTTGGATTTAAATGATAAATCTCGCTCTCGGTCGAGCTCTCGCTCGCGCTCATTGCGGCCTGGATCTGCCTCTACGGACACTTCGGTCAAGTCAATGGTGGTTGCCAGCGACATTAGGCTAAGTAACTCTTTTGCAATTTTACCTGACTCGAATCCAGACTCTCAGGACTCTGTGTTGGTGTTGGGGCTGGCATCAGTCCCAGTAGCCCATTTATCACAGGCTGCCTCTCCTTCACTTTCGTATCAGAATACTCCCCCGGCCCATTTACAGGCCTCGCAGCCTTCCCTTCCAGCTTCTACCCCTCAACTGGTGACATCACTGCAGTCAACGGAGAGAACCTGTTACGAACGCAGTGATCCTGGCCCCTTCATAGTCCATGTACAATACGACAGTCAGTCCCTGGGGGCTACTTTGCATCCAGTCTCTTTTGGACAATTCCTCCATTTCCACCACCGAGAATTCCCTAACGTGATTGACGGCTCGGTTAAAGGCTTAGGCCGGAACAGAGTATCGATAAGCTTTCACTCGTTCACGGACGCTAATGAGTTTATATCTTCTCCAACCTTAGCTAATAAGAGACTTAAGGCTACTATTCCCTCTTTTAACGTCACCAGGTTGGGTCTGGTCAGGGGCATCCCAACTAGCTGGTCCCTTGAGGATATTATCTCTTTTGTGAGAGTTCCAGAATGGTGTGGCCGTGTTATCAAGGCCAGACGGCTGAATTTCAAACAAAACAATTACTCAGATGGCTCATACAAGTGGATTCCTTCCGAGACTGTTGTGGTAACATTCGATGGGCAAGTGCTCCCATCGAGCGTGTTCGCGTGTTATAATGCTTTAAAGGTGGAATTTTACTCTTTTCCCACTGTTCAATGCTTTCAATGCTGCAGGTTCGGGCACACCAAGGACAAATGCCGTTCGACTCCCCGCTGCTTCCGTTGTGCTGGAGTGCACTCTGGCGAGACTTGCAATGAGGAAATTCTCAAATGTATTAACTGCAAAGGCGAGGTGGGGCACTCGGCTAAAAGCAAGTCTTGTCCGGAATTTACTCGCCAATGCAACATTAAAAAGTCGATGGCTGAAAATAATATTTCATATGCGGAAGCTGATAAACTCCAACCAATCTTTGGGAAGTCTTTCGCGAATGTAGTAGCTTCTGCGTCTCCGGGGACTAAAGGCAGCTCCTTCAGAAAGACAGTTTTTTCAAAAGCACGTTCTCCTCCCCCTCCCTGAGCTGGTTAAGACAGGGGGGCTCATATGGGCCTTACTAATTAAATTAAATTTAATTAAAAATCATTTATTTCGGACTAATTCATCCATAATGAGCCCTCTCCTCAGCTTGCCAATGGAACTGCGCTGAATAATCCGCATTCGTCTGCGCCCACCGAAGATGTGGTGGCGATTCTTATTAGACTTTTTTCAGTCCTGTCTAAAGTGTTCTCTTCCTCCAATAATGATTTGTTGTCCCACGTTGCCCCTCTTCTCTCCTCTCTTTTCAATTCCCTCAATAATGGCGCAGTCAGTTCTGCAATGGAACTCTAGGAGCATTCTGAATAAAAAATCAGATTTAATTTATCTTACTAACAAATACAGCCCTTTTGTAATTGCCCTTTCAGAAATCTGGCTTAAACCTGATTATAACTTCCGCTTTTTCAGGTTTTACCTGTGTACGGGATGTAAGAGTTGATGGGTATGCTGGTTGTGCCTTGCTAGTTAAAGAACCTCTTTTAGTAAAATTATGATCCCCTCCCCGGAGAATTTTCACATCGTTGCTGCCCGTGTGAATAACTACACGTGTCTCCCTCTATATTGCTCATACAACTAAACCCATTCTTTTACAGCTCTCCTCTATTTTGGAATCTCTTCCTCCCCCTCTTTTTATCCTGGGAGATTTTAATTGTCATCACCGCGTTTGGGGCTCTGGGAAAACGGATTCTTTAGGTGAAGCGTGGCTGGAACTAATGCATCCCCTTAACCTTTGCATTCTTAACTCAGGCTCACCTACTAGGCGCTCGAGGCCTAACGAGGTGTCTAGTGTGGTTGACCTCTCGTTATGCTCCCCTTGCTTGGCATCTCAGGTGACCTGGAGTACACTTGACTCTTCTTTTGGCAGCGACCACTTCCCGATACTGATTGAATTCCCTCTCCTTTGCCGTGAAAAGCTCTCTCATAATCCCCCACTCCTAAAATTTAACTTGCTTAATGCTGATTGGGTTGAGTTCAGGAGAGTTATGAGCGAATCGGACTCACTGTTGCCTCCTTTAACAACGGGTGATATTAATCTCTGTGCGAAGGAGTTCTCAAGAGTGATAAGTCTTTGTGCGGAGAAAGTTTTTCCTGTTAAAAATGCTGTTTCCGGGAAAATCCCTTCCCCTCCCTGGTGGGATTCACAGTGTACTCTGGCCGTTAAAAACAGGAAGTGGGCAGAGAATGAGTACCGGTTTGACATCTGCCGAGCAAAGTTTATCGATTTAAGTAAATCAATCGCGGAAACCAAACTCCTTCTCCAATCAAAGAAACGGGATGGTTGGAAGTCTTTTTGCTCCTCTATATCTCCTGCCACTCCTGCTCGTTTTCTTTGGAGGAACATACGGAGATTTAGAGGTAGCAGACAGAGTTCTACTGGGTCCCATCCTTTGGGTGGAGAGTGGGCGGAGTCGTTTATGGACTCTCTTGCTCCGCAGTATGCCCCTAGTAGGTTAGAAGTTGATGCTGGATACTGTTCTTACTTCCCCTTGATTCTTCGTTCACGGTGGTTGAATTAAAACTGGTCCTTGGCTCTGTCACGGACTCTGCCCCTGGCATTGACGGTATCCCCTATTCTTTTATCTCTAACGCTACTGATTCCTTTCTTTCTTACTTCTTGGGTCTTCTCGATAACATTTTCATTTCTGGTAGTGTCCCACATACCTGGAAAGCTCAATTAATTATCCCTATCCTTAAGCCTAATAAAAACCCTTATGATCCTTGTTCTTACCGTCCGGTTGCCCTCTCCTCCACTCTCCTAAAAATATTAGAACATCTTTTAAAAAACAGGATTGAATGGTTTGTCGAAAGTCGTAATTTGTTGTCTGATACTCAATTTGGCTTTCGGAAAGGGAAAAGTACGATGGACAGCCTCGGAATGTTTTCCTCGGATATCCGCATAGCCTTCTCCCAGAAGAAATCTATAGTTGCTGCTTTCTTGGATGTTAAAGCTGCCTATGACAACGTCCAGCTCCCAATTCTCTGGGAAAAGCTCTGTCGGCTTAAAATTCCCTCCAGACTGTCGTACTTAAGTTACTTTCTGAACGTCTCATATCATTCCGGGGTAATGACAGGACAATATCTCCGTCTAGACGAATTTGGAAAGGGCTTCCGCAAGGATCTGTTCTTAGTCCCCTGCTCTTCAATATCTATTCTGCCGATTTGGAGGCTGCCAAAGGTCACTCGAGCATCCTCCAATATGCTGATGATATTTTGTTGTATTCTTTCGATACTAATATTTTGAGGGCGGCGCACCAAGTTTCCCGATCTTTGGAATCATTAGAGGGTTGGCTAGCGCATCATGGTTTTGAGTTGTCTCCCTCCAAAAGTAACATAGTAGTCTTTTCTAGGAAACAGTCCATTCCAAATGTCTCTGTTTCGTTAAAAGGCCATGTAATCCCCTTAATTTTAAATTTTTAGGCTTAGTGTTAGACTCTAAACTGTCTGGTCTTCCACACTGCGAATACGTAAGAGAAAAGTGTGAAAAGAACCTTAACATTCTAAGGTGTTTGGCTGGAGTGTGGTGGGGTGCTCACCCTTTTGCCCTTAAAATGGTCTACAATGCCATCATCAGGAGCGTCTTGGGTTACGGAACCTTTTTGTTGGAACCTGCCTCTGCAGAAGGTTTGCAGCTTCTTGATCGAATCCAATCTAAAGCGTTTCGTATAATTGCTGGTGCAATGAAAACTAGTCCTATTAACGCCCTTCAGGTGGAATGTCTGGACCCTCCGCTTGACCTTCGTCGTCAGTTTCTGTCTGACCGCTATCTGTTTCGTACTTTCCAATATTCTACTCATCCCATCTTCCCTAAAATTGTGCTCTTGAATGATTACTTTACCAAGTCTCCTTATTGGACTAATAAGTCTCCTCCCTGTTTAGTTACTAGTTTCCGCAGGTTCAAAAGTATTAAAGACCCCACTTTTCACTCTCGCAATCTCCCCATGTTTGAATTCCCCTACTTTGTAACTATTTTCCAACCCCGCGTTATTTTAGATTTTGACGTTATGAAAGGCGATATCTCTGCTAGGGAATATTCGCGTGGTCTTCTGGCAAAGGATTGGGCTGGTTGGCACACTCTTTATTCCGATGCTTCGAAGTTATCCCCCTTGGGCTGTGTGGGGGTGGGTACCTTTCAATCACAATACCGAATCGTCCAAAAGGCAAAATGCCCTCCGGAATCTTCCGTGTTTTCAGGAGAGTGCCTTGGTATCCTAAAGAGCGTGGAGTACATACTATTGGCCGGCCTACGTCACTCCATTGTCTTTTCCGACTCCCGCAGTGCTCTGGAAGCAGTTTTGGCTAATCTGTTCACTTCCAAACTTCACAACCCTCTAATCTTGAAAATTAAAGAAGCGATTAGTCAATGCAGTTCCAGAGGCTCCGAGATCGTCTTGGCTTGGATTCCGAGCCACTCGGGTATTGTTGGCAATGATAGGGCTTATAGCATCGCGAAACAAGTAGTCTCTTGCGGTGATAAAGTTCCATTTAGAATTTGCTGCCACAACCTTCTTTCCCTTCCTCACATATATTTAAGAAAAAAGTGGAACTCTCGGTGGCGGTCTAGCAGCAAACGGACGGGCTCAACCTATGCTAAAGTCCAACCTGATCTACCCCTGAAAGTCTGGTTTTCAAAAATTCTTCTGAGTAAGCTGTCCACTTCTACTTTTATTCGCATGAGGCTGGGCCACTGCTGTATCCATGTTCATTTAAAGTGGCTTCGTATTCGGGACTCTTCCTTGTGTGAGTGTGGTCGAGACGAGGGCAACTTAAATCCCTTGATTTTGAGTTGCCCTCGTTTGGACCATTCTAGCCTTTACGCTGGTCTCATTTATCAGAAAATCCCCCTGCCTACCCACGTACTTTCCCTCTTGTTTCCGAATCCTGCTGTTTTCCGGCTGATCGCAAATTTCCTTTCCCTTAATAAATTTAAACTTTAGTCCTTCTTTCCATTCTATATAGTTAATTATGTATCTTGTTATGTCCTATTTATGCACTCCTATTATCTTTATTTATATCCTTCATCAAAATCTGGTCAAATCTTCTTCGTGTTTTCCCCTTACTTTTCTTCTCCCTTCCTCTAAAAGTTCATTTCTTTGACGTGATGCTGGCAAAAATGTAAATTTAAGACAATTGCCATAATAAAAAAATAAAAAAAGTGCCTAAGCAGCAAAACAAAAAGCCACAATACGAAAAACAAAGAGTATTATGAATATATAGAGATAGAGACGTTAGTCAAGGTTTTGCATGCCGCGAGTCATCTAGTATTTCGTCTGTTCAACAGCCCAAGAGCGAGCTTTAGAAAGTTCATATGTGTGCGTCGAGTGTACGCATGTGTGCGTGAACGGAAATACTCACACACACATATACACTTTACTTGTACATGCATACATATTGATATATAATATCGATACCTGCAAACTCAAAGGGCGTAACCGCCATTAAAACAACAGGCTGTTACGCCCTTTAAGTCTGCAGGTATCTATATGCCAACTCCTGCAATATGCCAACGAATAAATTTAGAATAATAAAGACAATTTATGAGTTATAATATATTTTATACGAGGAATCACAGTCAATTACGAACATGAAACAGTTATTCAAGAAGTAGGTACATCAGTTTGGTATCCTATTACGAGTTTGGTATAATATTATTGACTTACAATCGTCAATAACCAAATCTGTTGGAGGTCACATGTGGTTTTGGCTTGATGATCTGAAGTTCGGGAACAGTGGGAATTGTTGTTATCTATGACTGATACCCAAGGTTGGTATTATATTATCTGTGGTCTGTCACCGAAAAACAAAATGCCTTAATGCATGTGTCTTACATATTAATAAAGCTTTCGTATATAAAATGGTGTTTATGTGGACCTCAAGCGATGCCTAAAATCTAATACAACAACAGCAGAGCGTGGTTGATCAGTTCAACTAAAAATATGGCAAGCAATACGTGTATGTTTCCAAAATTGTCTGACGGAGTCGGTTTCTCGAATTGGAAGTTTAGAGTGAAGATTTTGCTTGAAGAAAGAGGTTTGGACGATACATTAGCACCAGGAAAGACGTGCAAAAAGGAGGATGACGCAAAAGCGCGGTCAGTAATAGTTCAGTGTTTGTCAGACAGATTTTTAGAATACGTAAAGAAATGCTCGACTGCGGCCGAGATGATCGAACAACTCGATAAAATATTTGAAAGAAAAAGCGTGTTCAACAAGCTATATCTTAGAAAAAGATTACTAGCATTAAAATGTTTGACAACTGACAAATTGCAGGATCATTTCCTAAAATTTGACACAATGATCGCTGAACTAGAAGCTTCAGGAACAAAAATCGACGAAAGTGACAAGATATGTCATCTGTTGCTAACTCTACCCTGTGAATACGAAACAGTAATAACAACATTGGAAACTATGAGTGACAACAAGGAATTGGACATAGAGTTCATTAAGTCACGATTATTGGACGCGGAATTGAAATTAAAGGGAGAAGAAAATAAACAGATTGTACACAAAATGGAATCTAGTTTTATATCCTGCTACAAATGTGGACAACAGGGACATATATCTTATGAGTGTAAAAACAATGAGAGACAGAATAACATGCAAAGCCGAGGTAGAAGTCGTGGCAGAGGCAGGTCCAGAGGCCGGTATTTTAGAGGCAGAAGTATTAGAGGAACGTCAGTGAGCTATGCAAAACAAGTTCATGATCAAGAGTCTACATTTATTGCATTATCTGCGCAAAATGATACACAGCAAGGAGATAGTTCAATTATATTTGTTGTAGACTCGGGTGCAACTCATAATTTTATAAAATCTGAGTATGAGGAAATAATGGAGGATGTTAAAAGCTTAAAGGTGCCCATATACATCAAAGTTGCAAATGGAGAAAAATTAATAGCCCAAAAGGAAGGAATTTTGAGGTTAGAATGTCAAAATAACCCAGTTAAGATTGAAGGTTTAATTGTTGAACGACTCACACACAATTTGCTTTCTGTGAGTAAACTGCAGGAGAGAGGACACACTGTGGTATTTAAAAATGGTCAATTAAAAATACACACATCAACGAAGACCTACTTTGGAGAACGGTGTGGAAAACTACATGTTCTTAAATTGTCGAGAAAACAGAAAATGGAGAATTGTGAGTACACAAATAATGATGACAGAGCATGGCACATCAGATTAGGTCATCTCAACAGAAAAGGTTTAGCTATAATGAAGTTACCATATAACAATGATATGTGTGATACATGTATGAAAAATAAAAGTACTAGATTACCTTTTCAACCTGTACAACAGGCACAAGCTCACAAAATAGGAGACTTGATACATTCTGACGTGTCAGGACCTACAAGAACACAGACAAAAGAAGGCTACAGGTATTTCCAGACAATAATAGATGATTTCTCACATTTTACCCAGACTTATTTAATGAAAAATAAATCTGAGGCAGCTGATAACCTGGTGAAGTATATAAAAGAAGTCGAGCTGGAAAAGGAAGTCAAAATTAAGAGAATACGCTGCGACAATGGCGGGGAATACTCATCAAACTCTTTTAAATACTATTGTCAAGATAAAGGCATACAAATTGAGTACACTTTACCATACAGCCCAGCTATGAACGGAAAAAGCGAGCGCATGAATCGCTCAATATATGACAAGGCCAGAACTATACTTGACGAGTCAAACTTACCAAGACACTTATGGGGCCATGCAGTGCTGACAGCAACATATTTACTTAATCGGTGCCCATCAAAAGCAATTCATTTTAAGATCCCTGCTATATTATTTGGAAGAGAATTTAAGCTAAATAAGCTGAAAACTTTTGGATGTCAAGCCTGGATGATGGTAATACCTAAAGGAGACAAATTTGATTCAAGAGCAAAAGAAGTAAGAATGATAGGATATGGGAGAACTGGTTATAAAGTATGGGACCCTGAGACAGATGATGTTATTTTTACAAGAGATGTAAGATTCAATGAGAATAATATAAAATATAAGAATAAAATAAATGAACCAGAAGAAGTGGAAATCCAGATTGAACAAAAGGAGGAACCTAGAGAGAAAAAAGATGGAAGGATTGGAAAAGATGATAAGGAAGTTGATAAAGCAAGAGAAGAAAATGATAATGCGAGAGAAGAAACTGAAAACATAGAAGAAAGGAGAACAACAAGAGGAAGAATTATAAAGACACCACAACATCTACACGAATATGAATTAAATGAAGCATACTGTCTATTGAATGATGAAGAGGAACCACAGAGCTATGAAGAAGCTATCAGTGACGGATGGATAGATGCCGTCAACACAGAACTAGAAGCATTAAAGAAAATGAATACCTGGACTGTGACAAATTTACCAAATGATAAAAAAGCTATTGATACAAAATGGATATTTAAGACAAAAGATAATGGCTTGAAAAAGGCTCGATTAGTAGCAAGAGGTTTCCAAATACGAGAACCAGAAGACTTTGGTAAAAACTATGCTCCAGTTGCAAGGACTTCAACTGTACGAACACTATTAGCGTACGCAGTTCAAAATAATTATAATATAAGACAGCTGGATGTTCCCACAGCTTTCCTTAATGGGATGTTGGACTCGGAAGTGTACATAAAAGCACCTCAAGGAGTACAAATAGAAGAAGGAAAAGTGTTGAAACTAATTAGAGCATTATATGGCTTAAAAGAAAGTCCAAAGTGTTGGAATCAAAGATTCAATGATTATATTGAAACGCAAGGATTTAAAAGATCACTACATGATTTTTGTTTATACACCAGTGAAGAAAACAAAGTGTGGATGGTAATATATGTAGATGACATTATTTTAACAGGAGATGATGGAAATATGAACAAAGTGATACTGGATTTAAAAGAAGAATTTCGAGTAAAAGACTTTGGCTCTCCAAAGACATTCTTAGGAATGGAAATAGATAGAAACAGAGATCATTTGAAAATTACACAGAAGAACCAGATACATAAAATGCTTGAAAAATTCAAAATGACTGACTGTAAGAGTACAACTACACCAATGCAGAAAGACTATCAGCATGATGTCAAAGAAGATGTAGTTCAAGATGTCCCATATAGACAACTGATTGGTGGACTCATGTTCATGGCGACTGTTACCCGACCAGATATCGCATATGCAGTCTCATATCTCAGCCAATATTTAGATAAACCAACCAGAAGTCTATGGACTCAAGCCAAGCGAGTATTAAGATATTTAAAAGGCACAGATAATACAGGACTGATATATGAACGGACGGAGAACAACTCTTTAGAAACTTATTCAGATGCAGACTGGGCCGGAAATCACACAGATAGAAAAAGTGTATCCGGGTCTGTTACCCTGTACAATGGATGTCTTGTATCATGGTTTTCCAGAAAACAGACATGCGTGGCGCTTTCGACTGTCGAAGCGGAATATGTTGCAGCGGCTGCTAGTGCGTGTGACTTGCTATATATAAAAGGACTATTCAGTGATTTGAGTGAACTCAGCAGTGACATGCATTGTGTACTTTACATGGACAATAAAGGTGCTATACAATTATCTAAATCTTTCGAGAATAGTAAGCGTGCTAAGCACATTGATATAAAGAACCATTTCATAAAAGATTTAATCGTTAAGAAAGAGATAATTGTCGAGTACATTTCTACTAATGAAAATGTATCTGATTTGTTAACTAAAAGCTTATCTTGTGAAAAGCTTCGTTTGATGAAAAACAATTTAAATATTAATTAATGGTTAATGTCTGTATTCGTTTTGTCTTTTGTCAATTAATTTGCAAAGTAGGCAATAATCGATTGATTCACTTTATTTTGTTTAGTTAAAAGTTTTCAATCGAGGCGGGGTGTTGTTATCTATGACTGATACCCAAGGTTGGTATTATATTATCTGTGGTCTGTCACCGAAAAACAAAATGCCTTAATGCATGTGTCTTACATATTAATAAAGCTTTCGTATATAAAATGGTGTTTATGTGGACCTCAAGCGATGCCTAAAATCTAATACAACAACAGGAATATCGGTGTTTGCAATTATACTTCAATCATGAGCAAACAACTTTTATTTAAATATACGTGCAAACACCTACATGTTGACAGCACGAAGGACAAGTTAAGAGAAGGACCATAGAGAAATATATATATACTGAGATAGAGTAATCACTCGTCGTCACCTTATAGCGCCATCTAGATAGAATAGCTCGAACTAAGCGTAAAGCGCCCTGTAGACATGGCTCAATTTAGCCACGTGTATAGCGGCTTTAACAGATGTATGGGTACGGATAGCTGCGCTAGTATAATCGGTATATGAGTGGATTGCAAGAAAATTGTACATAGTTGACGAAAGTTGCGCAGCATTAATAAAGCGCCGATTAAATTAAGGCCTCAACTATGTACAATTTTATTGCAATCCACCCATATATCCAATATTTATAAGTTATTTTCAGAATTTATGTTTATAATTCCGCCATTCGTTCAGTAGGTAGGTAAAGGTTACATATTTATAGTATCACAATAACGACAAAATAATAAATACCTAGTAGGTATTCTAATAAAAGTCATAAATAAGTACATGTAATTTTACAATTATATACCGAACTCATGACAGAAATTGGGAATACACGGTTAATTGCTTTTTGGGCATGATGAAACCAAATACACAAACGTTATAAAGGAAAGCCATTCATAAAATTTATAATTGTTTATTTGAGGATAAAAATTAGAGAATAAAAAGGGTCATTATTTTACTTGTATAGTACTTTTCCAAAGGGGATGCAAAACTATTAAATAAAATATTTTGAATTCTTAGAGATCTCTAGCCACATCTTTTTCAACATCTACTAATTTATATTCTATAAGACTTCAGTATTCATAACGAATTGTTTAAAATATACCTAGGGTCATGTGTTAGACAGTGGCGCAGTCAGGAACAGTGGCGCATAAACGGATTACGAGAAAGGGATAGCTCTATTTTATCCGTTCCGTCTCGTTAAGAAAGCCCTCGACGCAGGAGGACGAACGAACTAGTCGGGTGGTGTCTGCGCCGCAAGGTTGTTGTGTGAGGAGGATTTTTTTGTGTGAGTGGTGCAAATTACTAGTTTGAGGTAAGTTTTATTTATGTAACCGTAGCTGTAGTGTTCATCATTCATGCTGATCGTATTTTTTATCGCACTATATGCTTATCTGGGGAGGCAGGGGCGTAAAATTTAATCGGAAATAGACATTACATTTTTCATAGCATGTGATTATTTTCAAAATGGCGGTGTTAGTCTACAGTGGAGCAACTCGTAAAGGTACACAGTGGATAATTAAGCACTGTGCACTGTACTAAGTCGACTGTATGATCCAGTGTGTACTACACCTTAATGCATTGGGAATTTCAAATTTTACTGTTAAGATATGAGGTTGATGACTGTAGAAAAAAAGATCCGGCTTACAATAAAAGTTTTTTAACAAAAAAATTTTTTTTTTGACAGAAACTCGTTTTTTTTAGGATGCCTCGTCCGCCAAAGCCGCGTTCTATCGGTGGCCACACCAAAGAAAACATGAAAAAGGCCCTTCAGCAAATCCACCGAGGAGTTAGCGTGTGACAAGCTTCGAAATTATTGGGAATTCCCTTTACAACCCCATTCAGGTAAGATTCTGGAAGGAAGAAACAAGAACTTAGAATATTAAATTAGTTTCCTGAGGAAGAAAAATGGTAATAAGTATTACATACCTGCCGTACCAGATCTCTAATATGTGAATGAAGATGATATTAAGTTGATTTTGCCTAAACATGCAGTTGGTGGCAGTAAGACAGCAATGGTATTATTGCTTTTCCATCGACTTATCTCAATTGAACATGTGCTGAATCATTTTTAATCTCTTAATAACCCATTAAGAATGTCATTTTTTTCCATAAAAGATGTGATTTTTATTTTTTTACTTTTTTTGTAAGTAAAACCAAAAAGAAATGGTTTTATTTTCGTTTACCTAGTTATGTTATAAGAATTTATAAAGATGTAAATATTTTATTTTTGCAATGTGTGATCTCATGTTCTGCTATACGTAATGTAAGTGACTGATTAAAATAAGTCGTTGAGTTTTTTCTTGTTACTATAATTAAAATGATTAATAAACAGTAATACTGTTTGATTTCTGAACAAAACTGTATTATTTCCCCAACTTAATCCAAAATGATCCAATGTGTACCACCCCGAACCACTGTATAAATGAGGCCAAGCCACTGTTTCGACCCTATCGTACACAGTGGCTCAAATCTGATTTTTTTTTAAAACACAATTATTGTTATACATATGGTTAACTTAAAAAAACGAATAATACATATGTAAAATAGAATAAATTCACTATACACACCCATAATATCACCTTCCTATGACCATTTATTTCGGAGTTATGACCGTTGGAAAAAAAGTGACCCACTGTATACCACATGACCCTACTTTAATGATGAAAATTATAATCTAGACATGCGGCAGCGTGTCCAGCCAAGTTCAAAGCCAAAAGGAACTCGCTGGAACTGATTGACATCTTTCTCGAAGTTAGTCCTGCCTAACTGGACAGTCTGATACATAATCGTCTACTACATCAAGCGTACAGTGTCCGTTTGTACCTATGCGTAATGGGATTTAAGTAATACATGAGCATTTATCATGATCTTCATATTTACAATGTTCATCTTTAGAACTCGCTTAGAGGCTTTACTGAGGTCATCGAGCATCGTACCTACTCAAGTCCTCCATGGTTTCAGCCAATACTTATCGTCAGTATCGAAGGAACCATCAACGGCGATTGATGTACTCGCCGTTGATGTTGATGCCTAAATAGCCGTCTCCAGTCCAGAGTCTTGAAAACATCCTCCAGTGTAGGGATATAAGAGTTTTGGACAAAACAACATTTCCTTGCCTGACTCCCTGCTACAGTGCAGTGGTGGTTTCGAGTTCCGGACTTGGAGTCGGAATGACATAGTGACAATTGACTATATAAAAATAATATAACAAAGCAATGAAAATAACCCAATTTTTTTAGGACTACCTAATAAATTAAAATAAATGTCATCAGCAGAGACATTCTTTGTAACACTTTTTCGTGGACCTTGTTTGGAGTAGGTATGAGAATATTAATATTAACTAATGAAAACATTAATACAGTCTATCTGCTATTTCTTAATACAGCAGTTCACGTCCGTCACATGGAATGTGTGTGGGGTGCATATTGTAATCCTGAGCCGTAGGCCCGTCGCCTGCACTCGAGGGAGGTCGGATCCAGGAAGGTACGTGTATAGGTATGTGGCGAGGGATGGGCATGTAGCCAGTGACCAGCCTCTCTGGCTCCAACCGTCAAATCCTTGTGCTAAGTACCTGGACTTGTACTGCGGCTCGGAATAGATTTGTACGTCAAATCACAGTAAATATAGTCCCTGATTCTTTGAGCTTTTGGATTCTCTAGGAAACTTTCTTTCGTGATGTTCAGTTTAAATCTGAAAACAAGAAAAACATTGTAAGGTACGAGAGTATTCACGAGATGCCGGGGCAGGCCTATAAGTATTAAAGGTATCAGTGGCAGCAATGTATAGAGCCATTATAGAGCACTCTGCACTTTTGTCACTGGCGACGCCGCTTAGCACGATTGTTCCTTGGCGTCCTAGCCACGTGATCAACCTCTGGCTAGTACCCAAAACAAGGGGGAAGAGAGAAGGCCATCTCCTGAGTTCTGGTCTCTGCTATATTTCTGCCTACCTCTAGGTCAAGTTTGGTATCATGTTCGTATAATTTAGGAATGCGCGCATTCATTAATATATTTAACTTTTTCTGCTGGTCATACAAAAAATCAGAAATATGCAAGTTTTGAAAATTATCAAAAAAGTTTGTCCTTTTATCTATTATGATCGTACTTTAAGGGTTTTGTAGAATAAAAAAATACTGTAATAGTATAATATTATAAATAATAGTTGTCATTATAAAAAGTAACACTTGAATAGTAAGTCTTAACTAAAAACTCTCTGAAATGATGATGGGATAAAAAAAACTATCGCGCGAAGTAACGATGGATGTAGGTGGCGTACTTAATTAGGACCGGTCATTTGTGGCACTGTGTGCCCCTTTTGTCTGAGCCGACGGCCTATGTCGTGCATAAGTAGCTTCGCGTCCACCGAAACCCCAAATGTTTCCACCCCCTTTGCTTTGGGGAGCATATTTTTGCCGCTTCATCGTTGCTTGAGTCTCGGCAGCAGCTTCAGCCGCGCGTGTAGTGCGACTAATGTATGGGTGGCGGCGAATGTGCTGACACATGTAGCATCCCACACCAAACACCCTCTCATATAATATAATAATATTCAGTGTAAATGTGTTATTATTTTCGATTCGTTTGTAAAATTCTTTGCAAATCAAGAGTTGCCAACCTGATTTTATCTATACCTACTAATATATTAAACCGAAAAAGTATGTGAGATTCGTAAGTTCGTGTGTAATGGGCAATCTCCGGAACCACTGGACCCATTTCCAAAATTCTTTCACCTGCGTACCTATTGTTGGACTTTTTGAAAGGATACATAGGTAATGTTTTATCCTGCGGGTTTGCCTGCGTTTTTTGCAACACGCGGGCGAAGCCGCGCTCTTGTGTCAGTGGTTTCAGCTTTGTACCTATTGATGAGCAAACTCGAAATCATCATCATCATCATCATCATATCAGACGAAAGAAGTCCACTGCTGGTCATATGCCTCCCCCGAAGAGTGCCAAAGTGACCAGTCCTAAGCCACCCGCATCCAGCGAACTACCACGATCTTCACCAGGTCATGCAGGGCTGTTATTCGGAACGCGCTAATGCGCCTCACTTCACCCGTTACGCCTCACGAAACTAGACCTCTAGCTACACTAAGACAAGTAACCTACTACAACTCGCGGCGGCAAGATATAAGGACTTGTAGGTGAACGGTGAGGTGAGGTTAAAACAAGCTACATAACAGCGGGGCAGTCCACATTGTTGGGGATCTACCCGCCGGGCCGCGCTGCGCCTTCCGGTATGTGGCCGCCAACTCGCCACTCGAGAGCTTTTCCACCCTAACAGCCATCGTGCATCAGTTCTACGTGCAGAGAGCCCCGTTCACTGCCACTTAAGTTGAGAGATTCAGAGGGAACCGTGGTAAACCGACTGCGGATACCGTACCTGCTTTTGCGCTGGTAGGTACTGGGAAGTGATTGTTTTCTTCAGTGGCTTGCAAAACACCGGAAACTTAAGCTCGAACCTGAAAATCAACAATAGTTACAGCTTTGCATGAGAATAAATTGATTACCTGGTGTAAGGGTGTTTGTTCTTCTAATAACACTTAAGAATAATTTACAAAAGAATATTTGCTATGTTTGTAAACTTCTCCAAAAAAGGGACCACGGACCACGCACTATCTTTTTACATTTTCCTCCTTTTTTGTGACACGGGGCTAGTCAAACCACGGAATAAATAATAGTACTAAGTACGTACAGAAAGTTCTCTGTTAAGAAATCCCCTGTTTAGGTATGCCGAACGAGCCTAAACGTGGCCATCCCTTTCTATCGCATTCAATGCGCTGCGATAGAACACGTGCGTGCCGTAGCAGGCGGCGCTAACATACCGGCCGGGGCCGGTAAGCCCAGGGGTCGGATACCGGTATTTTCACCATACAAAAATACCGGTATTATTCGTTATTTGGTTCATAATATCATTTTTGATCGGGCAGTCTAATAATACAAAAATGTTACGCAAATACATGATAGAGTAGGACTTAAGAACCTTAAATAATGCAAAATATTACACTACTTCAGAGATTTTTTATAAAACCGGTTAAGCCTCATGTAAAGTACATGAGGCTTACCTTAGCGGCGCAACGAAATCACGGAGTGAACCGCCCCTGATCAAACTAGATTTTTAATTTCTAACAAAAAAAAATTTTTTGGTATACCTAAGCTTTTATCGCCGGCTGCACTTTTTTTGCACAGTCATTAACTAAACTACTCGTCGAGAGGGTTCCAATGAGCCAAAAAATCGCATCAGGCTTAACTTGTGTACGTAGTTTAGGAGTTCCTGTGGACACCTTCCGAATCCATCGTCAGACCAGCTCTACGGTACCCGGGGGCGTACCGAGGGTACTTGGCGCCCGGGGAAAACGCCAAAATTGCACCCCCTTTATAGGTTCCATACAAACCAAAACTTAAAATTAACCGACCAGCGACCTAGTGAGCGTCGGACCAATAAGTATAAGTATAGAATAGTATATTACAGAATAATTTTAATAGTTTTCGTTGAAAATATAGTATGAGTATTACCTATTAAATACCTGTCACAGACGGAGATAATGAAACTGTAAGGGTTCTGTTTTTGCCATTTTGGCTACGGAACCCTAAAAAGGAAATATTGGCGCAAGTACAAAAATATATATTACCTATATCATGCCGGCACCACACTTCGCTATGCGCTATTCGTTATTCGGCTTATGCGCCTGTATTCGACGAAGTGTGGACGGTTTATTCGTCTATGTTTGCCTTATTCGCACGCATAACGCATAAACGCGAATAGCGAATATGCCTATCCGTCGACTTGTCGGTTTTTTGGTACAGATCAAAGGAGGCGAATAAGCCGAATAGCGCGTCGACTGCCCACACTTCGTTCACTGTTCACTCACTAATTTAGTAAATCTGTGGCTAGTGGCAGTCATGTCTCGCGACGGGTTTGAAAACTTAAATATGGAGTGGACTAACGAGAAAGTTATGCGATTTCTTGAATTGTACCAGATGCAGCCCCCAACGCAAACAACACACATATTTGGCATGTTCGGCACACCGGCACGAAGTGTGGTGGGCATGTTTGTTCATTGTTGTTAACAACAAATATTTTCGCAAATACGGCGCAGTCACATAACGAATAGCGCATAGCGAAGTGTGGTGCCGGCATCAGGCACAACAATAAGTTTGTATTTTCATATTATTTTTTGCCGTCAGAAAATTCTGATGTTCAGAAAATAATATTGTAATATAAAAAAAAAAAACACTTTACACGTACTACTTACTCCTCTGGTGCAACGACCCGAAGTGTGTCTTGGCCTCCAATACGAGTGCACGCCTGATCCCGGTCTTGAGTGGTTTCTCGCCAATCGCCAGCTTGGAGCTCGCGAGGACCCGCATCCACCACATCAACCCACCGATATCTGGGGAGACCCGATAAAAAAACTACCATAATATTTCAATTAGGTACACTAACTAGTCTCCACTATCAAACGAATTTAGTGTACGTAAAAAGTAAGTTCGGGAAAGTAAAGCGTACCTATGTCCATCCGGAAAGTTCATTCTATGGGTATTATTAGGTAGGTACAGATGAAAGATTTTCTGAAATCAGATACTTAAGTGGTTTCGGAGAGTACCTACCCGGCAACATACAAATGCTCCAATCTCACAGAATTTTCCTATCTATATTATATAACTAGCTGCCCGCACGACGAGTAAAACAGAGAACGCAGGCAACCCCGCGGGATAAAACATAGCCTATGCCCATCCAGAAAATCCATTCTATACCTACACAGGAGTAAGAATTTTTTAAATCGGTTGATTGGTTCCGTAGAATACTACGTACAAACATACAACGCTACGTTCTCACAGACTTTTCCTCTCTATCCAAGTCAGGCATTCTTATTCATCTTTATTGGCTTACTAAATAAAATTTTGTGACTTGGCAATCACACTTACATAGTTTTAGGTAGGTACTTATGCAAAAATTTGTAAATGCAGTAAAGTTGTGTGATTCCCGATTTGCAGAATTTTATTTAGCAGGTAAATAAAGATTAATAAGAAGTCTGACTTGGCTCTATGAAATATCTCACCACTTTATACTGTGGAAGAGTTTAGAGACTAGGCCTATTTTTTACAAAGAAAGAAAGAAAGAAATGTTTATTTGCAAGAATACGTGTACAAAGGTACGTATTTTGGTACATATTTTGAACATGGTTCCAGTATTCAGCCAAAGCAGCATGCAATGTTTAAGAAAACAATGAATTACAATGAATTACATACATTTTGAGTCTACCTTACATAATATTTATTTGTCATAGTCGTGCCTACATATATTCCTTCACAGAGTAAAAACAATGTTCTTGAAGCCATTTTGAAAGTTTCCTCTTAAATTCTAGATCATGCAACAACTTAATGTTATCGGGAAGTTTATTAAAAATTTGTATACAACTGTTGCAGGCGTTCCGTTTATAAATATCCGCACGGCAAGGAGGTTGATATAGAAGATTCCTGTACTTGTGCTCTTTGTGTTCCTTTGCGCTCCTTTTTTATGGAATGTTTTTTTATGGGATTTAGAATTTTCCAATTGAATACTTTGCGTCCCCCTACCCCCCGTTAGATACGCCATAGACGGCAGGTACCATTACCTATACTTATACCTACGCAAGTATTAGGATACTAAATTTAAATTAGAAAATTAGAAAACCAGGAAGTGGTCGAAATATGGTTTGCAAGTTTTGTAGCGGACAACATACCTACATACGGACATTGCAACTTAAATAAAAGCTGATATATCTTAGGTATTTAAGTCTACTCATCAGTCCACCAAAATGTGTTTATCTACTTACTTCCATAGTATGGCTGTCTTCTATATATAGGTACTCATATATAGGTGTATAGTTAAATGTATACAAAAATTAACAAAATACTACACACGCTTTCTTAACTTCACTTTATATTCATTAACAACTTTGAAAAGTTAAAAAAACCCCGACATTTTCACTTCAAAGTTAAAACGTAGCTAAGAACCATCTCGATTACGTCAGCTTTCGGACAAAAAGATCCCATTAAAATTGGAGGAGGTACGATGCCATAGCCATAGATACACAGGCACACAGATACACAGACACGTCAAACTTATACTTAACACCCCTCTATTTGCGTCGGGGGTTAAAAAGATCTAAGCCGGATCCTCTCCATCGGTATACACAGCCCCGGATATACATATTACAGCTCAATACAAATTGTTTTTGAATAAATGTAATGAAATGAAATGAAATGAGTCACTCTTGTTTTGAATGCACCTAGATCATTACATAATTGTTAGGAGATACCTAGGAATTTCATACTTTTTAGGGTTCCGTACTCAAAGAGTAAAACGGGACCCTATTACTAAGACTTCGCTGTCCGTCCGTCCGTCCGTCCGACTGTCTGTCACCAGGCTGTATCTCAAGAACCGTGATAGCTAGAGAGTTAAAATTTTCACAGATTATGTATTTCTGTTGCCGCTATAACAACAAATACTAAAAACAAAATAAAATAAATATCTTTATTGATAATGGTACGGAACCCTTCGTGCGCGAGTCCGACTCGCACTTAGCCGGTTTTTTTTATAAGCTTTATATTAACTTGCACTGTTCGTATGTAGGTATGTAAATATGTAAGTAATTATATGTAAGTTGTCCGTCAAAATTTGTAATCCATTTTTCAATCACTTTCCGTTATCCAATTGAGCTGAAATTTTGTGCATGTATTATGCAAACATGCATATGTATACATATGGTATGACAATGCAATATTATGATGACTTAGCAGGAAGTTGGCCATAGGAACTCCGCAATAAAACGACACAACCCTCTTGTCTCAATGAGTAGTTGATGATGGTATGCAGAAAAGTACAGTCGGCAATAAAAGCTTGTACCAAAAATGAAAATTTTGACAGAAACTTATTATGTAATCCAGTGACCAAAAATGCCATACGATAAATAAAATAACCCTAATGTTATCGCCAAAACGTTTGCCAACGCTGAAAATTTGGCCCTTAATCTCAACTTAACTTAAAATCAACATTACACAAGTTACACTACTCAGCCATGCACAGAGTGTAGCGAGCGAGCGAAGCTAACAAAGTTCTCTGCTTCAGCTTGGTCCAAAATTCTTTCGTTTGTCCGGCTGTCCATCTGTTCTCTTCTACAGGTCGTGTTTCTCAACCGATTCTCATGAAAATTTGTGACTCTATGCGAAACTGTAAGAGTAAATTCTGTCAAACGAAAACGCAAGCAAACAACACACTCTACGGCCTATAAATTAAACCACAGTAAAAAGTTAAGTACACTTGTAGCCCGTCCGTAGACTCATATGGCTCTAAAGGTTTTACGAACTTTTTGGCCAACCAAAAATCATACCAATATTCAACACCGTCTCACCCGTGATTAACTCAGCTTACGGGTAAATAGATTAGTGTTGTCAGCAATAAGTTTAACTTTCATCCTCATTATAAAATAATAATCCATCTGCAACCATTTTTCACAACTGACCAGTTTTATTAAAAAGCGGCCAAGTGCGTGTCGGACCACGCACAACGAAGGGTTCCGTGCCTACTACTATACACTACTACATTACGACTAGTGGATCTCCCCAAACTGTGCACGTCTTGACTAATTTGATAAAATATTGTTATCTTATTCACTCGCCTAACAGATTTCGTACCGAACCGTGTATCAGCTAAGAAATATGTATACATACATACATTCGTACAAATGTCGGATTGTATTTCGATTTTGTTAGCGTCGTCATGTAATCAGTAATTCCGCTGCACAGAGCAGATCAGGTTTTAATGTGTTTCTCCTCGCGTGGTAACACAGAGGGTCGCAGAAAAGCTGTTTATCCAGAATTTCGCATAAATACATCTAAACAACTATTACGAAGATAGTCTTCGTTAATATCTCCAAAAACTACAGAGTCTATTAACGTTTCGAAGGCGCATTTGGGAGACCTATAATTTGCAAATAAGCTTGTATTATTATTATTATTTTTAGTAATTTCATTGCATAACTATATAGCGGTTATCAAAATACACCTTCACTCCAAATTGCATTAAAATACAACTTACAGTTTTCGAGTAAAATGCCTGTGACATACGGACAGACGGACAGACGGACATGACGAAACTATAAGGGTTCCGTTTTTGCCATTTTGGCTACGGAACCCTAAAAATGTGAGGTGGTGGGCAAAGCTATGTTCAATGATCAAAGTTCCCAGGTTTGACGGTATTATTAACACAAACATCACCAGTAATGGAAGATACTTATGTAAGTGGATCGCATTTCCTAATTGTTATTAACTCTCCATGGCGATGCCATGACTGTGACAAAGTGTGAAAGAAAGACATAATATTATTAAGAACAACAGGTAAACGAGAGAGTCTTTGCCGCCCACAAGGTGGACTCATGACCTGGTAAAGGTCGAGGGAGTCCGCTGGATGCGGGTGGCGCAGAACCCGGTCATTGTGGCACTCTTTGGGGGAGGCCAATGTCCAGCAGAGGACGTCTTTCGGATGATATGATGATGATGATAATGATACTAACCTTTCAACTGAAGTGTTGGCACTGCAATTATTACTCAGCATTTTACCGCCGAGCCAGTATTGTTTTCCAAAGTGCACGTATGTAATAGACACGACGGTAATTATACTAATTATTCACATTTTCAAGGACCAAAATGTTTGCCCTTGGCAAATCGCAAGGTCCATATGTCCGAAATCTGTTCGGGTCCTTCCTTGGGTTTGGAAACTTGTGAAGGGTTACAATTGTCTTCACCTATAAAATAATATATATATTATATACGCTATACCTTTATTGTATACCTAGTACCTACTACCGGAAATCTTTTTTTTTATACAACGACGGTGGCAAACAAGCTTACGGCCTGTCTGATGTTAAGATATGTGTTCTTCCCGGTATTGCCCTAAACCACTGAATACCTAAGTAATATAGTACCTACTTAGTACCTAAACGTAGGTACATAATCGATTACAAAAAAAAAACCCCAGTGTATATTACCTAGATTGGACTTGCTGGATGAAAATAGTTAAAGCGAAAGAAAGTGATTTTAGCGGTCTGTTTGTATTAACGTGTGTTTCAAGTTCAACGTAGCGTTTAAGATACTGAACCGATTTTTGATGAATGAGGTACCAATCGATCCGAAATTATGCTGCGGGTGACGTTTTGTACGAAAATAAAAAAAAATATTCACTTAGATTTCCGTAGTTGGGTTGGGATTGGGATACAGTTTTTAGCGTTCCGTAGTGAACGAGGAACCCTTATAGTTTCGCCATGTTCGTGACATTTAAAATTTCACCTTTTATGCATATTTTTTTTATTTCCTCGCATGATGCATTGTAAAATGTTGTATGATACACGTGCGGATAGGTAATTCCCAACTCGTGTCGATCAAAAACACTCCCTGACGGTCGTGTTTTTGGTCATCGTCACTCGTTGCGAATTACCTACTTTCCGCACTTGTACCTATCATAAATAACTATTTCAATTTCGTGATCTCGATCTGTTTGCGTGATATTGGGCTTTCAAGCCCTAATTTTTGTTTCAGTCAATTGTGGAATGAAGTTATGCAAACATGAACTGGGACGCTACCGGGAAACGAAAACAAAATTCGTTCGTGTATCTCCCGCTCGGTCGCTCGAATAAGCAACGTGAGACAAAGAGGGAGATACACGAACGAACTTCGTTTCCGTTTCGCGGGGAGGCCTCTGACCGGGCTCCACAAAACAGCACCCGTTCACGAGTATGACGGCTATCTCAGCCATTGCCTCCCTCGACGAAGCGAAGCAAAGACCTTTAGGCAAGCATGACATATTCAAGCAGCGGGGTATCCTGTAAGTTGTTTTAATTAATCTCACCTCACCTCACCCGTCACCCAATATATCTTGACGCCGCGATTCCCGGCCACGACATTGGGCGAATTGCGTCGCGGCATGCGTTTTATCTGTACATTGCGCGATCGAGACGCGCAACGCACTGTGGTTAGTTGGGATCACACGCAATGAATTAGAAAAACAGCTGCCACTGCCGCTTCCGCGCAACGTCATGGCCGGGCCGTAACGGGTGAGGTGAAGCTCATGAGCGCGTTCAGAATAACAGCCCTGGACCTTTATTTATACAGAATAAAGAAAGAATCTTAAGAACACCTTATATAATTTACTTTAAAAACATAGTGTGAACCGACTTCAATTCAGTACTTTTCTAAGCCACATATGCCAACAGTCTCGCATTTCCTTTCGACTTTATCACATGAACTGCTTTCTGAGAGCATTATGCATTGATTATTACAGAAAAAACCCGTTCGTACCGTTCATGCCGTTCTCTGCGCTGGACCGTGGGGATGCTGCTGCTTAAATGATCTGCTTCTGCTATAATTGCGGTACCTACAGTCGGTTTATGTAATAAATTGCAACAGTTTTTGAGTTTACAGTAAAGTTGTTTACCTATCATTATCATAATATCAGCCGAAAGACGTTCACTGCTGGATATATGCTTCCCCCAAAGAGTGCCAAAGTGACCGGTCCTGTGCCACCGCATCCAGTAAGTGGTCGCCACCCAAGAACCTTTCCGCCACAACGGCCATTGGTTCTACGTGCAATATATGTACCCCGCCCACAGCCACTTAAGTTTAGCGATTCGGAGGGCTATACATCGGATACCTTGGTTCTGCTGCGGACACTGCTTGTTTACCTATACACTATATTTTTTAAAGTACTTACCTACCTATTATAGCCAAGTGCCATGCCCGTGATAATGAAAAATCCGACGACACCGCATATAATATGTCAAAATCCGTCAAACCGTTAGGACTGTAGCCCGTGAAATAGAATTGTCATGTCCACATACATATGTATGTTAGGTACTTATACAAATATACATGCATCCATACATACATTACATACATACATACCTACATACATTCATATATATACAAGCATACATACATACATACGCTCGAAAAACAAAATCCTCCTTCTGAGGCAGTAGGGGGTAACAAGTGAAATCAAAAGATTTTTCGAAAAACCCAACTGCTTTTTATTAATATTATAGCCTGTCAGTTGTCACTCCTACGATTAAGAGGAATCCAACGGCACCTCATAATATATGTCGAAAGCCGTCAAACGGTTTAGGCTGCAGGGCGTTCCAAAGAATAAGACATACACACACATACGTACATACGCTCGAAAAACATAGCCCTCCTTCGGCAGTCGGGTTAAAAACAAGCTTAAAAGCTTAAAAGTTTTCGCGTTCTGCACGGCTATCACAGCACGGCCCGCCGCCGCGACACAGCTCGCACGCCGTCGAATGATTCTTAAACAATGGGTGTCCGAATGTCGAAAGCGTAATTATATACTTACGTGACAATGGCGACGGTATTTGCTTACCACCAGGCAGGCCGTATGCCTGTTTGCCATCGGCGCAGAACCTATATATATATTCCCTTTGACCTTCGTCGACAGTCCTCGGATTTCTATCGTCTGGCGGCACGAGCGGTACGAAGGTATAAGTACCTAAGTACACTAAACTTTTTATTTTTATCCTATAGTAAGAAAAAGAGGCACGGCCGTACCATCCTTTTCTCGAAGCCATTTAGGCCATTTTCAACATCCTGTAATTTTGTGCTGGCTAAAGCTAGAACCCTGAATTTTCAGGAACATGTAGAGCATAATATGGCTAATATATAACATCAATAACATTCAATTTGAACTTTTAGTTTAAGAACTATTGTCCGTCAAAGTTCGTTAGTTTTGTCACTGACATACTCAAGCTCCAAATTTCAAACATAATTAGTATTTTGCCTAGTTATTCATAAAAAACCTAAAAATATTGCAATTTCTGTCACGTTTCAGAGATATACAAACTGCATAAATAAGTTTGTAATCCTATACAAATACATGCGATTACAAAGTTACGTTTGCAGTTCCTTCCTGCAAAACTATACAAATGTTATTTGCGGTTGGTAAAATAACATTCCCATACAAAGTCTACAAAAAGAAATGAGATCCCATAAAAAACATTCAATGTAAAAATAGGCCAAGTCTCTAAACTCGTTAACAGTAAAAAGTGGTGAGATATTGCGTAGAGCCAAGTCAGGCATTCTTATTAATCTTTATTTGCTTGCTTAATAAAATTTTGTGACTTGGCAATCACACTTACATAGTTTTAGGTACACCTATGCAAAAATTTGTAAATGCAGTAGTGTGATTCCCAAGTTGCAGAATTTTATTAAGCAAGCAAATAAAGACTAATAAGAATGCCTGACTTGGCTCTACGAAATATCTCACCACTTTTTACTGTTAAAGAGTTTCGAGACTTGGCCTATTTTTTAGATGGAATGTTTTTTATGGGATAACATGCAGTCTACTCAAAGTTTTCAATTAAAATCACGGCATATAGCCGATTATTGCTTCAAGTATTACACTATTTTTAAATGCATATGTAACGGCACCTTGGGCCCTAGCTCGATAGGTTTTATCGTCACGTTTTACGGCAACAATGTACTGAGATGTCACGTAAAACAAAACGATAAAACGTATCGTGCTAGCTGGGCTTATCCGGCAATATTCTCTGCCATTACTCACCTTCCCTACCATTTTATCATAACGTCTTGCAATAATTGGAATGGCATGGATTACAGTAAGTAATTAGGCGATATTGTTATCACAAATACCTACTCACATTATAGTTTATTATTAACTTGTCATAAAAACCCTACTAATATTATATATTCGGAAGTTTTGATGTTTGTTACTAAATCACGCCAAATCGGAAACGGATTAAGATGGATTAACTTACGAGGATTGTGCGGCGCGAGTAGGCATTTAAAAAAATGCTATCTATTTCATACCGCTCTGCCTCCCGAGCCGTATCGAGCGATAGAGAGAGTTGCAAGTCCAGGAGGCAATTGCCTAGATTTCCTTTTTGAAATATTGTTTCGGGTGATAACGTTTTTACCCCCCTAAAGCGTTATGAAATGAAACAGTTTTGGTATTATTCGATTAAGTACACTTTACTCTGTCTGTACGTTTTCCTTTTTTAGTAAAAAAAATTAGATTAATTAAAAAAACACAACGATATACACAGTTTTAAGTCAAAAATATAGATTTTTAGATGCTAATAACTTTTAATGTCCCTAAGCAATACTTCTTAAAACTCAAAACGTACAGAACTAGTTTTTTATTATGTCTCAAACATCTATTACTTATATCCAAAAATTATAAAAATCGAACTAAGTTTACGGGGTGAAAAACGTTATCGCTTTTTGTATGAAAATTTACAGGTTCACAATCCTCTTAAATATAATACCTACTTTTTATCCCAGTAAAAGTCCAACAAAAGGAAGTCAACGCGAACGAAGTCGCGGGAATAAGCTAATAGTATTGCAATAATATCTACTATGTTTGTAATCCCTGCCAATGAGGCAGCAAGCAATACAGGCGCGTTCAGACGAGCAGCTTTCGCAGAGCTGCATGAAGTCTGCCGCGTGATTTCGGTCCGTCTGGATAAGTGTAGGAAGCACGGCGACGGCTAAACCAAGATATCTCCATACTACATTCCTTTTGACCTTTCTCGTCAGCTTGTCGCGCTCGAACGACTCTATGCAGCCTAAAGTTTAATTTTAAAGTGTGGAATTCACTACAAAGCCGCGAAGAAGACGATTAGACATAAGAAGACGTTACACCTACGAATTTGTCGGACGGCCAAGCAAGGTCACAGAAAATCTAGTATCGATGGAGTGACCTTGATTTAGCCGAATGCCGTCCGGCCGATATTGGCCTGTGTAGTGTCTCCTATAGACACATACGAGCGATTTCTCGCATTCATACAATAGGGCTCGTCGACTCGTCCGCGAGCCGTTCGCGAGGCGTTAGCTTAGCGCAGAGACATTAAGAGGTTAGGATTTGTTCACAGACTTCCAGCGACAAATCTGATGTGTTAATGTCGGGCTTAAGCCCGCCTCTGGGATGAGGGTATAATAATTACTAAAGGTTCTCTACACAATGGGCCATCATACATGACGCAACTATGCGTTAGGGGAGAAAGACGTACTTTGCGTCACGGCGCAGGTCCTGCCCTGCGACCTTGGCCTAGCTTGGAGGTGAGCAAAGCAGGATGGAGCCTGTAGTTACAGTAAAATAGGGTAATGAATCTTAAAGGATAAACAATTAAAAATAACTAAAATGTTACTAACGTTGTTTCCCATAACTTCAAATAGGTACATCATTTTCTTTCTGTAGCAATGATAATTATAGGTAAGCCTCTTCATTAGGCAATAGACTTATTAAAATAATAGGTTCTGTATTACTTTTATACAATAAAAACCAAGAACATTTAAAACTTCAGTTTGCTGTCATATTAAAACAGAGCGAAAATTCATGATTGACGTTCGTTTAAAAATTGATAACGCTGCCCTCTAACTACTAATGTACTAACTATCTCCATGAGCGTTTTTCCTATGAAGATAGAAATGTTCTGAGTGAAGCGCCCGTGAGAAGGACGTCCATCATGAAAATTAGTGAGGGGCAAAACCTTTAGTGTTGCGCCGTAAAGCATAGTTTTACGGTATTATGATGCATACATACAATATGCAAATAGCAATCTTAACAAAATCAAGGTCCAGATGAGAAAAAAGCAGGTCCAAGCGATCAACACACTCGCACACGATAATTAACGATAAATAATAATTAAAGGCAATTATGAAACCATTTTCAGATTAACGGTGACACTGACAGTCTGACAATGGCGTGACGTATGACGGAAGGTTGGGTTGCTTACCAAAGAGAATATAAACACTAAGTTTACGTTCCATTTCATGTAAAATGCTCTAACCGTAAATTCAATGTTCTGTTTTAATAATAAAGTATATATAAATAGTAAGTTTTTTTAGCTGAATCAATTGTATAACGAATATACTAACGTGGAAATGTAGCCTCAGATATAATCAAACTACGTAAAACTGAATTTTCCTGAATGTCATACTTAGGCAGGCCTGCCCGGCTAGCACACTAACAAAATGACGACTTTTATGCACATGTTTTATGTCCACAACCGACGTATAAAAGTTTACCGTCATGAGCTAACATGCTATACCATCATTTACGTAAAATGTGACCATTTATATGTCTTGCACATAAAACTATTTGCTTTACGTCAAATGCTAACATGCTCTTGATTTTGGCACATAAAACTTGACGATATGAGCCGTTGACGGACGAAATTTTATGTAGGTCACTCGAGACCCCGGATAAATTTTAACACTATGAAAACAATATAATTTTCGCAGGATTTCTCCGATTTCTGTCACAACACATACGGTTTCAGTCTCAAAACTCCTATCATCTCCTGAAACAATGATTTAGCATTTTTAATTTTAGCTAGGACATGCTTATGATTTTTTGCTTGTGTTGTAATAAAGTAATACACAAATTTACAAATATTATTGATTCTATTATAAACTAACATGTGTTTGGTACTCGCTAAATTACTTAAAACCACTACGTAAAACTTTGTGGGGTGGGAGTAACGTAAATAAAAACAAAAAACTATTATAACACAACTTAATACAGGAGAACAACTGTTCAGTAAACTGTGCAGTGCTTATCATTACTCTTTAATTAGGTAGTATTATAATAGGCTTCTAACCATAGACTACTATTGAACGAATGAAATGAATGTAATAATTTTGCTACGTATATTTTACGCTATGGCATAAATATATGCTGCGTGATTACCATGTTAGCTAAGTAACGTAAAAATGGGCACAATCGTAAAGTTATACGTCCGAACGTAAATATATGTCCGATTAGTGTGCTAGCTGGGCTGTTTCCGCTTCCGCTTTGGACTGCCAGCTGCAGGCGCATACAGACACTTACGATAGGTCTCCTCAAACTCGCCACTATTTTGACGTATAAACGTCAAAATAGGCTTTATAAGGCACTGAAAACACCGTGCTGTTGGGCTACACAATTTTGATTTTACATGATTACATCACTTAAGAAATAAGTATCATATAAATCCAAGATCAATCTGAGTTAATTATTGCAAAATGCCGGTTCCTATGTCCATGTTGTTGTTAATTTTAACGGGAAAAATATTTTGCGAAAACGGGCAAATTGAATTCTCAGAAGGTAAACACTAACAGATCAATAACTTTACCTGTCTTGTTATTCTGCTAATTATTTGTGTGTACGTTTTTATTGTAAGCTGATAAGTATGTAAATGAATGTCACATAAAAGGTCATTCATTCGAGAATGTGCATTAGTCTAAAAATAACTATGTTCCAATTCATAAATATATTTGGCCCTGGATGAATGCACTTATCACACAATAGCTATCTAAGGATGTGCAACTTACAGTAGTTAGAAGTCAGGTAACGTTCTAGGCCATTTGAATCGTTCTGGGTACACCATCTAACTACTATAGATATATACAGTCATGGCCAGATAATTAAGAACATGATTTTTTTCCCTATACAAATATGACTTTTCAAATTTGATGATAATTTATAATGTGTTTGATTAATTATGTTTCTGATTATACGGATGTAACCGTGTTAAAACAGTATTTAATATAGTGCAAAAGAGCTTCTGTAAAATTTAGACTTTAAAAAATACAGGCGATCAAATCAACACTTTTTATAAGTTCATACATTGTTCCTAATTACAGTATGAACTTGTAAAAACTGTCCATTTGACCATCCATATTTTTTAAGCACAACTTTTACAGAACTTTTATATAAACTAAATTAAATCTTATTTATACACAGATACCTCCATATACTCAGAAATAAAATTGACCAAACATATTTTAAATCATCATTAAATTTGAAAAGTCGTATTTGTATGCAACTGTATGGGGAAAAAAATCATGTTCTTAATTATCTGGCCATGACTGTACATCCATCTATTTGTCCTTAAAAATAAAGTCAAGTATAGCCTGGGCAGCCAGCCATGTTACTAGAGCAGCAGAGTATTTGACTTAACCCTCAAATCTTATGAAAGAGATGAGTGGAATACAATCAGAAAGTTGGCAACATAATTCATCGTTTAGGAACATCCCTAAACTTTGTTAAAATATATTTAATCCATCATATGTTTCCTGTATTGCATATCCACATTCAGGCATGCAAGAAGTTAATATTAACTTTAATGAAGTGATCTTTGTAACACATTTACAGATGATTTTAAGTGCACCCTACCTGATGTGAAAAGTGAAGATGATAAACTAGATGTAACAAGGTTCAGATCAGACTTCTCCAAAATATCTGAGGTAGGTTTATATTCCTCCTTTACAACTTAAATAATAAAAATCTTGCTTGCTTACATTGCACACACTTACATTACATTATATTAGTTATTAATTTATGGGTGATTCTCGGTAAATTCAAAATTAATTTTGTCCAGGTTAATTTATGTTAAAAGAAATTGTTATATATAATTTTTAATCAACTATAAAAGATAATTACTCAATCTACATGTTCTAACCGTACAATACCCATAGAAATAAACTTTATTGTAGCATTTTTTTTTATAGTGCCCTAAAAATAGTCCCTTGGCAAAATATGTCAAAATCAATCTTAATCTCATAATTATAATGAATATTGTTTTGTGTGAATATTTTAAGACAACTGTAATCTTACTGACAATTCCAATAGTAGTTTATGCAATCGTTATATAATGGATGATTTTTAAGTCGAGTACCACGTTTAGGTCACGAAGCTTGCTGAGTGGCCTAATTAAGGTACGAGACTTAAAAAGCTAATTTTATAACTATTGTATACAATACTTTTTCTACGAGTCAACGGAAATAATAATTTATTAAACAAACTTTGTATCTATTGAAAATCGCCCGCTGAAATGAAGCGCAGCAGCTTAGTAATTTTGCGCATTGATGTCTTCACAGTTATCTTATACAGCTCCTGGATTCATAAGATGACTGCTGGCGGTTATCTTATGAATCCACGAGCTCCGTGACGAGCTCGTGGAGCTCCAGGATTAAAAAGTGTGTGATCTTAGTTTCGTGTACGAAATCTTAATTCAAAGATTAAAGTCGACGAGTAGAAAAAATACTTTTTTTTTACTGGTTTTCCTAAAGAATTTGGATGCCAGTGTTGTCCGCCAGTTGTTGGCACAGTCCTGTGGCTGATATTTAAAATTGTCAGAATAACTTTTCACACAATAAATCTTCATTGCTTTATAGTATATTTTATCCGTTTTTAAGCTTGCCCAGTGATAATATTTAAGTACTAATATTATACTATTAAAAATATCTGCCAGGGGACTTTTTCTCTGGACAAAAACATGCCCAGAATTTACGAGCTTACAGAAAATCACCCTTTTATACTAATATTACGAAGATGTAAAGTTTGTGGGTGTGTAACTTTGTGAGTTTATATGTATCTCTGAAACTAGGTACTCATTTGATTTCAAAAAGTCTTTTGCTATTTCTTGTTAAACCTGTCTTTTGATCACTAACCTTATTAAAAGACAAAGAAAAAAATGTGTTCAATTCTCAAAGTGCCCCAAGTTCTATGAAATTATGCATGATGTTGTAGGGTCATTTCGCCGGTTAGCGACCACCTAATTTCATGTGCCGGTTAGCGACCACTTAGCTGAGTTGGTGAACTGAAAGCATATTTTCTCGTTTTTTTAGTAAATTCCTATTCCATAACTACAAACAATAATGCATACGGCTAACTATTTCAATAGGCTTTGTAGAATTGATGTTATCTTCAATTGAAAAAACCATGTTCTTCAGGTGGTCGCTAACCGAAGGTGGTCGCGTAACCGGCGAAATGACCCTACTTAATATTATGTACCAAAATTGAATAAAGTCAAAGTCATGTTGTATTTTGAATTACAAGAAAATACTAATTAGTTTACTGACACAAAATATTATTTAACACCAAACTCACACAAACATGTACATGAACAAAGATTATTAACAATACAGCAAATTATATTTTTAAATACTTTTTTAGGTTAAATTTCCAGGTGTGATTGGTCCGCTGAATGAGAGGCTAATATGCAAAATCAAGTGCATTGATGGGAATTGGGTTGGGCCTCTCTGCTCCAGCACACCAGGTGTTAAATCTGTTTACTAGTGCATGAAAAGCGTTTAGAATTTATTCCTCACTCATATGTCTTAAAACTAGTTGCTATTTGATACATTTGAACATTGATAATTGTACAAAAAATAAGTCAAAAATCAAACACAAATCCTAACTTAAATGTGTGTACAGATTTTTTGTACAGATATTATTGTTGTTGACTGAACACATATATGTTATGATGTCATCATGGAGGTGTTGCATGAAAGAGTAACAAACATCCTTACAAACTTTTGCATTTTACATATCAGTAGGATCTGTAAAAGAGGTTAAGAAATAAAGGAAAGAGAACTATGTTGTGTGTATTGTGTTTACAGATGGCAGGTTCCAGCCAATCCTCAGAGAGTGTGTTTACCGCAATGACCACCCATTACTGGCAATATCGTTCAGAAACTCAACTATTGAGGTAATTTTTGGTGGTACTATTAAATTATTGATAAAAAAGAGTAAAGATTTAAATAATGAGCAAAATTGTTGAGGCCATATTGTCGGGTGACAAGCAAAAGTCACTACCAAAACTGTCACTGCTCTTTAAAACCTCGTATCTCGGTACGTAGTCGATATCGAGATACGACCTTCGATTTAAGTAGTCTCTGATCTGAGTCAGATCTGTTACTTAGTGAGTTTTGCTTGTCACCCGACTGGTATTGTTCCGGTCCTTACAAATGGTATTGTCAAGCCATATTAAATAGCGTCATCTGACATCACGTGGTTTTTAATATCATTAGTCTACCTTGGACAGAAGCTGCATAAAAAACTGTCACTATATACAGAAAGAGACCCACTTCTCCCACGGAGCGACCATCGTGGCTCGGTGCCGAACCTTCGGCCTGTACAAGATGAAGGGCGAGGGTGCGCTCCGCTGCGAGAACGGAGTGTGGGCGCCGCGCTTCCCCGAGTGCGTGCCCACCACCATCATCACCAACTTCACTGGTACTCGTATTCATACGCATACTCATACTCGAATTCATACCTGTACACAATTTGCTACATATTATCGTACTCATACTCTTTCTGTAAGGGTTTTAAGGTTCATATGACTCTTAACACTTTCAGCACGGCTAGCTCAAGACCGCGCGAGCGCATTAAACTACCCGTCTCTTTCTAATTAGAACACTTGTATGTATTTTAACGCGTGCTGACGGCCTCTAGGCCTAACTTAGATGAAGGGCTAAGCAGGCGCTTTCCCAGGTCCAGATTCATCAAGAACATTCCAGAACTCACCTAACTTTGTTGCAACTTTTGTCAACAGGCGATGCGCCCCCCACAATCCTCCACTCGGTAGTCAGCGGCTCGGCGGTGGTGTCTGTAGCGGGCGAGCTATACGTGTACCCGGAGAGCTCGCTGCGGCTCGACTGCGTGTCGCGGCGCGCGCTCGGCGACCCCGAGTGGAGCTGGACTCAGGCGCTGGGACACCACACCGCGGGTAACTAGCGACCGAAGCGGCGATCCACTCGGTAGTCAGCGGCTCGGCGGTGGTGTCTGTAGCGGGCGAGCTATACGTGTACCCGGAGAGCTCGCTGCGGCTCGACTGCGTGTCGCGGCGCGCGCTCGGCGACCCCGAGTGGAGCTGGACTCAGGCGCTGGGACACCACACCGCGGGTAACTAGCGACCGAAGCGGCGATCCACTCGGTAGTCAGCGGCTCGGCGGTGGTGTCTGTAGCGGGCGAGCTATACGTGTACCCGGAGAGCTCGCTGCGGCTCGACTGCGTGTCGCGGCGCGCGCTCGGCGACCCCGAGTGGAGCTGGACTCAGGCGCTGGGACACCACACCGCGGGTAACTAGTGACCGAAGCGGCGATCCACTCGGTAGTCAGCGGCTCGGCGGTGGTGTCTGTAGCGGGCGAGCTATACGTGTACCCGGAGAGCTCGCTGCGGCTCGACTGCGTGTCGCGGCGCGCGCTCGGCGACCCCGAGTGGAGCTGGACTCAGGCGCTGGGACACCACACCGCGGGTAACTAGCGACCGAAGCGGCGATCCACTCGGTAGTCAGCGGCTCGGCGGTGGTGTCTGTAGCGGGCGAGCTATACGTGTACCCGGAGAGCTCGCTGCGGCTCGACTGCGTGTCGCGGCGCGCGCTCGGCGACCCCGAGTGGAGCTGGACTCAGGCGCTGGGACACCACACCGCGGGTAACTAGTGACCGAAGCGGCGATCCACTCGGTAGTCAGCGGCTCGGCGGTGGTGTCTGTAGCGGGCGAGCTATACGTGTACCCGGAGAGCTCGCTGCGGCTCGACTGCGTGTCGCGGCGCGCGCTCGGCGACCCCGAGTGGAGCTGGACTCAGGCGCTGGGACACCACACCGCGGGTAACTAGCGACCGAAGCGGCGATCCACTCGGTAGTCAGCGGCTCGGCGGTGGTGTCTGTAGCGGGCGAGCTATACGTGTACCCGGAGAGCTCGCTGCGGCTCGACTGCGTGTCGCGGCGCGCGCTCGGCGACCCCGAGTGGAGCTGGACTCAGGCGCTGGGACACCACACCGCGGGTAACTAGCGACCGAAGCGGCGATCCACTCGGTAGTCAGCGGCTCGGCGGTGGTGTCTGTAGCGGGCGAGCTATACGTGTACCCGGAGAGCTCGCTGCGGCTCGACTGCGTGTCGCGGCGCGCGCTCGGCGACCCCGAGTGGAGCTGGACTCAGGCGCTGGGACACCACACCGCGGGTAACTAGTGACCGAAGCGGCGATCCACTCGGTAGTCAGCGGCTCGGCGGTGGTGTCTGTAGCGGGCGAGCTATACGTGTACCCGGAGAGCTCGCTGCGGCTCGACTGCGTGTCGCGGCGCGCGCTCGGCGACCCCGAGTGGAGCTGGACTCAGGCGCTGGGACACCACACCGCGGGTAACTAGCGACCGAAGCGGCGATCCACTCGGTAGTCAGCGGCTCGGCGGTGGTGTCTGTAGCGGGCGAGCTATACGTGTACCCGGAGAGCTCGCTGCGGCTCGACTGCGTGTCGCGGCGCGCGCTCGGCGACCCCGAGTGGAGCTGGACTCAGGCGCTGGGACACCACACCGCGGGTAACTAGTGACCGAAGCGGCGATCCACTCGGTAGTCAGCGGCTCGGCGGTGGTGTCTGTAGCGGGCGAGCTATACGTGTACCCGGAGAGCTCGCTGCGGCTCGACTGCGTGTCGCGGCGCGCGCTCGGCGACCCCGAGTGGAGCTGGACTCAGGCGCTGGGACACCACACCGCGGGTAACTAGTGACCGAAGCGGCGATCCACTCGGTAGTCAGCGGCTCGGCGGTGGTGTCTGTAGCGGGCGAGCTATACGTGTACCCGGAGAGCTCGCCGCGGCTCGACTGCGTGTCGCGGCGCGCGCTCGGCGACCCCGAGTGGAGCTGGACTCAGGCGCTGGGACACCACACCGCGGGTAACTAGTGACCGAAGCGGCGATCCACTCGGTAGTCAGCGGCTCGGCGGTGGTGTCTGTAGCGGGCGAGCTATACGTGTACCCGGAGAGCTCGCCGCGGCTCGACTGCGTGTCGCGGCGCGCGCTCGGCGACCCCGAGTGGAGCTGGACTCAGGCGCTGGGACACCACACCGCGGGTAACTAGTGACCGAAGCGGCGATCCACTCGGTAGTCAGCGGCTCGGCGGTGGTGTCTGTAGCGGGCGAGCTATACGTGTACCCGGAGAGCTCGCCGCGGCTCGACTGCGTGTCGCGGCGCGCGCTCGGCGACCCCGAGTGGAGCTGGACTCAGGCGCTGGGACACCACACCGCGGGTAACTAGTGACCGAAGCGGCGATCCACTCGGTAGTCAGCGGCTCGGCGGTGGTGTCTGTAGCGGGCGAGCTATACGTGTACCCGGAGAGCTCGCTGCGGCTCGACTGCGTGTCGCGGCGCGCGCTCGGCGACCCCGAGTGGAGCTGGACTCAGGCGCTGGGACACCACACCGCGGGTAACTAGCTATACGTGTACCCGTAGAACTTGACGTTGCCCTCTCTGGCCATATACTGCTCTACTAACACGATTAATCGCGACGCTCCGCACTAGGTTACTTGCCTTTATTGACACTCCTTTGACTCGCGCCAAAAAACCGACAAAATAGGGAGCGGTGGGCATGACGAGTAACGTTGCCACACTTTGTATCTGCCTCATTTCCTCGCTATTTCCCACGTCACTCGACGAGGGTATAAAGTGAAACATTTTGTCCCAGAGACTAAACCAATGGTCAGACAACTGCGATATTTACCAGACAGGTTTTATTGATCATCATGTTCATTAATCTTCGTGTTTGTATTGGGACCATTGCTTCAATCGACATTCCGCTCTACGACAATTGTCTAAGAGCATATGCTATAATGTACTCTGCAACCAACACTCATAAGCCAGACTATAAAGTATCACCCTATACATCATACACACTCTAATAAGGTCATAATCTCCTGTCTCTCTCCCGCAGGCTGGTCTGAAGACGAGGGCGAAAGGGAGACGCACTACCGTCTGACGCTGACCAAGATGTCCGCCCGTCACAGCGACCAGTACATCTGCGCGTCGCCGGCTGGCCACACCAATACTGTGCAGATTAAAGTTGTTAGTGAGTTTGCTTGCGTAAGATACTCTTGAACAATATGCAACGCTAATAGAGATTTCAGAGCAGGGACTGCATAACCGAAATATACCAGTATTCTATTTTAACGGTATGACGTCATATCGGTTTTCAAATAGCGGTTTCGGTAGCGGAACCTTTATATTTCGCTATTGAAATATAAAGGTTACCTTTATTTATTCCGGTACCGTAACCGCTTTTTAAAGGTATTATAAAGGTTAAATTAAACAGAAATCGGTCTGGCCATCATAAAAATCTAATATACGTTAATTAGCATCACTGTTAGAGAATATTTCCGAGAATTATTAACGTCCAGGTCATTAAAGTGAAATTAGGTGCACTACTTGCACCACTTGCACCTTATTTCACTTTAATGACCTGGACGTTAATAATTCTCGGTAATATTCTCTAACAGTGATGCTAATGAACGTTTATTTAGAGTTTTATGGTGGTCAGACCGATTTCTGTTTAATTAGGACTTAGTTAATAAATAGTACATTTCGAGTGCGGAAAGTATGTCATTACTTCACGAGTGCCGAGATATCTTGCCACGAGCCGCAGGCGAGTGGTAAGACTCGGGACGAGTGAAGAATGACATTTCCGCACGTGTATCGAACGACGTTTTTTAATACAGTTGCGAAAAAATAAGAAAAACAATAAGTAAGAACAGATCCGGCTCGGAACCTAAATTTTTCAATTTTTCCTTTAATTTGAAGTTTATAAAATATCGTTAGCAGCGTAACTGCGTTATACAAAAAGTAAGTAAGAACAGTATTAAAAAAAAATATTTTTGAACAACTTCTTTATTTTTCAACTGAATTACAATGATGTTACAGAATTAATAATATAAATGTTTCAAATTCCTTACTTGTTGTTTTTCTTATTTTTTCGCAACTGTATTAAAAAACGTCGTTCGATACACGTGGAAAAGTAAAAAGCACTAGTGCGCAAAATACAATTTTGCGCACGATTTGCAGCTACAAAAAGTACCACTTTTTGAGCAACTGTATTAAAAATCACATTTTCCTTTAAAATGGTCTACAAGTTTGATTGCTTGTGGTGAAAAAAAAATGTATGAGAACCAGAGTGGCCAACTTCCTGAAAAATTGTTTATCTAATACTGATTCTAAAATGGTATAACACTCTTTACAAATAAAGATGTTGCTATAAATGTTCACTTTTAAACACCTTGTTTTGGTACAATTCGCTCTTCGAAAAGTGCGAATATCTCGAAAACCAGGGGACTTTAACTAAACCTCAAAGTCGATTTTCTGGACCAGTCTCAGGTACCCTATTCGTGGTTAGAAGGTTGTCCATTATTTACCGGACACCCTGTATAGTAGTATATCTTTTTGTATGTAGCTTCTTATACTTTTATTTATTTATGTATGTCTATATGTACATATATAGTACCTATATAACAGATTTGTTTTTTTTTCTCAGCCAGTTGTGGTGTCCTACTGCTGGGCAAAGGCCTACCCTTCCAAACAGATATTATCATACTTTTTTCTTTGCACCTTTTGTAAGTCTCTGTTTAGCCCAATGGTTAGCTGGTAGAGAATGCCATTTGGCATTAAGCTCGCCATTTGTGCATTTACTTTTTAATATTTTGTGCAATAATGTTTTAAATATATTGTGAGACCTGTCGTCATGTATGGATCAGAATGTTGGGCCCACAGATGAATATAAGGAGATCGGACATGGCGGCCGATTTGTATAGAGTGAGCCTGTCGCAAGTACATTAGCCCACACAATGCCCAAGTAATTGACAAGACAAAGCACGCACACATCTAAAACACACACACTTGTATACCTACACGCTTATTTGACAATAAACGCGCATCATATCAGGCATTTTTGGAAAAAACGTAATATTCTCTGCGATCAGCACGCGTGCACAGTATGGCAGTGATGCCCATTGAGCATACAGCTGCGACACGGCCGCCGGCGGCTTGTCCTCTTTCTAGTATATTATGCTCTGAGGCTGGGCCTTAAAGGTGACGGATGAAAAGAGATTGCATGTTACGGAGATGAGAATGTTAAGATGGATGTGTGGTGTGACGAGGATGGACCGAATAAGAAATGTGTATGTAAGGGGAAGCCTGAAAGTAGCACCTATCGCGGATAAATTGATAGCCAATCGCCTTGCGTGGTATGGGCACCTAATGCGGAGGGATGAAAGTCATGTGACCAAATAGTAGATTGTACAACAAGTGCATAAAACGCACCATTTTACTCGAGACGTTTATCCATCCGAGCGAGCTTGCGAGCGAGGATAGATATAAAGTCGAGTGTAAAATGGGTTTTATGGACGAGTTGTACACTCTACTTTTCACTTCGATTGCGAGGAAATGAAACAGCAACACGTAAATATAGTAATTGGTCTTAGAATACGAACGAAACGAAATAAAATAAAGAGGTTGTTGTATGAAGTTAAAGATGTTCGTGTGGCTGTTGCAGCGATTGCCTTGGTCTTCGACGAAGATTTTACTTTATGCTCTAGAGCATAAAAAGCGACTTTATGTCGCCTACGCACGACATAAAGACGAACTTTTAGAGCATGAGAAGTGAAAAGAGTATTAGGTATGAATGTGGATGGATGTAAACGACGAGGTAGGCCAAGGAAGCGAAAAGAAGTGAGTGATGAGATGACGGCTGACAGAAAAGTATGGAAGAAAAAGACATGCTGCGCCGACCCCAAGTAAATGGGATAAGGGCAAGGAAATGATGAATGTTTTAAATATCGTCCTTACCTTTGATATTATTCACCAGGCGTGTTATGTCCTACGCTGAAGATCGCGTCGTCGCGCATGCGTCAGTTCGCGCAGGGCTCGCGGCTCGGCCACACAGTGCACTTCAGCTGCCAGCCGGGCTTCCATCTCAACGGGTCCGCGGTGTTAATGTGCGGGGCTGACGGTGAGTCAACCCTAGCCAATAGGGAACATTACGCAAACCTCTTCGTAGGTGGCGACACTAGCAGCCTTGACATTGTATCTCCTTGTCACTCATTTGACAAACAATTGTGCATGTGTGTGTGAATCCCTATATTCCTATACTGGTTTACTATTAGTGGTAGTGCTGCCTCTGGCGACAGAACATTGCAGTAATGTTCCCTATACATGCCCAATGGGGAATGGATGAAAATTTTAAAAGTGCCTGATGATTTTTTTGGTGATAGGAATAACCTTCCTTAGTACCAGAAAAAAGTTGGATACTTTTCAGGTGCGTCAATTATTTTTGAAAAATGTAAACAGTTTCCTCACTTACGTTTTGGATTTAGGACGGCGAATGAGACACTTTCCTTGATCCGTCTCATATTACAATTTTTTTTTTAAATATCTTACTCTGGCAATGACAAATATAGCTGCTGCAGCTGTCAATATCATTGCCAGTGTCAGTTTACCATGGATTTTTATGGTATTTTTTTGTAATAAATATGAGACGGATCAAGCAAAATTTCTTATTTGCCGTCCTAAACTGCTGCTGAAAAGTCTGCAACTTTTTTCTGGTGCTAAGGAAGGTTATTCCTATCACCAAAAAAATCATCAGGCGCTTTTAAAATGTTCATCCATTCCCAATAGCGGCAATAGCTTCAACCAGGGGGAGCTACTTTGCTAAGTTCACGTAACTCACGTAATGGTGGCAACTTTACTTGTGTTTAAGAGCCCATTAAAGTGCTCACAGGAGAAGTGGGTCTCTTTCTGTATATCACCATCATCATATCAGCCGAAAGACGTCCACTGCTGGACATAGGCTGTCGCCAAAGCAAAAAGAAATAATAATGTTGGTGTTATATGTGGTTATATTTGTCTAGATCATCCTATCCACATGATATTTGGCGAGTACAGGGCGGTTATAATAGTAATTTCCAAGTCCTACCTGGACGTCCTAGTTGGTTGTCTGGTGACCAGTCCAATCTGCTTCGCTTCTATGATATTTTGCCTGGAGTTATTTCCACCGCCTGTTGATAGGAAGTTAAATAAGCACCAAGTATAGACTAGCAACAATATTATCTAGAATCTATATTCTTTACCCCTACAACGTATATGTAGCATTTGGGATCCCATCTACTAGCATACAAACATGATCAGGTCAATGGCGTTTAGTGAGTGTTTTAAGATCTTACTAGCTTAGTCTAATACTTAGCTCCAGTTAATCAGTCTCTCAGAAACCAGGAATCAGGCTCTGCATGCTCCAAGTCTCCATCCACTTTCACAAACTTATTACACGCCTGAACTCCATTGATTCTCTTTAATTCTCACAATCATTTACCGCCAAAATCTAACGTATGCTCATTTATTTTATAACTAAAAATGTTGCAAGCTATTTAATATAAAGGTACGTTCACACGAACTTACCACAGGTTCGCGATGATCCGCGACATAGGCCTCCTCCAAGGAGTGCCAAAGTGACCGGTCCTGCGCCACCCGCATCCAGCGGACTCCCGCGACCTTTACCAGGCTGGCACGCTTTCTGTATATAGTGACAGTTTTGTATGCAGCTTGTATCCAAGGTAGACTAATTAGATTAAAAACCACGACCTTAGAGTGTCAGCTGACGCTAATTAAGAGCCCGTTCTCGTGCTCACTAGCGCCACTGGTAAATAATTGTGATTATTTAAATTTAACGATAGATATTTTAAAAAATAGGCCATTAGCTACTATATTTTGTATCTTCAAGTATCTTTTGAATATATCATAATAGTTTTTACATTGCCGCCGGATTCGTTGATTTATGAACTCAAAAAAACGGCCGTTTTAATTTTGGACCCATACATTGACGAATCAATGGATTCGGAATACAAAAAAAACAGTAGATAGTGGCCATTTTTTAAATATCTATATCGTAAAATTTTAATAATCATTATTATTTACCAGTGGTACTAGTGAGCACGTTAATGGGCTCTTAACCGCTCGACGGTGCTTTTTTCTGGCGTTGAATATCATAATATCGGTCAACCTATCTTTAGGCTGGGCGCAAACGTTCGGTTTCCGGATTAGGTTTTTGATTTACAGCTCTGCGCCGCTCAGAGCGATAATTATTGTTCTGTAAAAGCCTGCGCTATACGTCGAAAACTGAATCCGAAAACCATACACACACACACACACACACACCCACACACACACACACACACACACACACACACACACTGCGTCCGTCTGGCAAAGTTTGTAGGCGGCTCCGCACGCCGCATCTATATATAACTCCTCGGAGGGTATTGTGTTCTCCGAAACAGTCATATCTAATTAGCAGTCACAAACTAAAGCACTTAGGTAGACTAATAAAAATACATCTTGGTTCCAAAATAAAATTGATTCACTAGCGTCACTAGGGAGGTAATGCCACACATGCTAGATATGCCACACTGGTAACTACTACAGGGTGAATCCTAAGTCTTGAACAGAAATACTAGTTTCCGATGCACTTCAGTATGGCGATTTAGAATATCTGGGTCTACTAGCAATTAAATAATATTTAACATAATTTTTAATCATTAGAAGCATTTATAGTCTCGCTAACATTTTATTTTGATCACCCTACTTAGCTTGTAGTGATTTGTCATTAATGTGTCAACTGCATAAAACACCTGTAGGGTGACCATGAGTTATGATGAAATAACATAGAAATATTTTTTTCATCTTTGAAAAAATATGCTATCTTCTTGCCCTAATTATCACTCTAGACAGCAGTTAGATAGGATAGTACTTGGAAAAAATATTTCTGTTCACGACTTAGGATTCATTCTGTATAGTGCATTACATAAAAACTGAAATATATGTATATTCCCAGGAAACTGGTCGTCTCAACCGCCCACATGCGTCGAAACCTTCTGCCCAGTGCTGAACAGCCTCGGGCCGCATCTGAGCGTCGTCGAGTACAACTCGTCGTTCGGCGGCCGGGCCGTGTTCCAGTGCGCGTGGGGATACCGGCTGGTGGGGCCGCCCGGGCTCGAGTGCGAGCAGGACGGCGTCTGGAGCGGGGATACGCCGCGGTGCACGCGTGAGTGAGACACCAAGCAATCACTTGCCAGATCGAGGTGCGGTACAGTCAGCAGCAGAAGTTGCTAAGCGGTCCTAGTGCACAAAATTATCTGCACGTGCTCTCTAATGTCATGTCATTATGAGCGTTTTATTTTGCTTAGCTACTTTTGATGCTGACCCTACAGGCCTACAATACAGTACAGTGTGCTTGGGATTATAAACTCAATCATACACGGTGCCCGCAAGGAATCCAAAATATTTTAACCACGCATTCCAGGTCATCCATATTACATGGGACATGTACATCCATATTTTTGGTTCGTAACAATAAAACACTTAATAATAAATAATAAACTAATGTTAGTGGACACAAATTACACTGATAACTAAAATATTAACTTAGGACTAAAACATGCGCAGCCTAGATTGCCCGCATCCCATCCACATACGAAACCAAGTCAAATTTAGGAGAAAATACATTTATTTTAGGTATGTCGGTTTTTGTAAATAATAAATGGATAACTACCGCTTCTCTATGAAAATTATTCCCGTTTAATAAAATGGTAACGATAATTTTTGCAAAAAAGGATGAACTTAGTAAGTGGTAGCGATCACTTTGACAACATAGGTGGCAACGTCGCGCGCGACTTAGTAATCACAATAAATATATAGTTTACATGAACATTGATAATATCTTCAAAACTAAGCCGGATTTGACTTGACTGGGGTTCATGTAACATTACTGCTCCTAATGACCTAAGGAATGCGTGGTTAATAGTACATTACTTACCTAGGGCGGTTAAACAAAGAATGTCTCAGATCGCAGGTATTTGACGCCCGAGCCGAAGGCAAGGGCGATAAATATGCGCTCTGAGGCTTTCTTTATTACCGCCCGTGGTGAGTACAAAATTTTACGTCTCTATCTGGCCAGGAAGTGGGGTTTTCCGCACGCATAGCGTGCGGTAATTCCTACTTTATGGCCAGGTATGACGTAAAATCTTTTTCACTTCACTTGCTCGGAAAGGCCTTTTTGTATGTTTGATTTCTATTGAGAAAATCGCTTTTTATCCACATGTGAAGAAAGTAGACGTAGAACGTTAAAAGTACTATAACGTTGAACGTTAAATGATTATTTTTGTTATTTGTATATGTATTTTAAGTGAAATATTTTTTTTTTACTTTTTTTTTAACTTTTTTTAAAACTTTTTCTTATTTTCCTCGCTGTAGTGAGGTGAAAAGATTTGTGTTGAAACACTCGCAGGTAAAATACAACTTTCCGCCCTTGTATAACAATAGTACATTTCGATGCTAGTGCGGAAAGTATGTCATTACTTCACGAGTGCCGAGATATCTTGCCACGAGCCGTAGGCGAGTGGAAAGACTCGGGACGAGTGAAGAATGACATTTCCGCACGTGTATCGAACGACGTTTTTTAATACAGTTGTGAAAAAATAAAAAAAAAACAAGTAAGAACTGTATTAAAAAAAAATATTTTTATAACAACTTCATTATTTTTCAACTGTATTACAATGATGTTACAGAATTAATAATATAAAACTTTCAAATTCCTTACTTGTTGTTTTTCTTATTGTTTCGCAACTGTATTAAAAAACGTCGTTCGATACACGTGGAAAAGTAAAAAGCACTAGTGCGCAAAATACAACTTTGCGCACGATTTGCAGCTACAAAAAGTACCACTTTTGAGCAACTGTATTAAAAATAACTATTGGATTCCTCGCGGGCACCGTGTCTGTAGACCAGAGAGTAGTACGCAGCGCGATGCTGTGAGTATGCAAGTGTGAGATACAGACACAGTTACTATAAAGAAAGGAGGAAATAGGTAATAGTTTCGGGTCGTGGAGTGTGAGGGGAATGGCGACACGCTGCTGGTTACGCGTGAGTGGGACAGAGATAGCGCTGAGACCACTGGGACTCGAGTGCGAGCAGGACGGCGTATAAATTGGGAATGCGCCGTGGGTAGTCAGTTCCTACAAGCAGTCACCCCGATTTTTCACCCCCCGGGGCAGCTAGCATGATAAGTTCTACAGTCATGTTTTACATGACGTTTGGGCAGTAATCATGTTCATATCAATGGGGATGGCCGGTGAAAGCTAATCGTAGATGGCGCTCTTCTAGATTCCATACGCTGAGAGAGAGAGAGAGAGACGGAGACGTACTACGTATTTTCACTGGTCAACCCGGAGCAAAGAAGGGCTGTTTTTTGATGATTTACGAGTTCGGTAATATATAGCAAGACATTTTAGGCAAGCCAATGGGAATCGGCTCGTATGGGCGCTCCGCCACTGTTAACTGTGTACGGAAACCATATAGGTACACAGTTCTTAGGGCAAAAATCTTCCCCATAGCTTTAATCCACAACCTTTTCGGAAAACGGTGGATTCCCACTTCGGAGCAATTCGGGACGAAACATAAGGTCATTTTCGCATAAATAGATAAAAACTATATCCCACCATACAAATTTAGCTTTTTTAAGGACCATTATTGGTGCCTGTCAGTTTGACAATTGCCAGCCCCATCAAATAAACATGTTCGTTGGTCCCCACCTTGACATTGGCAAAGTGTCTAAGCAGCAAAAAGCCACAATACGAAGGGGAAAAAATAGTACATTGTTTAACAAGGGGCGTGTGAGGAATATTGCAAACGAGAGTCTATCAGAAGAAAAGAGCTTTTGATGACTCGAGTTTGCAATATTCTTACGCCCGTGTTATACACAATGTTTTTCATCACATTTGCGAGGAAATAAATAACTACAAAAGACAGAAAAATCTATGTTTTATACAAGCGCACCAATCAAATGTTGACGAAATTGACAACTTCACTTCCAGACCAGTGCGTAGCTTCAATATTTCAACCAATCACAGAGCATGGAGCATGTGGTTCTTGCAGGGCATGGCCTGCTCGATTTTATTTTCCAACCAATCACAGAGCAGAATTCTTGTCATACGCGGCCGTCCAGATTTGCTTAACCAATCAGATCACACACAAGCTCATTACTCCCTTGGGACCATTATTTCCCGCGGGAACAATTTAGGCCATTGTCCTTCTGTATACAGGCATGGAATATTTATGAGCAAGTTTGATGAAAAGCATGTTTCCTTTTCAGCCATCTACTGTCCCGAACCTGTGGTGCCCGAGAACGGACGGCTCCTCACGGAGTCGTCGGCCAAGTACGGCAAATACCCAGTCGGCGATCTTGTCATATACTCGTGCGAGGAAGGTCAGTATTGTTGTAACAAATCATTGAGCATAAAGGGGCTCACAGCTCCCAATGACCTTCGATCTGTTACTGTCCGTTTTTTCGTGTTTTTTTTAATACTGCAGTGCATCTGGCATGTTCGCGGGAGCGCGACTCGATGACTTTTTTGCCATTAGGAGAAAAAGAGTCGCCTCCATGCTAAGGCGAGTGCGCAGCAGCAGCAACGGTCTTCTCGGGGCGTTGGCTGAAAGACTCGACTGCCCGATGATGAAGTTTTGGGTTGAGGTGGCTATAGGGAGAGTTAAGTAGCCTTGGTGTTCTCTTCACTCTCTCAATAGCCAACTCTCGTTAGAAAACCTAAGAATTTTATGTATTTTTTAAAGCTTTTATTTTCTTACTTTATTTTATTTTTTGTTCCCAATACTAACATAACACGTAAGATTTTACTAACAAAACTATGGATCTGTATGGTCTGAAATAAATGTTTTTTATTATTTTTTTATTTAACCCTTTGAACGCCAAGAACGCCTGACCATTGGACGACGGTAGGCGGGGAGGGTCCATTCAAGAAATTAACAGGATGATGATAAGGGGTGGGGGGGGGGGGGGGGGGGGGGGGTTAATAATCGACAAAAAACGATGACGTATTAATATGGAGTGGCCCCAATAGGATGAGATACGCACAGCTCTAGCGGATACTCACTCTAAGGGCGGGTTGCACCGACTTACGATTACAGGCCGATCACCGTTAAATATGGCGCCGGCAGCTGTCACTCCATATAAACTTGTCAAACTTTCCATACCTTTCGATTGTAATTTTTTACATTACATTTCGGTTGGAGCATCCCATTCTTAGCTTGTGGTTAAAAGTCAAAATTGTATGGACTAATCTTGGTATAAACTCTACTTGTTTGGTCGAATTGACGCTCAAGGTGGTTTGACTACCTTGTGTGTTTTTCATCACACTTGCTCGTAAAGGGTGTTATTAGGTATAGCAGTTACAGCCCATGTACCTCCCGCGGGAGTTATGGATTTTCATAACTCCCTAGGGAGTATTGAGCTTGTGTGTGATCTGATTGGTTTAAGCAAATCTAGTTGGCCGCGCGCCACAAGAATTCTGCTCTGTGACTGGTTGAAAAAAATCTAGTTGGCCACGCGCCGCAAGAATACTACTGTACTGCTCTGTGATTGCTCTCTCTCTATTTTGTACTTATTTATTTACACGCAAATGTGATGAAAAACATTGTGTAAGGTAAACGTCCGAGTGCTCGACGCTGTACTAGTATATGGCATGGGCACTCTATGTCAAAGTGACATGGCTTCAATTCGAATGAAGAAAAATCATCTTAGTTCGAATCTAACCCATATTGCTTTGACATAAAGTGCCCATGTCATTGTAACGCTTAGGATTTACCCTAGAGAGTTCCGCTACATTAGTAGGGTCGCAGGTCAATGAAACCAAGTTTACACAATAACCATATAATGTCTGTTCCCAAATAGCACCAGGTAGGTTGAGTAAGTGCGCACTGATAAAAATAACACTGGCCTGACAAGGAGTCGGCAACGAAGAGCTTCCGTCCAGTCAGCCACCATCAGCAAGATGGTCTCAGGCCGTAGAGGTAGCCACAGCAGTGGTGGGAATGGCCAGCACCAGCAAGTCGTCTGTACCGACTGTCTTGTCGTAATATTGATCCTGGAAAGCCCAGAAGTAAGCTTAAGCGCGGGAAGCCTCATTTAGTGGGAACCTAGTCAGGGTCCAGTGTTCTAATTCGCAATAAGCGCAAAAGTAAGCTCAACTGGCAGCTAGATAACTGTATAAGATTTAATATTATACCAGCACAGCTCTAATTTACAAATAAGCATAATAAATGAGAACTCACCCCAGCGGGAATAACCGTGCACTTTAAATAATTAAAATTGTAGGTGTTGCAACCGGCTTCGTGTAAATGTAACGGTATTTTTTAATATCAGCGACACACGCTCCGCGTTCGAAAGCTGCGAGCGGTCTGGCGCATGCTATGTGAACTTAGAACTTAATGCAAATCCAGTTTCTTATTGAAAATAGTGTCACCTACTTGATAGGTAGCGAACTCTCTGAACCTCTAGCGATTGCTAGGCTAGGCTGCAAAGGTATTTCAAAATTCGCCCAATTGTCATAAGACATCAGTAGCCTAGGGGTACAGACGGCGGTATTTGGAGTCGATGAGCCGGGGTTCAAACCCTGTGACCGACACACTCTTTGTATGTTTTGTACATTCAAAGAAAAGTTTTAAGTATCGCAGAAGAGATGGCGCCTGTATACGCAAGCATTAAATGCCTTCTCAATTTGGTCGAGTTGCCTGTCTATCTCAGTATGTATATTGTAGTCTTTGGTCTGGCGCGAGGGAAAACCACAGAGTGGGGAAAACCGAATGCCGTTTCTCGCCGGCGCTCGCGCAGATTCGTGCATCTTCGGGAATTAGGGCCCCGCGCCCATCCATGTTATAACAGCGCGCGGTACACGAAACCATTAGCGTTCCGTATTATTAGCGCGGTTCAGTATAATAATAAAATAAGTAAACATAGTAACGCGTACACTTTAGAGTGCGACGTTACACCATATACTAGTGCAGCGTCGATCACTCGGACGTTTACCTTATAACACGGGCGCAAGAATATTGCAAACTCGAGTCATCAAAAGCATATCGATAGAGCCTTCTGACAGACTCTTGTCCGCAATATTCCACTTACGTCCCTCGTTAAACAATATACTATATATAACATGCATGATCAATTTTTGCAGGTTTCCACATGGTCGGGGAATCCTCTATCGTCTGCACTGAGAACGGTTTCTGGTCTCACCCACCGCCGTTCTGTCTACAGCCGTCGGAAATAAGGAAAACTGATACCATCTACATCGAGAACACCACCCTGGTACATGTTGAGGAGTAATTTAATAATTTTGTGTGTAGGTAGTTAGTTATAATAGTGCTATTGAATTGAAAACATTTATTTCAGGCAGTGCCCATAAAGTATTAGTAGTACAATCATCATGTCTGCCGAAAGACGTCCACTGCTGGACATAAGCCTCCCCCAAAGAGTGCCACAATGGCCGGTCCTGCGCTACCCGCATCCAGCGGACTCCCGCGACCTTTACTAGATCATCAGTCCACCTTTTGGGGGGCCTACCCACGCCGCGCCTTCCGGTACGTGGTCGCCACTCGAGAACCTTTCCGCCCCAACGGCCATTGCCACTTAAGTTTAGCAATTCGGAGGGCTATATCGGTTACCTTGGTTCTGCTGCGGATAGCCTCATTTCTGATGCGATCGCGCAGAGAAACTCCCAGCATAGCCCTCTCCATTGCCCTTTGAGTGACTTTGAGCCTTCTTATGAGGCCCATAGTAAGCAACCATGTTTCCGTGCCATACGTCATCACTGGCAACACACACTGGTCAAAGACTCTCGTCTTGAGACACTGCGGAATAGTACAATAGTTAGACATAACTTACAAAACTATTGTTAGTTAAAAACGAAGATCACTAACACAGTATACTACATACATACCTAAAACTATAACCGGATGAGCAAAAAAATTATATAATGGAATTATAAAATTTAAAATTATCAATTGTATAATAAAATGTTCATAATAACAATCCAAAAACGTTTAAAAATAAAATAGATTAGATCCCAGAATAAGGTATAAGAAAATGTCAATAAACATATTAAGGGGACGTAGGTTCGTGGTCTTCTCTCCCTCTCACTGAGCATAAGCGTGAGCGAGATGGAAGTGTGTGTTTGGTAGCGCGGATATCATGTTTTTTAATATTATTTTTTTGTGCGTTTTAATAAATAAAAAAGTAATAGCTGATTTTCCTCAAACATGACATTGCCGATTTTTAGAACCAATTTTAATATGTTTAGCTGTTGTGCATAATTTGTTATGATTTTTTTAAGTGTATTTTAGACCTATGTTCGTGATTTTTTCCTATCGAGCGAAATTCAAAAACTCAGGATTCGAATAGCTGATTTCCCTCGAGAAAGGCCTCAATATTGCTAATTAAATTTAGGGCAGCCGTATTATAACCCAAACAAGAGTTATGATTTTTTTTATCAGTTTTTGGAGCTCACGTCGCCTTAAATTAATATAATAGTAATTAAAAATTACAATACTATAAATAAGCCTCTACCTCTTAACTAACCAAATGGGTTTATTAAATATTCTTGTTTCGTGTCAATTCAACGTGGAAGTTAGCAGGAGCACATTTTAAACGATATGATACAGAAAACATATATAATGAAAAAATAATGAAGGCTTTGAAGCCCAGGACAAGACTCGAACTTGTGCCCTCTGTATTGCCGGTACATCGCTCTCCCTCTGAGCTACCCAGACATTAACTGATAAAGCATATCTTTCCATCACAATCGGCGCCGCTACTAGTGACCTCTCTGTGTTGTCTTTAGGCCACTTAGGGTATTGTAATTTATTTATGTCCGGGTAGTTACAAACCGTCACAAAACCGAAGGGCAATGTCAAGCATATGCTTCGTAACAAAACCGATAGGTTAGACCCACAGATGTATGAATATAAGGAGATCGGACATGGCGGCCGATTTGTATAGAGTGAGCCTGTCGCAAGTACATTAACCCACACAACGCCCAAGTAATTGACAAGACAAAGCACGCACACATCTAAAACACACTCTCTTGTATACCTACACGCTTATTTGACAATAAACGCGCATCATATCAGGCATTTTGGGAAAAAACGTAATATTCTCTGCGATCAGCACGCGTGCACAGTATGGCAGTGTATGCCCATTGAGCATACAGCTGCGACACGGCCGCCGGCGGCTTGTCCTCTTTCTAGTATTCTATGCTCTGAGGTTAGACCTGACGTAAACATCACTTTAGTTAACATTAATCTGAAACTTTAAATAAAACTCCTCCTATGGGCATAACAATTCCGCCACAATTGGAGGGCTGTTTACAAAAACAACAAAACTGACATATTTTACGAAATCGAGTTATTGCTATGATTATGTCCGTCTGTGAAGACGCTACAATTGTGCAATATACATTGTTTAATTAGGAACCCTTTTGCCCAAAATTACCCGTCTATCTTTAAAATGTAATTACTCAGCTCTAAAAAACTTATAGTACAATAATAATTACATTCTCTTATACATTTATGTATTTAATTTAAATGCAATACATTTGGTAATTAAATATTTATGTGAAGGGACGTTTTGCGAACGGGACCTTTAGCAGATGGGTCGTTTTGCAGGGACATTTCGCGAAAGGGACAAAGGGACATTCTGCGAGTGGGACGTTATGCGCCCTAACCGATATTATTCGACCGCATTGAGTTTGGGAATGGAACAGCTGTCAGTTCATATAAACTTTGACGTATTTATATGGCGACACTGTCACCTCCAATCTCATTCTAATCGCCAGAGGCGGCTTTATCTATGGTGCAGGGTGTGCGTTGCACACGGGCGCAGTGGTCCTAGGGGGCGCCACTCGCCGCGCGCGCCGTCCTACTCTCTAGTAGATACTCGCTAGGGTAATGAGTGCACACGGGCGCAGTGGTCCTAGGGGGCGCCACTCGCCGCGCGCGCCGTCCTACTCTCTAGTAGATACTCGCTAGGGTAATGAGTGCACACGGGCGCAGTGGTCCTAGGGGGCGCCACTCGCCGCGCGCGCCGTCCTACTCTCTAGTAGATACTCGCTAGGGTAATGAGTGCACACGGGCGCAGTGGTCCTAGGGGGCGCCACTCGCCGCGCGCGCCGTCCTACTCTCTAGTAGATACTCGCTAGGGTAATGAGTGCACACGGGCGCAGTGGTCCTAGGGGGCGCCACTCGCCGCGCGCGCCGTCCTACTCTCTAGTAGATACTCGCTAGGGTAATGAGTGCACACGGGCGCAGTGGTCCTAGGGGGCGCCACTCGCCGCGCGCGCCGTCCTACTCTCTAGTAGATACTCGCTAGGGTAATGAGTGCACACGGGCGCAGTGGTCCTAGGGGGCGCCACTCGCCGCGCGCGCCGTCCTACTCTCTAGTAGATACTCGCTAGGGTAATGAGTGCACACGGGCGCAGTGGTCCTAGGGGGCGCCACTCGCCGCGCGCGCCGTCCTACTCTCTAGTAGATACTCGCTAGGGTAATGAGTGCACACGGGCGCAGTGGTCCTAGGGGGCGCCACTCGCCGCGCGCGCCGTCCTACTCTCTAGTAGATACTCGCTAGGGTAATGAGTGCACACGGGCGCAGTGGTCCTAGGGGGCGCCACTCGCCGCGCGCGCCGTCCTACTCTCTAGTAGATACTCGCTAGGGTAATGAGTGCACACGGGCGCAGTGGTCCTAGGGGGCGCCACTCGCCGCGCGCGCCGTCCTACTCTCTAGTAGATACTCGCTAGGGTAATGAGTGCACACGGGCGCAGTGGTCCTAGGGGGCGCCACTCGCCGCGCGCGCCGTCCTACTCTCTAGTAGATACTCGCTAGGGTAATGAGTGCACACGGGCGCAGTGGTCCTAGGGGGCGCCACTCGCCGCGCGCGCCGTCCTACTCTCTAGTAGATACTCGCTAGGGTAATGAGTGCACACGGGCGCAGTGGTCCTAGGGGGCGCCACTCGCCGCGCGCGCCGTCCTACTCTCTAGTAGATACTCGCTAGGGTAATGAGTGCACACGGGCGCAGTGGTCCTAGGGGGCGCCACTCGCCGCGCGCGCCGTCCTACTCTCTAGTAGATACTCGCTAGGGTAATGAGTGCACACGGGCGCAGTGGTCCTAGGGGGCGCCACTCGCCGCGCGCGCCGTCCTACTCTCTAGTAGATACTCGCTAGGGTAATGAGTGCACACGGGCGCAGTGGTCCTAGGGGGCGCCACTCGCCGCGCGCGCCGTCCTACTCTCTAGTAGATACTCGCTAGGGTAATGAGTGTACACGGGCGCAGTGGTCCTAGGGGGCGCCACTCGCCGCGCGCGCCGTCCTACTCTCTAGTAGATACTCGCTAGGGTAATGAGTGCACACGGGCGCAGTGGTCCTAGGGGGCGCCACTCGCCGCGCGCGCCGTCCTACTCTCTAGTAGATACTCGCTAGGGTAATGAGTGCACACGGGCGCAGTGGTCCTAGGGGGCGCCACTCGCCGCGCGCGCCGTCCTACTCTCTAGTAGATACTCGCTAGGGTAATGAGTGCACACGGGCGCAGTGGTCCTAGGGGGCGCCACTCGCCGCGCGCGCCGTCCTACTCTCTAGTAGATACTCGCTAGGGTAATGAGTGCACACGGGCGCGTTTCTGCTAATCGCGGTATGATAATACGTATCCTGGGCGGGGATTAGCGCTATCCTTGGAACGAGCATCATACAATAAAAAATGCCACGGTGAATAGTAGTGAAGGAAATATTGAAATTGTTTGGTTTCATCGAACAAATCAAAACAAATGCAACTCTGTTCCAATCAAAAATTATTAAAATTCCACTGGAATTAGGAGACCTTTGGATAACTAGCCGCGGCTGGAGCGCCGTGTTGTATTTAATAAGTGAAGCAGTTATTAAGTATTTTATTTAGCGCTATTATAACTCAACCCTTCAGTAGTGACTAGTCAAATAAACCAAAGATGTACGTATTCTTGTTGTGCTGTTGATATTTGTATTAGTTGTAGTGGTTGAACATGTCCTTATTTATTCATTAAAGTTGTGTGTAACAACACTCAGTTGTTTAGTATTCATTCCTATCGTTATACCCTGGTATTCTTTAGGTATATTTTATTTGAGATATGATAATGTAATCAATTGGAATATCCTATCACGACGATACAAAACTTGACGTTCTGTGTATTCAATGGTAATTCGAAAAAGAACTAGTTAGTTTTATTTCAGTAAGTACCTAGTAGAAAAGCCCGTAAGATTACTTACTACAATAAGTATACATAAATATCTCTGTTAAGTATAGAACATTGTAGGAGAGGCCGGAAAACCGCTCAAAGATGGACGAGTGAGTTTGAGGGCCGACACTCCATATCCAATTCAGCACGGCTATCACAAGACGGCGCGCGAGCTCTCTCGTTTTTTCTCGCTCTATCCGTCTCTCTCTTATTAGAACACTTAGAAAGAGAGGTATAGTGCGAGAAAAATCGAGAGAGCTCGCGGGCCGTCTTGTGATAGCCGTGCTGTAAGTATTTTTTGTACTTACTCGTCGATTAAAATCTGTGTATTAAGATTTCATAGAGAATACTGCAACGTCACTCTTTTCATAGTTGTAGTCCATGTTACTGTCGAAACAATCGAAATAACTGTTTCGATGCGCTCCAGACAACCGAAAAAATATTGAAAATAGAACTAAAATAAATTCGACAAATCACGTGGCTGCTTTACCGAACTGTAATGAATTGGACCAATAAATAAATCGCTTTGATTATTGAGTTTACTCGTTGATGTATTCTAAGATATCAACAGTATCGAGTTTGTTTAATCAGTTCAGTTGACTCGTAGAAAATTAATTTTAATGAACTCGTACAAAAAGTATTGTTTACAATAGTGTTATAATCAAGCTTTTTAATCTCGTACCTTACTTCAAATAGACTCTAAACTTGAAAGCGTTTTTCCTAAATAAACCACAATCAGCTACAAAAGTAAAAACGCCCTAAGCGTGAACTGAATAATGGTTTTGACCTGTGGACCGTAACCGGCGGAGCAACAATGTAGTTACAAGCGTCCTTGGCCTCGGACATCCAGGCCACCTCAAAATCGGATAGTAATGGAGATAATATTTGACCGATAAGAGGTAGCGAGCCATGTGCCGAGGACACAAACGCTGGAAGAGCGACACCTGAGATTTGTCTAACGCCGAGACCACCGAACCTTACAGGCAGCGTAGCCTGTAAAAATTGACGATCCACAGTGTTTTATAGAAGCCGAAAAAGTCACATCCCCGTTTTATTACAAATTACTGTAGTTTAGATTATTACAAATGTGAGACTAAAATTTCCGCGTTTCTAATATGCGTAGTTTTTGAGAAATACAATTTTGAAAATTTGTTTCTGACACCTAAGAATTACGTAAAACATTTATAATTATATTGCAAATTTTAAACGTATTTGTTGTTTAAAGTGTTGGATAAACCCTTTAAACAACAAATACGGACTTTTATGTTTATGATTTTTTCTAAATGAGAGTGGATCATGTTGTCAATGTTTTCACACAGTATTTTAAATTTCCAAAACGGGCAGCATCTCATGGCATACGTGAACTTGGGTACAAAGAGGCAGGAACGTAGTATGAAAACAGCCATGTGAGCATGAATTTCTAATAGGCGGTCTGCGGATTTTTCAAACTTCCTTATTTTATTCTCTACAAAACTAGGAATACCTTCGTCAAAAATGGGGACACCAAGAAGTTGGAGCGTTTCTTTGGTTAAAAATTTGATACCTGGGCTTGCAGACTCAAATGCTTGCTATACCGATGATGAGTTGAAGTTACCATCTAGAAAAACCTCGCATTTGTCATAAATGTCATAATTCAACTGCAGTCCGATCGAATCAAATTTAGATTTGATTAAACTAAGGTCGTTCAAGACAGAATCCGCATCTCCTCCAAGAGAACCATCATCAAGATACCAAACATTAAATTTTGAGGATAAATCTGAAATGATTGGATGTACTTACCGCTAAGCTAAAAATGGCCGGACCAAGAGGGTCACCTTGCTGACATCCTACAGAAGAGAGTAAAGTGTTATTTTCAAAAATAAGATTGGATGGAGTACCATAACACTGCCAAATATAGTGATATATATCAGGGACTACTTTTTGAATTTCGGATAACATAGTGTGTTCTAAGTGTGGGGTACCCCCAAAATTTATTGTTTTTTTTTCTATTTTTGTGTGAAAATCTTAATGCGGTGCACAGAATACATCTACTTACCAAGTTTCAACAGTATAGTTCTTATAGTTTCGGAAAAAGGTGGCTGTGACATACGGACGGACAGACACAGACATGACGAATCCAGACGGGTTCCGTTTTTTGCCATTTGCCTACGGAACCCTAAAAACTAGTTTGATGTATTCACAAGGTACTTAAATACAGTAGATAGTAGCTTTTAAATATCAAACGTTAAATTTAACTAATCACAATTATTTACCAGTGACACTTAAGTAAATGGTCTTGCATAAATAAAAGAGGTCACAGTTCCATTTATTTTGCAATATGTTGACATTAGTATTCCTTGTAATATTAGGTCCTTACCTATGAAATTGGCGGTTTTTTCACAGATATTATTTTGTACGTGATTTATTCATTTCTATTGCAACTTCCAAATTATTTTTTAATTTCATTATAAGACTATACTGTAACAAAGGTTTTAAATACAAAAAATAGGTTTGAATTTTTTATTTAGTGTTTCAAATTAAAGCTTGAAAACCGCCCTTTTCATGTGCTGCCGGTTAAAGTGTTTCAATTACGTATAGTTTTATGATGCGAACTATTTTTAAGGAATGAAGATATGTGTAAAGTAGCTTAAAAGTTTTCTATATTCCTACCAAAATTTAGTTTGCTTTGAATTTGATATTGCTGAATAATCCGCAAAATTCAATGTATGAAAATCACAGTTTTCATAAAATTCTCCATACACACCGCCAATTTCATAGGTAAGGACCTAATATATACTACATAAGTAGTCTCTGCTATACACATACAGTACGGCAGATAGTCCAGAAAAATGACGATTAGGTGGCCGCTTCTTTGCTACTGACATGGTTGGCGGTCAGATTTAGAGTCTGGCAAGCGAGTCGTGTCCCTGGAAAACAGCGGCAAATTTAAAAAAAAACGCAAGCTGGTAACACGAAATGTATGGCGGCGTAAGGCCTCTCACAGACTGGCGCGGCCTGACCGCGGCGGACAATAGAAAGCTGTCAAATTTACTATGGTCCGCCACCGCAGGCCGCACCAGTGTAATGCAGGCTTAATAGGTACTTATTGGCCGTTCTACACTATCGGCGATGATCGTTGATCGTGTGATCGTCTATAATCGGCACGATCATCGTGCAAGCATCGTGCAAGCGTCCACACAATCGTCTGTAGTAGTTGTCGAACGGCAAGCGAACAAGACGTGGTGTGTGGCTGCTGCAACCATTTATTTAATGGCGATACTTATACAACCATTTCGTCAACGTGCTCCAACGTTAAAATAAATATATTCAATAAATAAACATATAATCACGCCTATTCCCCGGAGGGATATGCAGAGATCACGGATTTCGATCTTGACAAACCTTTCTTACTTCATTCACTTTCATTAACCCCTGACGCAAAAAGAGGGGTGTTATAAGTTTGACGTGTCTGTCTGTCTGTCTGTGGCATCGTAGTTCCTAAACAAAGAAACAATTTGAATGCGGCTTTTTTTATCCGAAAGCTGGCGTGATCGAGATGGTTCTTAGCTATGTTTCAACAAACTCGGTTTAGCCGTTTTTGTGATATATTGAACTTTGAAATGAAAATGTCGGGAGATTTTCAACTTTTCTGAGTTGTAAGTAGTTATTATATTATTCTGCATGTATACATGCTCGTCGGTTTAGGGTACTCTTGACCTGACCATTCTTCAGGATTTCGGAAAAAGTTCGACGAGGTAGGAGGGGTGGGAGAGAGGAATACATATATCATATAATTTAACTTTTAGGCGGGCTTGTTCAATTTAAGTCAAGTAAGCTTAGGTCAAATAAATGGATCTCCGAAACTGATCTACTAACAGAGCTTGTTTTTTTGAATCATATTATTTATCTATGCCGTGAAAACTCCACTGTCCGACGTCGAATTAATGATCGGCGACGGTGTGGGCAGCTCAACGCACCACGCCGCGATTCCCTTTGATGCGTGCCCGAAAAACCGACAAGTCACGGGTCGCAGGCGATCATAGACGATGATCGGCGAGTACAGCCGAGTACGCCCTCTACACGATCGTGCTCGCCCGTAATCGTCTGTAATCGCCGATAGTGTAGAGGAGCCATATAACTCGTTTATTTCACATGTAAAATTGTTGCCATATAAATAATTTGATAAAAATGTTGTGGACACGACTCGCTTGACAGACTCTAGCGTCTCTTTGAAGACGTTCTTTTTTTTATTTTTATATTTGCGGACAATCTTACACAAATCAACCTAGTCTCAAACTAAGCAAAGCTTGTACTATGGGTACTAGACGACGATATAGATACTTATATAGAGAAATAAATACTTAAATACATAGAAAACATCCATGACTCAAAAACAAATATTCGTGCTCATCACTCATCACACAAATAAATGCCCTTACCGGGACTCGAACCCAGGACCTCCTCTCCACTAGGCTAAAGCGGTCGTCATCTTAAAGAACCAGTACACATATATGTATTATTATGCATTTATTATTAGTTTACGTAGCATTGCAACCGGTTGTTGTGTCGGGAGCTAATAATGTACGGCCCGATAATACGCGTCTACTTTTTGTGGACTCGAATTATTGGGTCGTAAAGCATTAACAGACGTTCGAATATGGTGCGTCGAACCGACGGACCGGTGCGGTGCGCACGCCACGCCACACCACCGCGCCGTACAAAGACGGTACGGTCCAGTGCTTTTCGTGCTACAGTACAGTGATCACGTCGACATGCTTCCGACTTTATCCAATAATATATGCATCGAAAAAAAATTGAACATCTTAATGTTAAATTTTTTTTTCGCTTCCTCTTTGGTGGCATGTGCGTATCCCGTTTTCCATTTTTCTAAAATTATTTCCTATAGGCCGTGAGTTGAGTCCCACAAACACGGAAAATCTTTGTAAAGTTCTAATACTTCCACAATTGATCTATTTTCAGTAATATTCACGGCTTCTTGGTCTGACGACATTGTAACGTGTGTCTCGCTCGATGGTAGAACCGCGACTAAAGCTCTGAACGGTGTGCGGTGGCCCGTCCACACGAGCGAACTTGGTGCGGACCGCACCAAATCCTGTGGGATAATCATCGAACCGAGCGCACCATAGAGGTAGAATAGATAGAGGGAGTCACCCACACATACACACATGAGTGACAAAAATGTATGCATAGGCAATACCGCAAGTGGGAACGAGATACAGTGTCATATGGTCGGATTTTTTGTTTGCCACCAGCTAGTTCTGTTAACCACACCTGTCAAAATTTGTACTGAAACTGACACCACCATGACGTCACCGATTTAATACGACTAAATTAAAAATGACATTAGACGTCAAGAGTGTATTAGCTTCCGATACTTCTTAATTTAGTATGGTTAATTTACCATCGTCTCTTTTGGGTATACGCTAGGACGCCATCTATATATCCTCTATCTACGGAGCGCACCGTCAATAATAGTAATAATATGCGGTGGACCGCTGAACATACCATCGTATATAGTTCGGAGCTCACGGTGTGTTGCGCACCATATTCGAACGTCTGTTAATGCTTGTAAATTTAGAGTCTGTCAAGCGAGTCGTGTCCACAACATTTTTATCAAATTCTTATTATGGCAACAATTTTACTTATAAAATAAACTGTCAGTTATAAGTATCTATTACGCCGCCATACATTTTGGGGTATATACATGGTATGATTTGTCAGCCCCAATTTATCAGAATCTGACTAATTGCTATCGTCTGGAGGCATGTTGCCCTGCTGATGCAACTGTCAAAAGTGTCAAACGAGTTGTACTGACAAATTGTATGCATGTGGACAACCAACACAATTTGACCATGGAAAGAATTTATGATCAGCCAAGTTTTCTGGCAGATAATTTTGAAGTAAACTATTTAAAATATTATTGAATTTATTGTAATTAGTCTTTCTACAAATTTTACACGCATTTATTATAAAGTTTGAATTTTAAAGGTGTTTTGGTGCTATAAAAACACATTTTACAGTCGATTTGAGCCACGCTTTGCTAGCTTTATATTTTTTTTATCATCACGTTAGCATCTTCCTGCAAAAAGCGATACCTTAGGAAAAATAAGTAATAACACAATCAGAGTTGGACAAAAGTTATCTTGAATAAGAATAAGAACAGAATTATTATTCTTATATATAGTGGAACTCCTCAACGGCTACTTGAATACCCCTCGACTTTAATTACCCCCTTGAATTAACCGTTGAGGAGTTTCACTATCCACCTCCTGACTCCATCATCAGACCATCATCACCAAGTATAAAGTTTAGAACTCGACAAAACAAACCAAACGAACCCAAACTCGAGGGGTAGGTATACAATTAACCGTTGAGGAGTTCCACTATCCACCTCCTGACTCCATCATTAGACCATCATCACCAAGTATAAAGTGTAGAACTCGACAAAACAAACCAAACGAACCCAAACTCGAGGGGTATACAATTAACCGTTGAGGAGTTCCACTATCCACCTCCTGACTCCATCATCAGACCACCATCACCAAGTATAAAGTGTAGAACTCGACAAAACAAACCAAACGAACCCAAACTCGAGTGGTATACAATTAACCGTTGAGGAGTTCCCCTATCCACCTCCTGACTCCATCATTAGACCATCATCACCAAGTATAAAGTGTAGAACTCGACAAAACAAACCAAACGAACCCAAACTCGAGGGGTATACAATTAACCGTTGAGGAGTTCCACTATCCACCTCCTGACTCCATCATCAGACCACCATCACCAAGTATAAAGTGTAGAACTCGACAAAACAAACCAAACGAACCCAAACTCGAGGGGTATACAATTAACCGTTGAGGAGTTCCCCTATCCACCTCCTGACTCCATCATCAGACCATCGTCACCAAGTATAATGTATAGAACTCGTCAAAACAAACCAAACGAACCCAAACTCGAGGGGTATTCAAGTAGCCGTTGAGGAGTTCCACTATCCACCTCCTGACTCCATCATCAGACCATCATCACCAAGTATGAAGTGTAGAATTCGACAAAACAAACCAAACGAACCCAAACTCGAGGGGTATACAATTAACCGTTCAGGAGTTCCACTATCCACCTCCTGACTCCATCATCAGACCACCATCACCAAGTATAAAGTGTAGAACTCGACAAAACAAACCAAACGAACCCAAACTCGAGGGGTATACAATTAACCGTTGAGGAGTTCCCCTATCCACCTCCTGACTCCATCATCAGACCATCTTTACCAAGTATAATGTATAGAACTTGTCAAAACAAACCAAACAAACCCAAACTCGAGGGGTATTCAAGTAGCCGTTGAGGAGTTCCACTATCCACCTCCTGACTCCATCATCAGACCATCGTCACCAAGTATAATGTATAGAACTCGTCAAAACAAACCAAATTAACCCAAACTCGAGGGGTATACTCGTACAAGTAGCCGTTGAGGAGTTCCACTACCCACTTCCTGACTCTATCATCAGACCATCGTCACCAAGTATAATGTTTAGAACTCGACAAAACAAACCAAACGAACCCAAACTCGAGAGGTACACAATTAACCGTTGAGGAGTTCCACTATCCACCTCCTGACTCCATCATCAGACCATCGTCACCAAGTGTTATGTTCTACATCAACCGAGTGCCTCTATACCGATACCAAATGCGCTGTGTTTACCCCCAAGGGCCCCGATCTATCCGAATCCGAACAGAACTACATTCGTATTCATGGAATATTATTTAAAATAAAAAATCAGGATTAGTTTTATTTGAATAAGAATAAGTTATCTTCATTTTATTCTTATTCCCAAGAATTATTCCCGACGAAATTTATTTGGAATAACTTTGACGGGGATAAAATCAACGTGATTTTATTCACGCGTTAATTCTAATCATGATTTTATTCTTGAACTCTGAACACAATCATGACACAGTGCTTTGTTATGGCAATATTATTTTTACGAAATGGTATCCCTAAATTGCCACAATTTGTCAGAAATTGGATACGACAAATCAGAGGGCCTACCGCGAACGGCATTCGAAGTTTTCCCTCTCTGTCATACTTAAGAGTTCGTACATAAGTGCGACAGAGAGGGAAAACTTCGAATGCCGTTCGCGGTAGGCCCTCAGAAGTGATAATTGTATGGTGTTTTTTTTAAATTTGCCGCTTTTTTCCAGGGACCTGACTTGCTTGCCAGACTCTATCAGCCCGGCTAAATGTGGCTTCCAAATTATTGCCCCGTACCGAAATTGCTCAGGGTGATAATGCACGGCCCGATAATACCCGTACATTGGACGCGTATTATTGTGCTGTACGCCATCATGGCCGTACATTATCATAGCCGTACAATAACCGGCACCGTCAGCGTCACTGTCAAGCAAGCCATTTCGATTTCATTTCACTGTTTGTTTTCGTAGTTGTTGTTTTACTATTTATTTCAATCCAAATTCATTGTGTGGAATAAACACGACTCGTAAGTAGAATATTATTATTTACCATATAGCATTTTACAATACAAATACTCTTTATTGCACACCTCACAACAAAGCAGTTACAAAGAGAAACAATAGTATAAAAACATGTAGGTACAGGTAGAAAACAGGCGGTCTTATCGCTGAAGAGCATTGGGTTAGTCACTAGATTCAATATAAAAACGTAACGAACAAAATATATCTCTTGTAATACGACTTTGTTCTGCCCAAGTTGAATAACAACTAATGTTTACAATACATGAATACGATTTGACCGGTAACTTCCGATTGCCAGGTTCACATCTTGATAATCTAAACCAAGTGTTAACTGTATTGTGTATCTTGATTCTATTTTTGAGAAGGTAAGCATTCGCTGAAAGAAAAGTTAGCATTTATCAATATTTAATTATACTTATTATATGGACTTAACAAGACTTTCTAAATTCTGATTAGGAAATTATATTTTTATACTTGGGTCATTCTAAGTTAAGAGGTACTTTTGACGGCCAGGACAAAAAAATACTTTATTTTTATATTAACTTCGTAATAACCTATTTTATTTCTTAAAACTAAATGTTTTCTACATGGTCACTTAAATTTATTTCAGTAATGTACGTAGTTTGGTCAGAATAAGCTCTAATACAAGAAAAATATCTCTCCCCTGGTCTGTCCCCCAACCGACTTTATTTGTAAATTAGTAATTATTAATGTATTACAATTCAATTTTATAGGGGTTGGTCACCCCTTTCAAATGACATTAAACCGATTTGTGTCTAGGAGACGCATAGTTTTTTTTTTATATGTGTTTGAAGTAAATTTCTAAAGTATACAATGTTATAGTCACAGAACCGAATCTGCCCACCCCGACTCCACATGGTCTTGTCTGCCCTACCCCTAGAGTGTTTTTCATAAATCGGAGGCGCGAAGGGAGAGCAGCCCTCGCCCGCCGTAACAAATTACAGGCACCATGGGAGCTGGAGCGGCTGAGGCCGGGAGGTGCCTATAATTTGTTACGCAAGGGCGATAGGGCTGCTTTCCCGCAGCGCCGGAGCTGTATGATTTACAATATTAGTTACTGAACCGAGTTTGCCCACCCCCAAAAAAGACTAATTTGGTCATAAGTCCACTAATTTGGTTTTATAGAACATAACCTCAAAAAATAATTGATTTCCTAACTTTGGGGAGGGGTGGGGGGGTTCCTACCCCCTCCCATTTTATAGGTAATTTCGGTCACTCGCTGAATGCTGAAGTGTTGAGTGAATGCAGTATTTCCTTTGGTAAGTTTTATTTCGCAATTATTTGTTAAAATACTAAGATATACTTAAATATTTACTGTGAATAGTGCATACATTGTTCCGTTTGTTTGTGAATTGCGTACGAGAAAAACTTTTACGGCTATTTTGGGTTTTTATCGAAAATCTGATATACTGAAGGTATTAGACTTTTTCAGACACACTAAAGGTCCACTGGTTGCGTATTTATACCCAATTGCCTGACATTGAAAAGATTGAGTGGCTTCTGTGACTCTGAGTTATGTCGTCATTTTCAATTGAAGAAATATTTCATTTTATGAAGAAAGACTGCAAAGAGAAGACAATTCATAATTAATAAATAATTTATAACTAAAGTAAAAATTAATAAATATGGTTGATTCTTCAAAATAACCTGGTTTCTGTTATATGTCTGTCTCTTCCCTGTTCATAAAGTATCCTCCCCTGTGCATCTTGTCTCTCCCCTGTACTCAGTATTTCCCCTGGTCACTAATAAAACGATATAAAACCAACAAATTGACTGGCCACTTTGTAAACATTTTCAAATATTTACAAAAAAAAAGATGTGGACACCCGCTGAGCTCCATACGCGCCATACCAGAAGAACTACCCAACTAGGGTTACCAGGAGTGTGTAATAAGAACGCTTATTTACATTAAAACTGTGGAGTGATGTATAGCCGCGCTTGTGACCGCGCGCCTCCTCTGACTGAGATATAATTAATTTTGGGGCGGGAGGAGCCTCTATTTCTATGATTCTCTGTCTCACTCTTAGCGGGGTCATTACCAAGTTTGTGTGTGTAGTGTTATTTGTTTATCGAAAGAACTTAACTAATACAAAGAGACTTATTCTATAAACCATAATAGATATAAAACGAAACATACTACTCATTAAAAATAATTACAAACATAAGCACTGTGGCGAAATTGGGTAAACCTTTATTTACATCGGATTAACTTAAATAACGTTCTACAGGCGAAAAAATAATAGTTATATACATTTCTTACAGCTATATGCGACATGAGGGGTTGCAATAAAACTTAAAAAAAATTGGCGTGCTGCCACTTCATACAACGAATTACCTCTTAACTTGGAAAGACCCACATAGAAACTGAAGTTTTCATACACTTTGTTACAATTTATTATTAGTATTTACCTCATTAGAAATGGCCAAAAATGCAAACAACTTACTAGTTGATACATGACCTAAATTTTTTTTGTGAGCCTATTGTGTGTCCCATTGCTGGGCAAAGGCCTCTCTTCGTGATCTCCATAAGTCCCTACTAGGTGCCTCTTGGGCCCAATTGCTGAGGTAAACATCCAGGGTGTTCCGCCATCTCCGTTTAGGTTGACTTCCTTGTCTTGCCTATTGCTGAAAGAGACTAGCTGGCCCAAGTAAATATACTTCTCGCCCGTCAACATAATGTATGATATGCCCGTCTACCTCGACTCTACGTTTCGTGCTGTTGGTCATCAACTGAGTCTTTGACCGATTCATTTTTAGTCCAATTTGATTTTATTGAATTGAATAAAGAAATACGTAAATCTATGAAAGTTTTGTCTGTAAAATGAGTATGGTTTGTTTTAAAAGATATATATTATTGCTTTGTAATTTCTTGCACACTTCTAAGTAATAATAAGTTTATTGTTTCTTAATTTTTTTAGTGTCTTTATCTACCTACCGGCTTAGTAACCACCTGAAGGACAAGATTTTTATCAATTAAAGATAATGTAAATTTTGCAGATCCTAAACAAAGTCATCCATAGTAATTATATAACAAGAATCTGCTCAAAAAATGAGAAATTGTCCTTTCAGTTCACCAACTCATTAAGTGGTTGCAAGCTAGCACACTAACCCTTTCATTTCGGCAAAGACATACACAAAATCTACCATTGAACCTGGCATACTGGGTTGTCCAGGTTCAGTGAAATGATATCTGCTCCTAAGTTCTGTAGGCAAATTAACTTAATTAAGTTCAGAAATTATGCCCTAATCCAGGATGTAGTGACAAAGCATTTAAAATGATACTGGGCTACCGGATCTGAGAGCTCATTGCATAAAACTCCTTATTTCGTCAGCCGGACTGAAAGGGTTAATTTAGGTGATTGCTAACCGGCATGATGACCCTAATTCTTGTTATTTCCACTATTTAAGGTAGCAACATAAACATGGCTGCCGCTCTGCCAGACCTAATGCAACAGCTCAGCATAACCCAGTACTCCGTCGGTTCCAAACATTGGGTGAACGTCACACACATAACCGACCCTGGCAGCTTTTACGTCCGCCCTACCGCTTACAGGGATTACTTGCCTACTTTGAAAGAATACCATGGACCAGTCGACCCGTTAAAGTTACAAATAGGAAGCACTGTTGTGTTCCAATCAGAAACTACTAAGGATCATGTTAGGGGCCAAGTACGGAACATCAAATCTGAGAATGAGACAACGTTATATGACCTGTTTGCTCTAGACTACGGTTTTACCGAGCTCTCTGTGCCTGTTGATAATTTAAAAAAGCCTCTTGAATCCTTTCCAATGCCAGCTCTAGTGCTACATTGCCAACTAGGAGACTGTGAGCCGAAAGGCAGTGAGTTTGATCAAGACGCAATTGAAGCTATGATATATTACGTAGGGAAAGAGAGAGCGAAGATGATAATACAAGGCAGGAAGCCAGGAGACAAATATATAGTGCAACTCATCAATACATGTCCGGATGACATTGCAACAATGATGGCGCTGACTGACTACACGTGCTTGGGATATGGAAATAATGTAATAAGCCGATTGCCATCCTTCGATCAACCGAAACTGTACTACACATATAAACAAGTGAAAGTCGGCGATACACTCAACGTTAGAGTACAATCCGGAGACACGCTTAAAAGTTTCTATGTATGTGAAATAAAAGACCACAAAGAGTATATCAAGGAGTACAATTACTCGAAACAATATTATTATTACGAAAACGATTTCAGTCCTGAGAATTTAAAGTGTGGGAACGCTGTTGCTGTGTTCTCCGACAGGTACTTGAGGTATGAGCGGGCGCTCATAACAAATGTTATTATACCGAAAAAAAAAGCAGAGGTCCAGTTGGTAGATTTGGGCACAAAGACTCACATTAACATGGACGCAACTAGATTAAAGACATTGTCCAGGGAATATTACTTCGTAAGGCCAGCAATGGCTATCTATTGCCAGGCGGATGAAAAACAGATCTGGTACAATGAGTTACACAAATTCCTGTATCCGGGACATGAATTTGTGATAACTGTTGAAAAAGTCGGATACCAGTTGGACTCTCCAAACACAGTTAAAATTTCTAAGGCCGCTCAAAAATGAAGTAGATCACTAATTGTTTATAATTCTTATTACTAATTACCTTGGTCGATTCATGATGGGTCGTTATAAACAAAGAATAGAATCTTAAATGGTGTCCACTCTCTTTGACACCATAGTGCTATAGTTTGTTCCAGTTTAGATGACGAAAAGTACTTAAGGTGGTTCGATTGCCATACAAAACGTTATTTGACATTCGCAGGCTAACGGCGCGGCGTGAAATTTTAAGAAACTTATGTAACAAACTTTCATAAATTGGCTTCCTATTTGCGCCAAATTCCCCCTTTCCTAGAATAAACTTGTATAAACTAGATTAATTTGAGAAATTGGTTTGGGACGTGATATTTTGGGTAAACTATTTGTCTCAAATTAATCTAGTTTATACAAGTATATTCTAGGAATTCCCCCGTGTGGTGTCAGGTTAGAATAGCACCACCCCCTGTCTTCCCGTGGGTGTCGTAAGAGTCGATTAAGGGAACAGGGTTGAAGTGTGTTGTGGGCGATGGGCTAGCAACCTATCACTGCAATATTACATTTTGTCGATCTTTTATACCCACATTTATGCTAAAAGTGGCACTGGAACACAAGTTTCATGTGCTCTGCCTACCCCTTTTAGGGATAAAGGCGTGATGGTATGTATGTATGTATTCTAGGAAAGGGGGAATTTGGCGCAAATGGGAAGCCAATTGATGAAAGTTTGTTACATAAGTTTCTTAAAATATCACGCCGTTAGCCTGCGAATGTCAAATAACGCTTTGTATGGCAATCGAACCACCTTAAAACCAACCATTATCGACATCTATTATGTAATTGTTATCTTCAAGTAAGGTTGTAAAACAATTACGCATAAACAACAGAACAAACAGTAGCTACTTCGGACACACTTCTGCCAGTTTTGTGACGTCTCTTTGTTATCTTTTCCTTTCGTATTTAGCAACAAAAGAAGTTGTAAAATACCACGTTAAGTGAAGTTTTCGTCATCATAACTGGAACAATTAACAAACTATACTATATTAGGTAATCGCGTAAGATTAAGTCCGGGACATGAATTTGTGATAACTGTTGAAAAAGTCGGATACCAGTTGGATTCTCCAAACACAGTTAAAATTTCTAAGGCGGCTCAGAAATGAATAGTGGATACTTCCTAAGGCCAGCAATGGCTATCTATTGCCAGGCGGATGAAAAACAGGTCTGGGACAATGAGCTACACAGATTCTTGTATCCGGGACATGAATTTGTGATAACTGTTGAAAAAGTTTGATTCTGCGAACATAGTTACTATTTCTAAGGCAGCTCAGAAATGAATAGTGATCTACTAATTGTTTATAATTCTTATTACTAATTACCTTGGTCGATTCATGATGGGTCGTTATAAACAAAGAATAGAATCTTAAATGGTGTCCACTTTCTTTGACACCATAGTGCTATAGTTTGTTCCAGTTTAGATGACGAAAAGTACTTAAAACCAACCATTATCGACATCTATTGTGTAATTGTTATCTTCAAGTAAGGTTGTAAAACAATTACGCATAAACAACAGAACAAACAGTAGCTACTTCGGACACACTTCTGCCAGTTTTGTGACGTCTCTTTGTTATCTTTTCCTTTCGTATTTAGCAACAAAAGAAGTTGTAAAATACCACGTTAAGTGAAGTTTTCGTCATCATAACTGGAACAATTAACAAACTATACTATATTCGGTATAATCGCGTAAGATTAACTTATTTATTTACCTCGCTGAGGTTTCCCGACGTTTCGGGTGTCACAACGTCCTTGGTCACGAGGGACAGGAATTCTCAGAGAGGTAAATAAATAAGTTAATTATACTTTAGTAACCATGTGTGAGAATCGCGAAAGTTTAAATCGATATACACGGTGTTTGTTCCCGGGAATTTCCATTAACTTCGGCATACTGCAGAGTACCATCACGAACCGGGATTGTTGATCCACTTACCCATGTTTCTAATTTGGCCGTGTAATGCAAATCGAATAGCTGTCAGCCAGTCGGTGACATCGGTTATTGAATACACGGTTAAATTACGAGTAATGGCAAGTGGCTCAACAATCCCGGTTCGTGACTGTACATTCACAGAAACAAGTTAGCATAATTATTTATTAAAAAAAGTTTTTTTTCTATTCTTATACAAAATAATTTAATGTAGCATTAACGGTTATTGCCTTATTGTACAAGGGTCTTGAAACACATGATATAAAAAATATGTACCTCCGAGTCCGTCGTGCCTATAGTATCCTCAAACCTAACGGACGACTGAGCCAATACAAGCCAATATGATCCCAGTCGTCTATTTGGTTTGAGTATAGTATAATATCGAACGAACTCACTTTGTAAACCTTCTTGTAGTGTATAGGAACCTTACAAAATTTAAAAAGCTGTTTTGACATCCATCACAGTTAAGAGCCATTTACACTGGTTAAATCTGCAAAACTGATTAAATTAAAATATTGAATATCTTGATAACAGTAAAATAAATAGTCTTGGAGAAATTAACTTTATTTGATCCAAAGTAATCTAAACTAATATAATAGTAATCTAAGTATTGATAAGGGGATTGTAGGGAGTCCGCTGGTTACAGGTGCCGGAAGATGCTTTTCGCGAACACGAGATTTTAAACAACATCTAAGTATTGTAATTGTAAATCTCATGTACATACTTAAACGATTTCGATTACTTAAATTACCCATCTAAAAAAAAAAACATAATATTCTAAGGTACTTATTTCTAAGGTACAAGGACCCTGGTAGGGCGTAGCAACATGATTGTTTTAAGTTACTTAAATTTACCAACTTTTAACATTTTATGTGAAACTTAGGACTATGTTACTATTGTTACTCGTACATCACAATTACTTCTCAATTGTATTACTGGAATAAATAATCAATTAGAAGAACAGTTGTTATTCTACTGTTACCTAGTTGTTGTGTTGTTGTTCTGTTGTGCATCAACATTTTTCTGTCATTAGTTGCCATGGTTACGTCCCTGGGTCAATTTATAAAACTGCGATTTATCGGGTTTAAATCCACCTATTTCTTGTCATTTTCAACCCCTAAGAGCTTTCTAACAAGCTGTAACCATTCCATGTTGTAACCATTTTTCTAAGAAACTTTCATATTGTCTCCTGGCTAACGGGGCAGAATAACAACAAGGAATAGTTGATTGACCCAAGTACTACCGAATATACGGGTGGGCAGGAGTATACCGACAGATTTTAACCATGGATTCCCGAGGTCATTAGGAACATAAAATGTTAGATTAACCCCAGTCAAATCCGGCGTAGTTTTGAAGATATTATAAATTTTCATGTAAACTATTTATTGTGATTACTAAAGTGCAATAAGCTCTTTTTATTGCGACGTTGCCACCGATTTTGCCAACTTTCGCGTCGCTATTCACATACATCAAAGTGACAGCTACCACTCACTAAATTCATCATTTTTTGAAAAAATAATCTTTACCATTTTATTAAAAGGGATAATTTCCATGGAAAAGCGATAGTTATCCAGTTTTTATTTACAAAAACGTCACATCGTCCAACTTTACCCACTGTCCAATCTTTGCCCAGGAAGGAAATATAACTAAGAGTACATTTATCTGAGAACATTTTTGAAGCAAGTTTTTGTTTGGTAATACTTAAAGTTATAATTTGGTTTTCTTAGTTATAATTTGGTATTCTTAGTTATATTTCCTTCCTGGGCAAAGATTGGACGGTGGGTAAAGTTGGAGGATTTGACGGCATAACTATTTTTTTTTGTTTTTTTTTTCTTGCTGAATTTGACTTGAGTTCATTTTTCATTTTTCTCTCCGAATAACCCCAGGGATCCATGGTTAAAATCTGTCGGTATACTCCTACCCACCCTGTATTTTACATATAAAAATTATTGATTCTTTAATTGTGTACGATTTCAGATCATCATAGCAGGTACCTTTTCTAGAATAATCAAGTACGTTACCACTTAAAAATAATATACACATCAAAAATGAATAATATATGAATATTGTTCAATTATTATAGATCTCAGATTTATGCAACGCAAATAAATATATCCGACTGTATTTTCGCAACCTATATAATATAAGGGCGCGATTGAATAACCTAGATTGAGTAAATAAAGCATAATATATATGATTGCTTAGAAGTTTTAATTAAGTCACCGTGTACCTATATGTAAGTAGTTATCGCAATATTAGATTCAACACACAATATACGTAAGCTAAAGCGCGGCTAGCAGCCTAGCAAAACACAAGACCGCTCGCGAGATTGACTTCGAAAGCGACGGGTGTGTGAGTCGCGCAATACGCGACAGCGGCGCTACCATGACCTTCGTATATCTCCGTCTCTGTAGATCGAGTACCATAAACCAAGTTCGAAGTTCGTGGTAGCGCCGCTGTCGCGCAATACGCGACAGCGGCGCTACCATGACCTTCGTATATCTCCGTCTCTGTCGATCGAGTACCATAAACCAAGTTCGAAGTTCATGGTAGCGCCGCTGTCGCTCAATACGCGACAGCGGCGCTACCATGACCTTCGTATATCTCCGTCTCTGTCGATCGAGTACCATAAACCAAGTTCGAAGTTCATGGTAGCGCCGCTGTCGCTCAATACGCGACAGCGGCGCTACCATGACTTTCGTATATCTCCGTCTCTGTCGATCGAGTACCATAAACCAAGTTCGAAGTTCATGGTAGCGCCGCTGTCGCTCAATACGCGACAGCGGCGCTACCATGACCTTCGTATATCTCCGTCTCTGTCGATCGAGTACCATAAACCAAGTTCGAAGTTCATGGTAGCGCCGCTGTCGCTCAATACGCGACAGCGGCGCTACCATGACCTTCGTATATCTCCGTCTCTGTCGATCGAGTACCATAAACCAAGTTCGAAGTTCATGGTAGCGCCGCTGTCGCTCAATACGTGACAGCGGCGCTACCATGACCTTCGTATATCTCCGTCTCTGTCGATCGAGTACCATAAACCAAGTTCGAAGTTCATGGTAGCGCCGCTGTCGCTCAATACGCGACAGCGGCGCTACCATGACCTTCGTATATCTCCGTCTCTGTCGATCGAGTACCATAAACAAAGTTCGAAGTTCGTGGTAGCGCCGCTGTCGCGCAATACGCGACAGCGGCGCTACCATGACCTTCGTATATCTCCGTCTCTGTCGATCGAGTACCATAAACCAAGTTCGAAGTTCATGGTAGCGCCGCTGTCGCTCAATACGCGACAGCGGCGCTACCATGACCTTCGTATATCTCCGTCTCTGTCGATCGAGTACCATAAACCAAGTTCGAAGTTCATGGTAGCGCCGCTGTCGCTCAATACGCGACAGCGGCGCTACCATGACCTTCGTATATCTCCGTCTCTGTCGATCGAGTACCATAAACCAAGTTCGAAGTTCATGGTAGCGCCGCTGTCGCTCAATACGTGACAGCGGCGCTACCATGACCTTCGTATATCTCCGTCTCTGTCGATCGAGTACCATAAACCAAGTTCGAAGTTCATGGTAGCGCCGCTGTCGCTCAATACGCGACAGCGGCGCTACCATGACCTTCGTATATCTCCGTCTCTGTCGATCGAGTACCATAAACCAAGTTCGAAGTTCGTGGTAGCGCCGCTGTCGCGCAATACGCGACAGCGGCGCTACCATGACCTTCGTATATCTCCGTCTCTGTCGATCGAGTACCATAAACCAAGTTCGAGATTCGAAGTTCGTGGTAGCGCCGCAGGGCAGGAGTGCGGGCGACGTTTGACCTGGAATGCGAATAAGCTACTCCGCCCGACTCGCGTGTTACATAGGTATATCCTGAATTATGCACTAACGAGAGGGACGCCGCAATACGTTAGAATGAGATGAAGATATCTCCATACGTATTGCGGCGTCCCTCTCGTTAATGCCTAATTTAGGATAATGTAATAACCCCTTAAACCCGCTCATTCGCCTCATCTCATCTGTCACGTCTCACAGTGCGATGAAACCCCGATCTAGGTGGACAATATTTAATCTAGGTGGACAATATTATTTAAGCTTCGAAACCGACTCTAGTAGGTCATATTATGATGTCAAAATAGAAATGAAATGAAAGAAATTACAAAATCACATTAAAATTAAAAACCAGTATAAGCTGACCTATTGGTACTAAGAATTACTACACGCGTGAAGGCCAATTTATATTGGTCATTGTTTTAGGCAGTATAAATGTAGTTTTCTCAAACATGCTCGGAAATGTATGCGTTAATGTCACGAAATGAAGACATGAAGTTCTTTGTTTATGGCTGCCTACATTAGTTCTTGGCCTAGGCCAAGAAGTAATGTATGAAAACCCTAACTAAAAACATTATTGGCCGCTACTCTAACTTTTTAAATTTGCTTACTGATATTAAACAGACAAAGGAAAAAATACATACTGCCAACCACCAATACTTTTTTTTAATAGTTTTAGTTTTTTGTAAAAAATAAATAAAATGGTTAGTTTTTTACATTTTTTTTGTTATTTTTCGTTTATTTTTTAGTGTTGTTTATCGTTTTTAATGATTTAAAAAAAATCTTTTCTTTTTTTGATGTTTGTCTATTTATTAATGTTAAAATTTTTGTAGGGTCTTTTATGTTATTTTTATGTTTTTTTAAATCTATTTTTCCTTTTTGTTTTACTTTTTTTAATGTTTTTGTTTTTTTTGTCGTTTTTTTTAATTTTTTTAATTTTTTCAAGTTTTCCTTTTTGTTTTACTTTTTTTAATGTTTTTTTTTTCCTTTTTTTTGTTTTTTTTAATGTTTCTTGTTTGTTTTCTTTTTTTTTTGTCCATTTTTTGTTTTTTGTCATTTTTTTGGGCGTTTTTTGTCATTTTTTTGGGCGTTTTTTTTGTTTTTTTAGTTGTTTTTTTTGTTTTTTTAGTTGTTTTTTTTTTAATATTTTTTTCCTTTTTGTTTTACTCTTTTGTAATGTTTTTTTTTAATATTATTCTTTTTTAATGTTTTTTTTTTCTTTTTTAGATTTTTTTATCTAGAATCTTTCTCACTTTAGTGAGGTGAAAAGGATTCTATTTTTAAACCACTCACATTCGCTAGCTCGTGTTTCAATTCCACACTCGCGGTTAAATTATAACTGCACCCTTGTATAACAAATAACTATTTATTATTTCCTCACATCGTTTGAGAAAAGGACTATACAAGCCTCGGCCGGAACAGGGATTGCTGGACTCGTTGTATCCGGCCTCGTCTACGACTCGGCCGTCTAGCCCAAACTCGTCCATCAATCCCTTACTTCACGGCCTTTGCAGTAATGTACTATTTTGACACATTTTATATTCATATTATTTTTCACAGCACTATGAAGTAAATAAAACAACACTAATAATTTATGCGGTTTATTAGGTAAGTACCTTACTCTGAATCGAAAGAAAAGAAATACGAGCTATATTTCTCTTGAAATTTCTTAGTGAATCTGGCGTGACTCTGCTCAAATCAAATTTAATTGAAAAACAATCGAAAGGACGGTTATTTTTATCCTTTTTAGCGTGTTTTAACCATTCTTCATAAAACTCCCTCCTATTTTCTAAAAAAAAGTCAGACTCGCATCAGATCGCAGTTTCTAACATGCATCAAACGAAAGAACATTAAAAACTCTATCATTAAAAAAAATCCAGCCCGGGGGCAAGGGGGGGCATCCTTTTCCTTGTCTATGAAACACGAAACTCATGCAAAAAAATTGGATTTTTTTACGTTAAAGTAGATTTTTATTGGCAAAGGAATATCCGTTTTTAACAATTAATATTTTACAATGTAGTCCTTACTATTTACTTCACGATCCATGACTAGAAGTAGCACGATCTGATTGATAATTATTATAAAATATTGATAAGCGAAGAGCAGTAAAACGCACGATTTCACTATCGATGACAGTGTTTCGGTTCGCTTCGACATTATTTATTAATTTTATGAGGGTAGTAGGACAAACTATTACTGGAATCATTCCTTCTAGGATGTTGGCTATCGCTATAGCCACCACAGATAATGAAATAGCGTGACCCTTTTTGTCCACCTAGATCGGGGTTTCATCGCACTGTGCGTCTAACTAAACTAAACCTCTGAGGGCCTACCGCGAACGGGATTCGAAGTTTTCCCTCTCTGTCGCACTTACGTACGAACTCGTAAGTATGACAGAGAGGGGAAACTTCGAATCCCTTTCGCGGTAGGCCCTCTGATTACGCTTAGTTACTAAGGATCACGGCCTTCAAAATATATTAGGGGTGACTGATGAGGTGAGTCAGGTGAGGTTAAGACATGTTACAGAATAGCATAGGCATAGCTACCTACTATCTGCCTAGCTAGCACACTAGGTTTTATGTCGGCGAAAATGTACTGAAACGTCACGTAAAACGCGACATAAAGCCTACTGTGCTAGCCCCCCTGGGGGAGGCCGGAGAGCACCCGCATTCGTATACATACAAGATTGCGTTAATACAGCCGCCATTATTGTATTCTAATCAGTCTTACATTAAGCACCGAATATTTACATACAGGCATAAGGGAAGCATCTACTTTTTAGAGACAAGCTATATTAATGGGGTGTAAATATTTTATTATCCTAATATGTCCGCGGCCTGAAGTTCAGTTAAATTTATGTAATTTGTATACAACGCTACGAAATATCTTTTCAATTAAGTAAATTGTTGTAGCACTTAATTATTTGTTACCTAAAAGTAGTTGTTGCAAGTACTTAAAAAGTTGGTTCATGCATTCGCTCGTTTTCATTTGGCGGCTTTGGCGAGGTCTACACATTCCTGCTATGTATTACCGATACAGTCAAAATGTATAATTCTCAAATATTAAACAAATAAAGCTAGGAAAGAAATAATGCGCCCAGAATGCGATACGAAAGTTTCGGCAAGGCCGACGTTTGGACAGTTTTTTGGCCGAAACCGAAACTACAATCAGCTATAACCGCGAACTTCGAATATCTCCGTCTCTATCGCACTTATGGTTTATGGTACTCGAGCGACAGAGACGGATATATACGAAGTTCGTGGTAGCGCCGCTGACTAGTAAAATTAAGCCTTTTCTCCAATTCCAGTACCAGTCCTAGAGGTTTCAATACGATACTTAATGAACAATTAGATTAACTAAATAGTTCAATAGACTTTAATATACAGTTTTACATTGACATCGAAACATTACAATGAAATGTATTAATATAGCAGGTTTAAATAATAGGTACCAGCTGGTTAAATAAACCATAAGAAAATAATTAGGTACCTACCCGCATTGTCCATTTTGAAATCGAAATATGTATACGTATAATAATATACTTATGTCAAGTATTCAGTCACCTCGAGGTTTAGACGAGAATTAAACCCGATGCACGTGGTCCTGCAAGTTATAGTAGAGCGAGAAAACTAAGGTCATTCGTCACCGTCTATCTTATATGGAGGACTTCCATCGTATGTATGTGCCTCTGGCATGGTACCATTTGCGTTAGTGACCCAATATTTGTAGTTGAATAGCATTGTCGTCCATAACAGTCTCTTTAACTTTGTTTACAAAGTGAGACATTTAATGAAAGACTTGACATTGAAAGTAATCCACACATTACGTCAACGTCTCTAGATAATTATAATAGTGCTTAAATTGTACCCACATGATGTATAACGTGTTTCAGTTGTGACACTTAAGGTCGCCGGCCACTTAAGGCCAGCCACACATTGCTTTAAGGCCTCCACACACCGGTCGCGTGCGCGGGCCTGCGCAAGTTGTAAACCATTGAAACTACACTTCAAACACACATCGAAAGTGGGCCCGCGGGCTCGCGTTCGATGTGTTTTTGAAGTTTATTTTCAATGTTTTACAACTTGCGCGGGCCCGCGCCCAACCCGCGCCTGCGTCCGGTGTGTGGAGGCCTTAAAGCAATGTGTGGCTGGCCACAAGAGCGAGATAACCGTCGATGAGTGGACATATGATGAATCTATTAACCCTTTACCAGGCCCCTAAGAACTAGCGTGTCTTCATACGTACTTTATATACTGTTACAACCGTATTGAGCGCCTTGTAAAAAATGTATTTACGAAAGTCGGAGATGTTCCTTTAAACCAGAAATAAAAATGTGGGTTTCTAAGTAATTCTAAGCTCTCGCCTGTCTAAGTAATTAACTGTCATGGGACACAAACACAAAGGGATATATTCCTCCCACATCTTATATCGGTTATCAAAATCAAGGTTTAACTCCAAGTCTTTAAAAGGAGATTTTATAGCTAGGTACATGAATTCGCTCTCGGTTGAACACAAAAACAGTTTTATTACTAACGTGAGTTTTTATGACATGACAAGACAATTTACCGGGCTATGGGAAGAATAGCTCCCGCAAAGTTAAACTCTAATAAGGCCATGGGATAATGTCAACCCACATTTAATTCTGGTCATACACTATAATGCATCAATATTTAGCAATGTTTACGATTACATTACCTTTCAACACTCAAAATCTATAAAATATCAAAAAATTGTTCGACCTATGTACTTCTGTTCCATAGAAATTAAGGAAAGTGTTCGAATTTCTCCGTAGTTTACTGTTATTAGTGTTCAAGTTAATTTAAACGGCTGCCAAAGATATATTACGCGATTTAGAAGCGTGTTGTGAATGAAGATCATAAAATACTATTTTCAGGGATTGACAAAATATTTTGCAGAAGGTTTGGAGTTAAAACCCGACTACGGTAACCAATATAAGATGTGGGAGGAATATATCCCTTCGCCTGGTAAAGGGTTAAGCTATGTATCAATAATGAGAATCGGAATGTACCTGATTTTTACAATGCCATTCAATCCCAACTGAGTATCAGTGCGTCGCACTCACACACTTGGCTTTGCGGAACAACAAAGTCAAGAGGCAACAGATGAACTTGCTACGCACGAGGAGCCATGGCAATAGCGATCACGTCCTGACTTTGTTCCCGATGTCGTCATTCGCACTGCTGGGCTCCAGGCCCAAGGGAAGTTAAGTTCTTACTGTCAAGATCGCTCAGTTTTTGAACTACTATTCTTTGAACACTTCATGCCCTAAGTTCGTAATACCCTGAGAAAATTACGGTTTTTTGGAAATAATTCAATATCAGGCTAATTATTTGTATACGGCTTTTATATGTAATTTTAAACAACTTTTACTATTGAAATGAATAATTCTATGGACCGGAAGTTAGGATTTTTTTTAACCCGCAAGTAAAAATGCTATCAGTATTTTTATAATGAAAACATGTTTGAGTACACACATTTGGAGACTTACTACCTGAATCCAAAAATATATGCATCAGGAAATAACGGCATTTTAATTAAATATTTACGACCTTGAGATAATATTGAATTTCATCTGGCCTATAGAAAGGTTTATTCATTAACAAAAATAAGTGGATTATGCGCGTATCCCAAAGAACGTATATAGACGTAGTCAATTATAAAGTGAAGAAAGTTTATACCATTTTCGCCTGATTTTTACGGAATTTATGAAGATTACCTTTCATTATTTTTTACCGTATCGTATTTAGGTGGATTATTAATGAATATTTAGTCAAATTACCCAACCTATTTTTTGGTGTAAAAATATGGCTGATATCGATATATTGTTGTGTTTTCACAGAGCGAAACCGTAAAGTTCTCAGGGTATAAGTCTCAGTAGTCTAATAGTATTTGTTGAGTTGCCCCTTGTAGTAGTCACGTATCTATACAGCGCTTACGTTTTCTAATAATAAGAGGTCCCAAAAAAAGAGCACGATAAATGTTTGTACCTTAAGAGCCCGTTAACGTGCTCACTAGCGCCACTGGTAAATAATTGTGATTATTTAAATTTTACGATAGATACTTAAAAAAGTAGGCCGTAGCACACTGTATTTTGTATCTTTTGAATATATCATAATATTTTTTACGTTGTTGGATTCGTCAAATGTGTCCAAAGTTAAAACGGCCGTTTTTCTTTTGAGTTCATAGATCGACGAATCCAGCATAGTGTTGTGGATAACGCTCATTTTGAGGCTTAAAGACTCGAACCCTAAATACCCCCGAGGCTTAAAGACTCAAGTGACGAAAAGTCAATATTTTGCATTCATATGCGTAGAATAAGCCAACACGGTGCTTAGACAGCATCGAGTCTTTAAGCCTCCGGAGTCTTTTAAGGCTCGAGTCTATAAGCCTCGAAATGAGCGTTATCCACAACACTAAATGCAATTGTATGTAGCATGTGTTTAACCTAAACCTATTTATAAATTAGTACCTCATTAATTAATTATTAACTCTGTACTATGATGTTTATAATCACACAGACAAACTGTTCCGACAGTTTTGTGAGACCCAGTTAATTTACCCATGTTTATATACTCTGTTTATTAAATAAATTAAATAATAATAATAAATTCCAGCAACATAAAAACTAGTTTGATGTATTCACAAGGTACCTAAATACAAAATACAGTGTGTAGCGACCTACTTTTTTAAATATCTATCGTTAAATTTCATCGTCAACATTTAAGAGCTTGGCTCTTGTCGGTGGAGTAGGCGCCAGTTCTCTCGGTCCTCGGCTAATTTCTTTAGGTCCCGGTAAGACAAGACATTTGCTTTTAGTTGTTGTACAAAGCTTAAAGCTTGTTTGTTGTTAGCTTAGCTTAGGCTTTGTATCGTTAAATTTAAATAATTACAATTATTTACCAGTGGCGTTAGTGAGCACGTTAACGGGCTCTTAATTATGGTACCTATTACCAATATTGCCGATTAAATGCAAAGGTTACTTAACCTATCGAAGTGTAAAGTAGGGGAGAATTTGGATTTTAGCCGCAAACATCCGACTTAATTTCAAACAACAATAATCGAGATAATTTAATATTAGTGCGGTAATTGACTTGCGGTTTAAGCCGGGGTTATATTGGAGCCACACCGCGTGTCGCAACGCGTACTTTGTATTGAACGTGGCGACACGCGGGACTGAGCTAATGTAACCACGTTCATACAAAATGTATGTAACCGATTGCGTTGCGACACGCGGCATGGCTCTAATATAACCCCGGCTTTATATTGCTGTTTAAGGCACTCAGATACACATTGGCTCGCTTATTATTGTGGGGAAAATGTCCTTATACCTATGTGAAGACACTTAATTATGTTCATAAATTATAGCCATAATAATAACCCTAATACAATTAGTTATTTCTAGTGCCAATGTATAATAATGTAGGATATAGATAAATAACTGGAACTATATCCATGCCAAATGTCAAGTGCACACGTTATTATCGTATGTGCAAAGCATAGTTAATTTTGTATCTTAAACAGCGGCAGCAAAGTTCAAATTCCAGTGGCAAGGGATGCTTATTGAGTAAATGAAACACGTGACGGACCAAAGGCATTCCAAGTCCAATGCTTTTTCAGCTTTTTTGCCTTGATTTACGGCTCATTTTAGACATATTCAAGGCTTAAAATTGGCAACCTTGAAGCAGAATGCACAAAGAACCGCCGATTTTAGTAGGTACCTACACAAAGTTGATGCTCAGCCGATTTAAGTTAAACCTACGGTTTTACATGTGCACAATAACGACAATAACAAAGAGGACGATTTAAAGAGCCATAAAAATAATTTACGTCGTACCTGGCCATAAAGTAGGAATTACCGCACGCTATGCTTGCGGAAAACCCCACTTCCTGGCCAGATAGAGACGTAAAATTTTGTAATTACCACGGGCGGTAATAAAGAAAGCCTCAGAGCGCATATTTATCGCCCTTGCCTTCGGCTCGGGCGTCAAATACCTGCGATCTGAGACATTCTTTGTTTAACCGCCCTAGGTAAGTAATGTACTATTAAATCACGTTCCTGTAAACGGTCAACCAACAAATATCAGTTGCTTCTGTTTGCTTTTTGTTCACTTATAACAAAAGAACAACAATAATTGCTAGAAAACTGTTCAAAATAAGAATAACAGTAGGTAGCATACCTAAAGCGAGTGAGTTTACGAACGTGTAAGAGAAAAATATTGACCAAAATGCCATTCTGAGGTTGACGAAATATAATTTGCACCGCTTCGCCATACAACGAGGAATCGCTACACGCTGACGACATAGTATAAAGAGGGTATAGTAAAAAGTAAAAGCTTCGCGTGCAAAGCAGCACGGCTATCGCAAGACGGCCGCGACATACTCTCGAGCTCTCTCGCACTATCCGTCTCTTTCCAAGTGGTCTAATTAGAGAGAGACGGATAGTGCGAGAGAGCTCGAGAGTATGTCGCGGCCGTCTTGTGATACCCGTGCAGGTCGAGATTTTGTTTGAGTGTGCGACAGATACTGTGGCGCACACATACATACCGCGCGCGGTGCGTTTGTATGAAGATAACATACTTTGCCCTCTTTATACTATGCTGACGAGCTGTACATTAACAGTAGGTACTTATAGCTACTAGGTCCTAAGCCTACCACGCGAAAATAATCCGATATTCAGAGTTTGACCGGATAAAATAAAACTGATAATTTACTAGTTAGTTACTTCGGTCGCCGAGAACATAAATCGATGTCTAGAATAGTTTATCGTCTTCAAATAGACTGAATAAATAAAGGTGCACAATAAGGTTTGGTATTTTAAACAAATTCCCTTTTATCAGTTACAATACATAGTTAAATACTTTGTTATCAAATGCGAAAGAGTTCAATGTCGCACCAAGAACATTGATTATGATTACATGCGGTCAAGGGCTGTTACAATTATTGACTTACTATGATGAGATATTGATAACAAACAGATACAAGTTGCATAAGAAAACGCACAGCATTATAATTATGATACTTAAATAGCATGTCCCTGGGAATAAGGATACAATTGTAAGATTTGTAGGATATTGAAGAGGTCATTTAACATACAAACCCGGCACGCTTGGTTATCCATACACACGTAGTTACGCTCTCATTTTAAAACGACTAGCTAGTTTGCTCTGAAACTTTGTACTTAGAATAAGTTAAGGTATATCCAGGTCTGTAATTATTTTATGTAGCTTCAGATATCATAGTAAAAAAATACAGTGAATTTAAGTTTTTTATACAAAACTTGTTTTTGCTGTATTTCGTTTGTTTTATAAACTGGAGCCATATAAATTAATTAGAGACCTAGATATACCTCAGGACCTCAGGTCATTATATATGCATAGATTCGTTACAATCAAACACGTAGTTTTAAAATGAGAACAAAACTCCGTTTGTATGGGAAGGTGAAAATCGGCCGAGCTTGCCAGGGACTTAACTATCACCAAGTTATTTAAAAATATATAATTATAATACTTAAAGAGCAATTATTTTATATTCATTTTTAGAGTACAAATTGCGCTGATAAAATCACTGGGTCATAGGTAATTTATTCTCAATATTTTTCAACACAGCCTTCATAGATCCAATTATCCTTACTTTCAGTGACATCCTTTATAATTTACCCTAATTGCAATGAATTAAAAATTCCATAACAACTGCAAATAGAAAAAAACAGTTTCATCAAATATTAAATTAAATGCTGACAATGACAGGTACTGAGACTCCAAATGCAAAGTTAATAAAAATTTGTCCTGTCCATGTCCCAGTTTTATAAAGATCATCCCGGCTAGCACACTAGCAAAATGACGACTTTTATGCACATGTTTTATGTCCACAACCGACGTATAAAATTTTACCGTCATGAGCTAACATGCTATACCATAATTTACGTAAAATGTGACCATTTATATGTCTTGCACATAAAACTATTTGCTTTACGTCAAATGCTAACATGCTCTTGATTTTGGCACATAAAACTTGACGATATGAGCCGTTGACGGACGAAATTTTATGTAGGTCACTCGAGAACCCGGATAAATTTTAACACTATGAAAACAATATAATTTTCGCAGGATTTCTCCGATTTCTGTCACAACACATACGGTTTCAGTCTCAAAACTCCTATCATCTCCTGAAACAATGATCTAGCATTTTTAATTTTAGCTAGATCATGATTTGCAGTGCTTATCATTACTCTTTAATTAGGTAGTATTATAATAGGCTTCTAACCATAGACTACTATTGAACGAATGAAATGAATGTAATAATTTTGCTACGTATATTTTACGCTATGGCATAAATATATGCTGCGTGATTACCATGTTAGCTAAGTAACGTAAAAATGGGCACAATCGTAAAGTTATACGTCTGAACGTAAATATATGTCCGATTAGTGTGCTAACTGGGCTGTTATACCTAAACCGTATGGCCTAAGAGTGATTAATAATATGAATACATTTGCTTAAATAAATGTATTTATCACCCTTAAGTGCACATTGAGTGACAGACTTGTTTACTTTTGAGCATAACTCCATGGGAATGAAATTAAATATTTAGTCATAAGAAATGCATAAGAATCAGAACATAAGTCATAAAAAATGTCTGCTTAAATAAATATCCTTTGTAGATTCATACATAACACAAAGATTTTCAATGCACTCACTTACACACCTTGATTGATGTATTCCTGATCACCCAGAATGCCATGGAATAAGGAGGCATTGAAATGTGATTGCCATACTTAATGTGGATCGGCTCAAGTTCAGGCAATGATGACTCAAAATACAACGGCCATCCATTTAACAAAATTGTCTTGGATTGTCTATTGTTTGATGGGGCACTTATTATATACTCATCTATTGACAAATCATCTCCATGCAAAGCAGTTCCGTCTAGGAGAAACTTCTTTTTAGCCATTTCTAAATTTATTGCAAAAATAGTTACAGCAGTAGTATCATTGGTATATTTTCTGTTTGTACAGTGTGCATACATCCGCTGGAAGCGTGAGCACTTACAGTTTACACGTAACACCTTGTTGCCAACTAGCCTCTTGTACATGACACTCACCCACCAATCAGGGTGTGGTACTAGATTTTTATCAACTAGACTGTAGTTACCTCCGATTAAACTTTGCCTAATAACAGTTGTAACATTGTAGGTGGCTGCCAATCCTAACTTGTCTAGCCACAATGGACTGCCTGCATACGAATCTGACAGACCCGTAGCCCCTCCTCCGTAAGAGCTACTAGTCTCAGAGAGCCACATAGGTATATGTGTGTAATTCAATGTGTGGTCATTCATAGTCTTCAATTGTTTATTTAGTAGATCAAATGTGTCTGGATTCCAGAAGTCTTCCAACTTAGCAGTTCTGCTGTTGAGGTAGTATTGATGCCAGGACCTAGCGTTAATGTAGTCAGAGCCATTTGAAAGAAAATCAACCATATAGCGTAAGCACTCTGGCCGGTTTTCCTGTGGTCTTGTAGTGTCAGGGCCAGCGATCATTGAGCGCTTGTAAGAATGATAATGGTTGAGGAGCTTACGGAGATGCTTGAAATCTTGAGCTAAGGCTTGGGGGGTGATACTTACATTGAAAACATGGTGGAATGAATTTGGTTCGTTCCCTAGCTGCCAGTCGATATGGTGGTATTTGTGTCTGGAATATTCTAGCAACTCAATAGCATTTTGGTCATACCAGCCAGTTTCATTACGGAGCAGCACATTAAGGCCAAACAGGAGTTTCATTTTTGTGGCTTTGCAGAACTCATTGATCTCCGTCCATTTCTTGCCCGTCATTATGAAGAAAGGGTGCGGTTTTTGTTGGCATAGGTATTGGATTGAGGGGCAGACGGATTTGGAGTAGTTTTTGGGGCACGGTAGATCGCAAGAAGTTCCAGGGATGAGGTCTTCTTTGCTGAAGATGAGTCGGTCAGACGTTGTGCCGCCGAGGCGCAGGCGGGCGGGCGCCAGCGCCGCCGCTAGCTTCCTCAGTCTTGGTTTACTAAAGTCTACAGTGTCGTGCTTCTCTATCTGGGACGTGTCTATGCCGACGCTCAGGAACTCGTTGGAGACCACCGCTCGTACCGGCTGATCCTCGTCCAGGGTAACGAAGCACCTCTCGTGTGCGTTCAGCTTGAAGAACAACACCAATACGGCCACGTTGCAACATGTTACAAACACGCAAACCGCTATCAAACGTCGATTCGACGGCATTTTGAAAACTTTTTAAACCGAGCGAATATGAACATGTGTTAATTTATAACATAATGCTTGCATAGATGATTTGCTTGTTGCAGGAGGATCTTATTTTGCTATTGTAATGTCGCGACTGGCTGGCGCCTGCTTGGGAGCAGTGAACGACCGAGAGCGCCAAGCGCCCGCAGGGAGCTTCGAAAGTTTTGACAATACGGCTGTACTGTCTGTCGCGAACGCGATGCGAAAGTTGCGAAACAAGCACCACGGTGTTTTCAGTACATTATAAGCCTTATAAACGTCAATATAGCTGCGTGTTTGAGGAGACCTATCGTAGTTTTCCGTTTTACGCCTGCAGGTAGCAGTCCAAAGCGGAAGCGGGGCTGACTAAGTATGACATTCAGGCAAATTCCATTTTACGTAGTTTGATTATATCTGAGACTACATTTCCACGTTAGTATATTCTTTATGGTCGCACTACACTTGGGGTTGCGTGTTCGCGTTGCGCCGTGGCCTCTCTTTCATTTCCAGTAAGAATAAAAAATATGCAACACCAATATTTGGGCAAACACCGCCAAGAGTGGTGCGACCATTATACAATTGATTCGGCTAAAAAAACTTACTATTTATAGATACTTTATTATTAAAACAGAATATTAAATTTACATTTTAGTAAGAGCATTTTACATGAAATGGAACGTAAGCAACCCAACCTTCCGTCATTCACATCGCGTCATTGTCAGACTGTCACCGTTACTCTGAAAATGGTTTCATAATTGCCTTTAATTATTATTTTCAACACATTTGCTCGTAACGTACCTCTTATTGTGCCGCTATTGGGCTCATAATCCTGTTATTAAAGGTAAATAATGTTATTAAACACGCGTGTTTAATAACATTACGACACTCGTGTAGTCATGGTTATATCCCGATTAAGACACGTTGGCACCTTGCAGCAAGGTGTATGTATGGACTCGGCGCATTCTTAAATTGACCGGGTTAAGTATACAGGGTTGTTTTTAATGGGCTTGTAACCTTAAATTTGTTTACGATGCCATTCGAACCAGTTTTTGTAGATGAACAAATGTTTGTAAGGAAGCAACTACATTTAAAGGACATTAATACCCAAAAAATCGAGTTAAAGACGGACCTCGCTGACAGCAGCCGAAACGCTTCATACTGATTGGCTTTAAAGTATGACGTCACACCGTGCAATTTGTACTAAGCGTTGCATGGAAAATGAAGTAAATTGGTGTTTCGGTCGCGAAATACTGCGTTTAGGTCCATAGTTGTCATACAAATTTGTTTCTATAAAAGCGTAAGGATTCTAAATTTACTCTTGGACAATAAATTAAAAAACTTTTTTTTCTAAACTTTCAAGGCTCATATCTTTTTATGATTTGAACTATATTTTGTAATTTATACTTTACTACAATCATTTGATGGTTTACTATCCATTTAACAACACGACGTTATCAATTTTAACACTACGCAACAAGCCTATTCTCGGCAAATGGATTCTTACTCGACTAAACAAATTAAATCCTTGTGAATTAATTGATTATTTCTTCTTGGATATGGTATAGAAACGCTTCATTTAGTAAAATTATTTACTTTTGATATCATTTTACATGAATTTATATTGAATAAGAAAATATTTATTTTATTTTGTATTAGCTGTTTAGAGATTTCATCTAAGCCTCGCTGCAGCGCACTGCGCGAACTTCACGAAAAAAAATTGTTGCGCGCCATTATATGTAATTTCACAAATATTTGTAAACATTGATGATGCGTGTTTGGTTATTATTAAAAATGTTGACTCGTGGTGAATAGAAAAGTGATAAATAGAATTGACGCGACTGTACATTCTTGGAGATGTACAAATGTATGTGAGTAAAAACCTGTTGTCATCAATAACTAAAGGAAACAACTTAGGAGCCTGTAACATTTTAATTTTATCAAAAGGATTTTTTTCTCGCAAATGTGTTGAAAAACGTATGACACGCGTGAGCTTTGATAATTACATCCTCGGCTCTCTTATCACGCTCACCTGTGGTTCGCGTGACAATTCCGCCTCTGATGTAATGGTCAACATAGCTCACTTGTATCACAATGTACCATTATCGTTTATTATCGTGTGCTACGAGTGCGCTGATTGCTTGGACCTGCTGTTTTCTCATCTGGACCTTGATTTGGTTATTGACGATTGTAAGTCAATAATATTTTACCAAACTCGTAATAGGATACCAAACTGATGTACCTACCTACTGCTTGAGTAACTGTTTCATATTCGTAATGGAATGTGATTCCCCGAATAAAAGATATTATAACATATAAATTGTCTTTATTATATTAAATTTATTCGTTAAGCAGGAATTGGCATATTATATACTCAATATGTATGCATGGTAGGTACAGGTATATAGTGTATGTGAGTATTTCCGTTCACGCACCCATACGTACACTTGACGCACACATATGAACCTATTAAAGCTAACTCTTGGGCTGTTGACGAGACGAAAAACTAGGTTGCGCGCGGCGTGCAAAACCCTGACTGACGTCTATATCTCTATATTATTAATAGTACTCTTTGACAAGCACCAAGCACCTAAGCAGTGACAGATAATGATGACATTGACATGACAATAGGGATACCAGCCTTCACAGACTACTAAAAGATACTAACGTACAGCCTTACTACAGTTACTACATAAACACAGTCAACGTTTCGTTAATGTGCAAAGTTATTCTCAACAGTTTCGCCATATAAATATGTTATAGTGTATACATACAAGTGTAAGTTCAAACCGAGCAGTTAGGGGGAGCAAAGCCATGCTAGTTATTATGGGGAGATAAGAAGTCTGTAACTAAGCCGAAATAGGAACAATCTACTAATGGGGCCTTTTCGTCTAGCTACTGAGCTAGACGAAAAGGCCCCATTAGTAGATTGTTCCTTTATCCCTTCCGCTAAAGGTCCCTTTAGGAGACGCTACACGAGCGAAATCGGGAGGCCTGCATGCAGATTTCAGGCCTGCCGATTTCGCTCGTGTAGCGTCTTCCTTTCCAAAACTGGCCCCTCTACAAAATGTCCCGTTCTCAAAACGTCCATTCACATAAATAAGTAATGTCCGTTTCGCAAAATTCGTTCTTTTCGCAAAATTACACTTTAGCAAAACGTACCTGTCGCCAAAGGTGCTCTTTCTGCTAAGTAGGTAATACATATAATTTAATGTAAGTAGTTCAAATACAAGAATAAGCTAACTCGTTGAAATAAGTACCTACATACGAGTAAGCTAGCTAGCTCTTTTTGTGCTCTTGGTCTATGTTTTGGGAATTCTAACTATATTTTCTGTAGTGCTTTAATACTCGTATGTGTGTGATAACTGATACGATCTTGAGAAAAGATTATCAAAATGTCCCTTCTGTAAAATGAGCTTTAAGAGCCCGTTAATGTGCTCACTAGCGTCACTGGTAAATAATTGTGATTATTTAAATTTAAGAGACCGTTATTTAAGTAACTTTTGTATACACACATCATAATGGTTTTTACGTCGCTGGATTCGTCAATCTAGGTATGCGTCCAAAGTTGAAAACTTTTTTAAGTATCCATCGTTAAATTTAAATAATCTCAATTATTTACCAGTCGCGCTCGTGAGCACGTGAACGGGCTCTTACCGATAGATAAGTATTTAAATAATTGACTTTCAAAACAAAGTTCGATCTAGAATTAAGTATAAGCTTTCAAACAAAGAAAGATTTTTTCAAATCGGTTCACTAATTACCTACGGAGTTATCGCGTAACATACACATAAAAAAAAATACAGACGAATTGAGAACCTCCTCCTTTTTTCAAGTCGGTTAAAAAGTAGCTTGCATTTTATCCACTAGTGGGCAAAGTAATTTGCCTTTGGAGCGTATCTCATATTATATATCTCATGAACCGTGATAGTTAAGACAGTTAAAATTTTCATAGATGATGTATTTCTGTTGCCGCTATAACAATAAATACATATAAAAACAGAATAAAATAAATATATCACCCATACATACCCAAACAAAAAAACTTTTCAGAATTGCTTGTTGCCTTTATCAGGCGCTGGGTCTCAAAATGTATGAGAAAACTAAAATCCGACTCGCACTTGACCAAAAAAAAAGTTTTTTGTTATATATTTTTTAGGGTGCAAATTTATTATATAAAGTTGTTTTGCAAGTTGCACTTTCCTCGCTACAGTGAGGTGAAAAGTTTTGTGTTAGACAAGGGTGCAAATGGATTTTACTTCTCGTGTGTTGAAACACTCGCTACGATCAGGATTCTATTTTAGAACCACTCACTTCGCTCGTTCCACACTCGCGGGTAAAATACAACTTTGCACCCTTGTATAACAAATACTTAACTATTACGTTGCTGGATTCCGACCGCTCCACTCCGTACAAAACCTCCATACCTTACAGTCAAGTGCAAAAATATGTATCGATCTAATCCTCTCATAAATATGTACCGAAACCTTAATCCGCTGACAAAAGAGCGATGGGACATATTTATGAGTAAGTTGTAGGTATGCACACATATTTTTACACTTGATTGTACCATTTACAATAACCATACAGTCATACAGCATAACAATTCCGTTTGTAAGTGGACGGCCCAACTGAATTTTAGTGCAACGGAATTCCGACAGTATTTCGCCTAAAATGCCTGCGGATCTAAATATTGGGTACTAAAGGTAAAAAAAAACAAAGATTACGATATAAATACGTTTTATTAATTCAACAGCGGGAAACATTCATCTGTTTAAGTACTGGCAGCCAGTGTGTCATGAAGTGAAATTGATACAATAGGGAATATTACTGCAATGTTCTGCCGCCAGAGTGCAGCACTAACACAATTAGTAAACAGTATTTTTGACAACTTTGACAAGTCCTTCAATTTTTTGATCCAGAGCAAATAGGGAAGAAAATATTTCAATAAATAAATTGCATCAGTGATGCGTAATTGGATGCAAGAATGAAGGGCATCATTAATTTCCTAAGGAACCGATGATACGAAAACTATGGGAAGCGGCAATACGTCGTAATGCTAAAAAATGCCATTTTAATATCACAGTACAGGTATTTTACACACGAATGATAATAAAACTATTGTAGTTTAACGCGTTTTCATCAATTATTTGTTATTGTTTGGTAGGTAAATAAATATGACATTGTACGTCATGGCGGACCCCGGGCTCCTTTAGGGGCACAACCGGGAATAACGCTAGGAGGATGATGATGATTGTACGTCATGGCGGTTTGTTTACAGGTTGTGTTAGTGTCGCCCCCTACGCAGAGCTTTGCGTAGGTAATGTTCCCTATAGGGAACATTACGCAAAACTCTTCGTAGGTGGCGACACTAGCAGCGTTGACATTGTATTCTCGTTCCCACTTGCGGTATTGTCTATGCAAGCATCCTTGTCCCTCATTTGACAATCAATTGTGCATGTGTGTGTGAATCCCTATATTCCTATACTGTTTTACTATTAGTGGTAGTGCTGCCTCTGGCGGCAGAACATTGCAGTAATGTTCCCTATTAATGCTGTTACACTGCAATGTCTATAGTTACAATAATATATAAACATGGAAACATAGAAACGTGGAAAGTAACTACAAGAGACATGTATACATCACGTACATTATTACTAAATAGACATCTACTTATAATTGACACAGACGCTTTCAATAAAACAACGTCTTTTAATTTTGAATAGTGAAAAAACTGTGCAGTACTTAACAAGAATAGGTAAAGTAAATTACATTTTATTGACTCATAAATGTACCTTAACAATATTACAACAAAGTCGAAATTCTAACAACATAAACTAAGTACAAAATGATTTAACGAACTAAAACATGACTCGCGTACAGCTCAGCGTCGCCTCTGAAGGGACAGAACAGTGAACTCATGAAGAAATATCTATACTTACATAGACTTAATATAATATATTAGATATCATCATAAAAAAGTTACTCTAATTTAATTCCATTTAAATTTTTTGAAATGAGAAGTGTGTATTCCAAAATGTTAGAAGGGGGACAAATAAATAATATGGAATGCCATTAGCCACAATTTCTCTGAAATAAAAAATAATTCAGGCCTCATCTTCACAATTCATAGGGACTCAGTGACTGTAACTATCTAAAATAACCAAACTCACCTCTCTAATAGACTAAAACCAATCTTTAAAATTAAGCAAAATTGAAAATATATAAAAATATCAACGACCCAGTCCAGGAATGTAGAAAAGACAGGTTTAGTATATACAGATACTGAGCATTCAGCGGAGAGCTATGGAGTCTACCTACAAGCACGGATTAGAAACCGACAGTCAACATTCATTTTTTTGATATGTAAGTATTCTTGTTACCAACTAAGGTACATATAGCTATAAACGACCCTGAATTTGGGATTCACTACACTAGCAAGTCTAGCAACACTTGTGTACTTAAGCACAAAGATATTAAAATTAATTGAACCTTTTCAGTGCTGCTTGTCCATAGACAATCATACATTATCTTACAACAGTCCGATTCGATACCCAATAAGTAGATACCTAACTATTACGAGTACGTTTGCAAACCCAAATGTAAACTACGAATATACAAGTCACTTAATAAATTGCTGGTACCAGATATTTTCGTAAATAATGTCGATTTCGTCCGTGCCATCTCTGTACTACCACTTTTATAAGTCCCAACGATTTGTTTGCAAACTTATTTTGGGCAATCACAGCGCTGCATTTACGCGCGTAACGTTTAGATTGGTTAGCTGTTATTATATTGCGTTTAGTGACTGCGTCGTAATCGATGTGACTTGTAATAGTGATTCTACTGTAATAATTTAGAGTTCGTCGTGTTTGGGCCCGGAGAACTCCTCGTGGCTGATGAAGCCGTTCTTGTCCTTGTCTTCGTGCTGGAAGATCTCCTCGACGAGCTTGTCGTGGCTCTCGAGCATGTTCTTAATATCGTCGCTCATCTCGCCGTTTTCGGGGGCAGTCATTTGCTTCTTCAGATATTCGCTCACCTGGAAGAGAGAGAAACAGAGCATTGAATGCACGTTTTTATGTCCACCACGCCGTTTGGCTGTAAGCGGTAAGAGCGCGATGCCATTCTATAAAAAAGTTGACCTCGGGTCATTACAGTCAATATAATTAATATGTATTTTTACCTAGGGACAAAAATATTATATAACGAGTGAATGTATGTAACTATAGGCACCGACAAAACTTCACACTGCCAGTCTTGCACTGATCCGGGAACTTGACTGTCGATGGGTTGGGACTAAGTAACAATTTTACTAATCTAAACAGGCAATACAGAGCCGCTTGCTTGACTAATAACCACTGGCCATTTTACCTGTGTTGGCTGCTTAGACATATTTTTTTTTACTTTTAATGGGTAATACTTATGCGATACCTGTAATCAAGCCTAGTAGCTAATTACCATTTTAGCATTTTTTTCTAGTGCTACCTATTGACTAAAGACTGTGAATATACCAGATTTCATATTTAAATTTTCAGGCAGGGATTGTAACCGGTTACAAATTTACCGGTTACAGAACCGGTTAATTGATTAGGTTCCGTTCGAACTATTTGATTTGGGAGCCTTATTTCGGAGCGCTCTCTAACCGTTCACTCCGTGTAGCGATACGGGATCAATGACCGCCGCTTCGTTGCGGGGCGCTGCGGGTTGCCTAAACCAAACGCGCGCGAGAAGTGAGCGTAGGTACATACCTAGCTACAGTGTAGCTACCTACTCTGTTTATTCGATGAATTCGTTTGTGTTCCGCCAAACGCCCTAGTTTTCTGCTCGCCGCTCCTACTTTCGACGATAAAAATATTGAAATAAAATTTTCACACCTCTCATTCAGAAAAGTAAGTTTTGGTCCCCGAATCAAAATGCTACTTTTCTGTTCAAGCTACTTTTTTTAATTTATTCATTGGCTTGTAGCATTAACTCGTACGCGATGTGCCAATAGAATCTTAATAAAATAATCGACTTAATAAGTAATTTTTTGTTTGTTTTTTTTTGTTCTTTTGAATTTTTTTTGTTCTTTTTGTTTGTTTTTTCTTGTTTTGTTCTTTTTTTAGTTGTTTGTTTTTTTGTTTCTTTTGTTTTTTTGTTTCGTTTTTCTTGTTTTTTGGTCTTTTGTTATTTTTTGTATTTTTGTTGTTTTTTTTGTTTCGTTTTTTCGCTGTTTTTAGGATTTTTGTTTTTTTTGTTTTTTGTTGTTTTATTTTTATTCGATTTTTTTTGTTTTTTTTAGTCATGGTTCATTTTTAGTTTTTTTTGTTTTGTTGGTTTTTTTGTTAGTTTTTTTAGTTTTTTTTTCATTTCTTTTTTCGTTTTTGTTTTGTTCTTTTTTTGCTGTTTTTTTTTTTTTTTGTTTGTTTCGTTTTTTTTATTTCGTTTGTTTGTTCGTTTTTGTTCGTTATTTTTTGTTATTTTTTGTATTTTTTGTTTTTTTGTTTTTTTTTGTTTTTTTTTTTGTATTTTTGTTGTTTTTTTTTTGTTTTTTTTGTTCTTTTTGTTCGCTTTTTTTAGGATGTTTTTTTTTGTTTATTTTTTCGTTTTTTTTTGTTTTTTTAGTTAGTTATGGTTCATTTTAAGTTTTTTTGTTTCGTTGGATTTTTTGTTAGTTTATTTTTTTTTGTATTTTTTCTGTTTTCGTTTTTGTTGTTTTGTTCTGTTTTTGCTTTGTTTTTGTTTTCTTTTTGTTTTTTATTTCGTTTTTTTTTTGTTTTTTGATGTTTTTTTGTTTTTTTTTTTGTTCTGTTCGTTATTTAGTTTAGTTTGTTTTTTGTTCGTTTTTATTTACTGTTGTTTTTTTTTTGTTTTTTGGTGTTTTTATTGTTTTATTTTTGTTCTATTTTTTTTGTTATTTTTTTTTATTTTGTTTGTTTTTTTGTTTTTTTTTTCGTTTCTTTTTTCTTTATTTTTTTGTTGTTTTTTTGTTCTTTTTTGTTTTGCTTTTCTTTTGTTTTTGTTTTGTTTGTTAGTTTTTTGCTGTTTTTGTTTTTTTTTGTTTTGCTTTTCTTTTGTTTTTGTTTTGTTTGTTATTTTTTTGCTGTTTTTGTTTTGTTTTTGTTTTTTTTTGTATTTTTTGCAGTTTTTCCTCATAGTCGGTGTGAAAAGTTACATGTGTCACTCAGGAGCAAAATTATTTTCGTCTTGGGCGTTAACACTTGAATCCCTCAACACGCTCAGGATCCTACGTTAGAATCCCTCGCTACGCTCAGGATTCTATTGTAGGATCCCTCGCTACGTTCAGGATTCAATAAACCGCCCTCGCAGTAAATATACTATTTTTCTCCCTTGTGACACAAATAACTATTGTACAGTGTACAGCGTAAACACCTACTCAAAATGGACAGAAAAAAGAGGAACTACATCTACCAATTTTATGATTATGATATAAATTAGCACACATCAAAATGCCTAGTTGAAGGTTGTTGTTTTGTTGAAAAAACGAAACTAAAAAGCGAAACAAAAAACAAACGAAACTAAATTACAAAAAAAAACAAAAAAAACGGCAAAAAAATTTAAACAAAAACAAGAAAAAACAAAAACAAAAAAAAACGAACAAAACAAAAAAACTAAAAGAAAAACAAAAAAACAACAAAAACTAAAACAAAAAAAAACAAAAACAAGAAAAAAACAAAAAAAAACAAAAAAAAAATAAAACAAAAAAAAATTCTTTATATATACATATATATGTACATTGCACGTAGAATCGATGGCCGTTGGGCGGAAAGGTTCTCGAGTGGCGACCACGTACCGGAAGGCGCGGCGAGGGTAGGGAGTCCGTTGGATGCGGGTGGCGCAGGACCGGTCATTTTGGCACTCTTTGGGGGAGGCCTATGTCCAGCAGTGGACGTCTTTCGGCTGATATGATGATGATGATATATATACGTTTTTCGATTACGATGAAATTACAATCGATTTTATCAAGATTCTATTGGCACATTGCGTAAATGCTACAAGCCAATGAATAAATTAAAAAAGTAGCTTGAACAGAAAAGTAGCATTTTGCTCCCTCTCGTCGGGGACTAAAACTTACTTTTCTGAATGAGAGGTGTGAAAAAATATTTATAACTCATTATATTTTTTTGGTCCCTACTTAATTCACAGGTAGCTAATGGCTCACTAATTCTTTGGATAAGTACCTACCTACCTACTACCTATGCACGTTAGGTTTGCGATAGGGCATTTTACCATTTTGTCGAACAAATTGGTGTAAAGCCCCTGCTAGGCGGTCGCCAACACGCCCCTCCGACCGGGCGACCTTGGTCCGCACCGACCGTGTAGACAGTTGTTTGGAGCTAAATTTCTTAAGCCCCTGCTAGACGGTCGCCAACACGCCCCTCCGACCGGGTGACCTTGGTCCGCACCGACCGTGTAGACAGTTGTTTGGAGCTAAATTTCTTAAGCCCCTGCTAGGCGGTCGCCAACACGCCCCTCCGACCGGGCGACCTTGGTCCGCACCGACCGTGTAGACAGTTGTTTGGAGCTAAATTTCTTAAGCCCCTGCTAGACGGTCGCCAACACGCCCATCCGACCGGGTGACCTTGGTCCGCACCGACCGTGTAGACAGTTGTTTGGAGCTAAATTTCTTAAGCCCCTGCTAGACGGTCGCCAACACGCCCCTCCGACCGGGTGACCTTGGTCCGCACCGACCGTGTAGACAGTTGTTTGGAGCTAAATTTCTTAAGCCCCTGCTAGACGGTCGCCAACACGCCCCTCCGACCGGGCGACCTTGGTCCAAACCGACCGTGTAGACAGTTGTTTGGAGCTAAATTTCATAAGCCCCTGCTAGACGGTCGCCAACACGCCCCTCCGACCGGGCGACCTTGGTCCGCACCGACCGTGTAGACAGTTGTTTGGAGCTAAATTTCTTAAGCCCCTGCTAGACGGTCGCCAACACGCCCCTCCGACCGGGTGACCTTGGTCCGCACCGACCGTGTAGACAGTTGTTTGGAGCTAAATTTCTTAAGCCCCTGCTAGACGGTCGCCAACACGCCCCTCCGACCGGGCGACCTTGGTCCGCACCGACCGTGTAGACAGTTGTTTGGAGCTAAATTTCTTAAGCCCCTGATAGACGGTCACCAACACGCCCCTCCGACCGGGCGACCTTGTTCCGCACCAACCGTGTAGACAGTTGTTTGGAGCTAAATTTCATACTACAGCGGTCAGTGCCGACCAAGGTCGCTCGGTCGGAGTGGCGTGTTGGCGACCGTCTAGCAGGGGCTTAAGTACTCATACAATGTTTCGCAAATCATACTTGATGTTTTATGTAAGTCCTTACCTACCAGTGGCGGCGCGTGAAAATTTTCGATGGACAACCCGGAACAAAATAAGTTATGAATGAGTTAAGAGTTTTTAACTATAGGCTTGCCTAAAAATAAATTTTAGGAAGGCCGGTGAGAATCGGCTTGAACGGGCGCTCCGCCACTATTACTTACTAGAGTAAGTATAAATAAATAGTAATAATACTCAAGCGTCTATATATATAGCCAACTAATCCTGTATAAGCTTGCGACTCGAGCGAGCCAGCGAGCGGTCGTTCACCTGTACACGGAGAGAGCGCTCTCTAACCGGTAAATGGTACTTCGTTCCCTGTTTGCGCTCCGACATATGCTCCGGGGAGAGCGGTGTTCTTGCGAGCGTAACCTTTATTATGGGTTAGGCTCTCAAAATCTGGCTCTAACCGCTACGGCAAAATTAACCGGGTTACAATCCCTGTTTTCAGGTCCTCCTGATTAGGGTCGTTTCGCCGGTTAGCGACCACTTAGCCGAGTTGCTCACTTTAGATTAGTAAATGTATACCTATTCAATGTACACACATAATAGATGGTATTCGTATAGGTTCTGAGTATAGTCAAGTTTTGAAACCTACAATAAAATATAGCACTTTCATCCATAGATTAGGAAAAAATATGGAAAAGGTTTCAAAATAGCGAATTGGCTGGATAGCGACCGCTTTAGTCGGTTTGCGACCACCTGTTAGCTAGTTGGCGACCACTCTTGCAAATAGTGTTTAAGTAGTTAATAAAACGATGCATCATCATCATCATCATATCAGTCGAAAGACGTCCATTGCTGGACAAAGGCCTCCCCCAAAGAGTGCCATAATGACCGGTTCTGCGCCACCCGCATCCATCGGATTCCTGCGATGGTTACCAGGACAGCAGTCAACTTGTGGGGGGCCTACCCACGCCGCGCCTTCCGGTACGTGGTCGCCACTCGAGAACCTTTCCGCCTCAACGGCCATCGGTTCTACGTGCCCCGCCCACTGCCACTTAACTTTAGCGGCTTAGGGCTATATCGATTACCTTGGTTATGCTGCGGAAAGCCTCATTTCTGATGCGATCACGCAGAGAAACTCCGAGCATAGCCCTCTCTCCATTGCCCTTTGGGTGACTTTGAGCCTTCTTATGATGCTTCTTATGATTTCTGAAGCGACCACGTTTCGGTGCCACACGTGATCACTTGCAACACGCACTGGTCAAAGACTCTCGTCTTCAGACACGAGACGAAAAGATGTGCCATAGCGTAGCTTCCCGAACGCTGCCCAGCCGAGTCGGATTCGACGATTGACCTCTTTCTCAAAGTTGGACCTACCTGACCTGACTGCCCTTATACTACTACAAATTGTTACTCTTCTAAATCTACTTTATATTTCTTGTCAATGCAAAATAGAATCGAAAACGGCGCGCCATCTCGCTCACACCATAGTGCTATTATATATATTGCTATTACAGTCACACATGTCGTTCATAGTAGGTATCTAAATGCCACCATTTTACAAGCTTTTATGTAACTTTTAGATTAAATTCTACTTACCTACACTAGCTTCTGCCCACGACTCCGTCCGTATGTCTCGTTTATATCGTAGCTCCATACAAAATTTCAACCCCTATTTCAGCCACTTAGGGGATTATTTCGGGGATAAAAACTATCCTACGTCTTTTCCCGGGACTCAAACTATCTCCATACCAAATTTCATCAAAATCGGTCCATCGGTTTAAGCGTGAAGAGGTAACAGACAAGACACACTTTCGCATTTGTAATATAACCATATCATATAATCATATGAATTATTCATTTTATAATTATATATTATTATTATATTACATATACCTACTATAGACATAGCATGGATTGGCGCGGCTTAAATACCTACCGACACAATTGGCTTGCCAAGCTAAATATCGCGGGTGCCGCAAGAATCCATAAGGAAAGAAAAAGAAAAACGATGTGGTCGCTATCCGACTTCTTTGGTAATAATTTTTTTGGGTACGCGACCACCCCATTTTATTTAAATCTATTTTTATAATATGCCGAAAATCAACGAAATTATTACAATAGCTAAATCATTTAAGCAATCAACTAACTAATTTCAGCATAATAATAAAATTAAGTGACGTAACTAAAGTTTTCGCGCCAACTGTCGCGTTATTTTTTTTACAGATTCACTGCACGTCAACACTTTTCGGCAGCAATGTGTGAAATGTGTGAATTGAGGTTATTTTTTCTTGCTTTGGATTAAGCTTTGGGTTTTAAAGTGTATTTATTCTTATTCTGACACTATTCAAGAATAGTTAATAACTAATTAGTTTTCTGTTGGGTTTGTAGAAATGTTAATATCTTTAATTGAAGCAGCCTAGTCCGTCAAGTGGTCGCCAACCGAAGGTGGTCGCGTTACCGGCGAAACGACCCTATATCCATTAAAAAAAAATGTCTATACTATTTATTATATCTCGACGGCAGTTACACTATTTTCAGTATCCTTAAAATAATACATTTATTTGGACGTCATTACAAGTTTTACATGTAGGTATTTACATGTAAAACTGTAACTACGTGTAAGTACCTACTTATCATACTTATTTTAAAATCAGATCGGGGATCGAAATGCTGCAATTTCGGCAACCCAAGGGATGTTTAATGAACGACATAATTACGAGCACGCTGGGAATACGAATGCCATTGCGGTGTTATTAACAATATAAATAAATTCATACGGAAATATAGGAATATGGTTGTAAAAAATCAACATGTTCGCTTACAGTCAGGGATTGACTAGGATACAAAATGTCCCCGGACATGTGTCACTAGCGATGTAGGGCGAAGTGGGCCAACGTTGGCGGAGATGGCTCGACATGTCACGCGACACGGTATTTCATAGTTTCATTCATTTATTGCGCGTCGTATCAGTTTAAATGTTTTAATCATTATGTTTTTATTGCACGGTAACAATTTAAGAGACGATATTTTTTTTACTTGATTAATATTTACACTAACAGCAGGCTGGCCTACCATCCCGCATCCGTATCATTGGAGAGTAGGTAATGAAGAGAGAATCTTAATACTGCCCAAAAGAAAGGGAATGAATGTTTTAGTTTTTTTGCTAATAACACGGTTGGCGGCCAGGCTAAGCGTAATTGTATCCGAATCCAACGGATTGCGTGGTAGCGGAGTGATGTGCGCTGTAAAAACCCACCAATAGCGTTGCTAGCCTAGCCTCTAAATATCACTCATCTCTTCCTATAGATAGGGGTTTTTTTTTACCTCACACACCGCTCTGCTACCTCGCACAGCTCTGGTGGATATTCACTCTAAAAGTATCCTAGTCTATCATATGCATGCTTTATAAATATTGACATAAGATTGAAATTGGTCATGCAGGCCATGCGTTAGAAATATGATAGTAGATATAAATAGAAAATGGTCAGTGAGCAGGTGCAAAAATTAAAATAGGTATACATACTTTAACTTAATTCTTATCGGTTAGCTAATGTTTCATGTCATTGGAGAAAATTTACAGGGTAGAGAGTATGATCCAGTCATTATGCGCTACCGCTACGCACACCGATAAAATAGAGACGCAGCTATTCGTCAGATAGACAAATATATATTAATGTTTTATTCTGGCAGGTAGCGGCGTCCCTATTGCGTTCGTGTCAGTGTGTACGCAGCGTAACATACCTCTAGTTGTCAACGCAAGTGTTAATTCAATTCAATTCAATTGTTTATTGCGTTTCATGTAAGTATAATAAGATCTTAAAGTTAGGTACAGTTTTAACATGAGCTCTGGTTGAGCATAGCAATTTCTTAAGACTACAAATTTATAATGTCAAAATACGGAAAAGCTTCAAACAATAGTTAGAATAAAGATTCGAATAATAAGTAGGTATATTAAAAAAAGTAAGTAAATTGTATTTATATTATAGTTTTGTTTACATTAAAATAATAATAAGATGACATTTTTATTGCAGTAGAATTCGTCATTACTTATATAAAATTTCGTAAGTTACATTATAATTTAATTTAATTTGGTCTCGGCGTCATTCAGGAATTCTTGTATGGAATAATAGGATTTCTTACTCAAATAAGTTTTAAGTTCAATTTTCAATATATGTGTGTTAGTTATATCTTGAAACTTTTTTGGGATTTTATTAAATATTTTTATTGCCATGGCAAAGGGGCCAGAGCTTATCATTTTCATTTTAGTGTCGGGTAGTGCCAGTTTGTTACGGGGTCGTAAGTAAGATGCACGTGAGTATTGTGGAAATAATGACATGTTGTTTTTCACAAATATAGTGGCTTGTAAAATGTACATGGAGGGTAGAGTTAGAATTTTTTGTTCAATAAAATGATGTTTGCAGCTTGTCATCTTGTCCACGTTAACTAGTATTCTTAGGCAACGTTTCTGGAGTCTAAACAGTTGTATTGCATCTGGACTGTTTCCCCACAATAATATTCCGTATTGTAGCCAAGAGTGTGCGTAAGCATAGTAGGCACAAGTCGCAGTTTTTATGTCGGTGCATTTTTTTAACTCATAGAGAGCGTAACTGAATCGGCTTAACTTAAGGGATGTTTGATGTACGTGTTCTTTCCAATTTATAGAAGAGTCTATGTGAATACCCAGGAGTGGAGCGGTATTTACACATTCTAAATTAGTTTTATCGAAACTGTAATTTATGTTCAAGCTGCGTTTTTGGTAAGGTTTAAATTCGATAAGTTTAGTTTTGGAAAAGTTAATTTTAAGGTTGTGGTCTTGAAGCCAGGTTACGATGCTAGATATAGTTTTGTCTAATTGATTTTTTAGAATATGGTTATTGTCACACGGAAATACTAGGGATATGTCGTCTGCGAAAAGAGTGCAGGAGCACTTTATCGTTTTGGGCAAGTCATTAATATATATTAGGAATAGGATGCATCCGAGAACACTGCCTTGAGGGATTGATTGTGTAACCCTGCTCATTTGTGATTGAATTTGATGAATGTTACCAGTTATGTGATTGTGGTATTCAATTTCTACATAATGCGTACGATTTGAAAGATATCTAGTATCGCGTGTATACAGACCGTCCACCACAGCCACACCAGAGTACCACCCCCACAACCTACAACGACTGACCTCTTCTCTCGACAGTTCCTGGTCACCGTCCGTGTCCATCGCTTGGAACGCTAACTGGATACTCACTTCTTCGCGCGACAGCAGCTGGTCTTTGTCGGCGTCGATTTCCTTGAAAACGTTGGTGGTTGGCGGTGAGTCGCCGATGTTGATGAGCTCCACCTCGAAGTGGAGGGTGGCGTGGGCGGGGATGACGTTGCCGGCGCCACGCTCGCCGTAGCCGAGGTGCGAGGGGATGGTCAGCTTGCGCTTCTCACCTGGAATTGGAAGGTCAGTGTGAAATCTCAAAACACATCTCTTCTTGCTAAAAGTATTTTCGGGATGGCACCTACAATATATGTACAATAAATTGCCAAGAAATATAAACTAAGTAAGTTAGAAGGATTGGTAGAGTTCAAAAAAAGCTTGTTTGCATTTCTAATTAAAAATGCCTACTACCTATTCACTAAGGGAATAGTTGACAGATGAAGAATTGTTGCTGTTTATGCATGCTCCATGACTACTTAAAATATTTGTATGCCTTATGGCAAAACATAGAGATACACTATACATAATTGTAACCCTTCAACCTATGTTTACAAATAAATATTTTGTATATGTTAGTGGGTCAATATAGTACATTACTGCAGACGCCGGGATAGAAGGGTTTGCCAGGTGAGTAGGTATAGGCGGCCGACCGTAGGGAGATACGAAGTCGGCAAGCCCTTTTCACGGCCAGGCATGTATAGTGCTTTTCTCAAACATGCAATGAAATAAATAAATAAACTCCAAGAAATTAAACTAATTTTCATGGCTGAACGCCGTGATCCTGTGCCACAAATTGTGGAATAAAAATTAAAAAAAAAATACTTCCCGGCCTAGGCCTTCAATTTTGTCTGCAATTCCTTTACAGTTGTCTCGAGTTGTTCCGCCCGAAACGTGATACTTTGAAGCCTGTTATAACTCACGTAATGACGACATTTCATTAAATGTTTGAGAAAAACATTTTTTTGTTGTTATTCTGTCCCGTTAGCCAGGAGACAATTTGACAGAGTTCCTTAGAAAATTTGTTACAATATGGACTTTAAACTTGCTTAAAAGACGGGCCATACAAAAAGGGGTTGAACGTGATAAGAAAACCCCAAATTTGGTGAAATTAAACCCATAAAATAGCAGTTTTAAAAAGTGACATGGCCGTTTCACTTTTGGTAACCAGAGTTGCCAATTTCCCACACCCCCAAATCAATTGTGGCAACTGTAGTTTGCCAAGGATGCCAAGTGAAGTATAGGCGGTTTATTTTTTCAAAGCAATTTCATCATCATCATCATCAGCCTAAATACGTCCCACTGCTGAGCACAGGCCTCCTCTGATCTGATCCAATGAGAGGGAACGGGCATCTTTGAATTTTTTCCCAGATGTATGCAGGTTTCCTCACGATGTTTTCTTTCAACGAAAAGCTAACAGTAAATATCAAATGATATTCCGAAAAACTCATTGGTACGAGCTGGGATTCGAACCCACGACCGCCGTTTGACAGCCGCATGCTAGAACCACTACGCCACCGTAGCTTAAAAAAATTCAGGCAAGCCTAATAGTAATTTATGTGACTGTACAAATGAAGGGCATGAAACACGAGTGTGGGTAATAACATCACGCGAGTGTCTTAATGCCTAATTATATACAGTTACATACACTACTTTATCTATCCACATATATGATATGTGCATAGCCTCCATGATGCATTCAGGAGCCGCAAGTTATGACCGGCATCGCGGCGTTGTTTTCTTGCAGCTGTCATAGTTTTTTTCTTAATTTAGAGACAAATTAGAGTCGGATTCAACTATCATATCGATCGATAGCTTACTTACGTGCGACATTTGTCAAATTTGTATGCAAATTGACAATTCATTTCGAACTAAACGTCATCTCGACTGATATTAGAATAGAGGTTAAATCAAATTTCTTTGATTTCAGAGATGTTCGAAATTTGAATGAAATAATATTATCGAAATCGATGTTATTATTTAGCAATAATAACATTTTCACAGATAGAAATTTATTCTAACAAAACAGTTTATTTTTATGGTGGTCATAATGTGCGGTTCTTGAACGCATCATGGAGGGTTTATGATATTTGGATATATAAAGCAATTTAGGCTACCATTTTTAATATCTGAAGCTCTAGTGAAGGTTTATGAACCAATCAAGATTGGGTGTAGAATTATTTTGTAAGTATGTTATAAATATCTCGACCTGTATTTTGATTCTCAATGTATGTTAAGCGGATGCCTAAGGAGACGGCAGGAGCTAACGAAACATTGAAATTAACAGAAATCTCGGTTATTGTTTATTACAAGCTTTCTTTTTCCCCTTTTCTATTATAACTTGTACTTAGCTTGTAACTTGTGTTGTAATACCTACCTAATTAACTATGTTTGTTCGGGTGGAATCTTGCAACTCAATTTTGAAGCAGATATCTTCAACCGATTTAGCTGAAATTTTGGGTACCTAATGGTATAGTTTGGATGACAATTTAATATTATGGTACCATCGAGCTGATCTGATGATGAAGACAGTAGGTGGCATTGGGAATGGGATTTGGGCTCTATAGAGTCGTCTCAATGAGTAGTTGATGACGGTATACAGAAACGTACAGTCGGCAATAAAAGCTTGTACCACAAATGAAAGTTTTGACTGAAACTTATTTTGTTTTATTTTAGCCGCTGTGACGACTTGAAGAGTCACATGACGTTACAATAAGTGAACATGGAGCGTAGTGTAATTTATTGTGGATAGATAGGTGTTTTAAATATGTTGCCAATTTTTTTTTACATTAAACGACAACCCTAAATAAAACTCCAGAAAACACCTTCAACACCTTTCACCAGAAAAAAACAGGCTATACTTTATACGCGTACGAAATCACGAGTAGAAGCTAGTAAAACATAACATAAGGGTTCTCTCCCCAAGCGGAGTAAAGCCGCGAAACGCCAAAGTGTTCAGGCCATTACTTTATAAGTCTCCTCTATGTCTGGACTCAAGTTCTTCTAAGTAGATAATGGAATAGACGAAACCTCAGAACCTCAGATACGAGTATGCTTGTTCTTGTTTTGAATTAAGTTATTATAAATGCAGTGCAGCCTTTTACAGACAGAAAACTAATTTCAAAGTGGAGTGCGTCGCGTCAGACAAGTAGGTATCAGTGGCGGAGCGCCCATACAAGCCGATTCCCAACGGCTTAGGGCTTGTGCACAAATCACGCGAGGTTTTTTCGGCTACTTTTTGACCCCCCCTCCCCCTTGGTGACATTTGGTTCGTGTCTAACCCCCCCACATAACCTCACGTATATTTTTTTCATGCGACCTAATTGTAAGATAAATAGTATTGTACATAGTAAATCTTGTTTATTTTACTATCTTAGTGAAATAGACTCGCTATTTTGAAGTGCTAAGTAAAAATTTATGTTTAACGACCCCGAGAAAAAGTCTTTACTCGTGTATTAGATATTTTTTCTTAGTTTCGTTCACTGTAAAAAAATACACGTGAGGTCTCCTTATACCCCCCTCCCCCAACGTGATCTGTCGTGATTTTTTCGTGACCCCCCCCCCCCCCTATCGAACCTCGCGTGGTTTGTGCACAAGCCCTTACCAACATTTTCTTCTTAGGCAAGCCCATAGTTATAAATAGAGATTACTTTTTGTGCTCCGGGTTGCCCATCGAAAAACTTCACGCGCCTCCACTGGTAGGTATAGTATAGCTCTATATTTTAATCAATGTACAAGTTACTACGTACCTTATTACTGCGTGCAACGGGACATGAGATTTTCCAAGATAAGATGACGGATTATTTGTTAATCTTATGACTTTACTTAATTCAATATTGATCTATTCCTTTACTTTCACTATTTTTCAGACGTATTACTGTTAAAGAAATTATTATATAAAAGAGTATCAAAATATGATTGACTTTTGATATTCGTTTTTAGTCGGCATCGGCTTGGTATAGTACCTACCTAGGTATATTTTTGGGAAATTCTCTCACTTCATGCCACGTGTATGAAAAAATAATTCTACCAATAATTCTACGAAATCCTACAAGGAAAAAAAAAGTATACTAGGAAACGATTTTACCCCAGTTTTTAGCTCAAACTTTTTGTCCTTGTGTCAACAAAGGCTGTAACTTCTACTGCTAATATAAAAAAATGGTCACGTAGTTTTCTGTGACGTGTACGGCTACCCTGTGTATACCTACGCTGTGTATATCTACGTCGCAGATAGCTCTCTTTTCACGTCAGTCCCATTAAAGCCCTGATTGCGTAGGTATTGAACTCACCGACACACATGTCGAGAAGGCCCTGGTCCCAGCCTTTGATTACTTGCCCGACACCGATTTGGAACGAGAAGGGCTGGTCGCGGTCGAAGCTGAAAAGAAACACTCATATTACAAGACGAAATTAGCACTTAATATTAAAGTTGGGGTAATGTGGCTCTATTTGGTTGTTGGAAAACTACTTAACGCATTTATTGAGCGAAATTTACACATGCAAGAAATTGCATGCCAGTTTCATTACATTGCGGGTTACTGTGGCATACTGAGTTCATTGCATCTATTAAATCCCGCAATGTAGTTAAACTTGCACGCAATTTCTTGCATGTGTGGGACCTCTTTAAGTACCGTGTCATCGTAGTTTTACAAAGAAAGCAGGCGACGATGCAGGGGTAGCCTATGACTATCCCGAAGGATAACTCTTTATGCCGGTCAAAGAGTTTTTGAAATCGAGAGAGTTGAGGTCTTTATTGAACGAGGAGGCGAAGCGAACGCAGTTCTATATGTTTCAGATTGGGCAAACATTCTTTCGTATGTCCGGCGGCGGCGGCGGCTGTTCTCCTCTACACGTAGGGTTGCCAACTAATTTTGGGGGAGATATAGTATTTTCCAGAAAAAAACGACAAACATATATCAAGTACACTGTAAAAAAATATGGTACTTGGCTGACCAATGTTGCTATTTAGCAGTGGCAGCGCGTGTAAATTTTCTATGGGCAACCCGAAACAAATAAGTTATGAAATAGTTTAGAATATAAAACTATAGGCTTGCCTAAAAATAAATTTTAGGCAATCGGCATGTATGGGCGCTCCGCCATTGCTATTTAGTAAAACCTCGGCAATTTGAAGCACTTCGTAAGGTCCCCCAAAATATAGTATTTTCGCGTACTATATATTTCTTCAACAAACTACAAAGAGTCCAAATATAGTACAATACTATATAATATAGTACGGTTGGAAACCCTATCTACACGTCGCATTTCTCAAACGATTCTCGTAAGCAAGTTCAATAATTATTAAGAATTATGTTGAGGATAACGTATTAAAAAAAACCGGTCAAGTCCGAGTTGGACTCGCGCACGAAGGGTTCCGTACCATTATCTATAAAAACGGCAAAAAACTCGTACACGCATGTTTGTTGTATGGGAGCCCCCCTTAAAAAATATTTTATTTTGTTTTTAGTATTTGTTGTTATAGCGGCAGCAGAAATACATAATCTGTGAAAATTTCAACCCTCTAGCTATAACGGTTCTTGAGATACAGCCTGGTGACAGACAGACGGACGGACGGACGGACGGACGGACGGATGGACGGACGGACGGATGGACGGACGGACGGACAGCGAAGTCTTAGTAATAGGGTCCCGTTTTACTATTTGAGTACGGAACCCTAAAAAACAACAAAAAATGTCTCGCGAGTTCTACAACTCACAGAGCCATAATTTATGCTAAGTATAGATTGAATGTTAAACAATCAAAACTTATTAACAATGCTATGGATCGTCCAATCATGAAAACGCGCCCTACTCTTTACCATTGCGTGCCCACTAGTTCGTTTTGCAGTTGGCAGTAGTACCTAGACCAGCGATGCAGCGGATGAACTGGCCAGGAAAGGCTCAGAAACAACGGCATACGGACCGGAGCCAATCTTGCCCCTGCCACAAAGCTACATATACCATCAACTGGACCAACACACTAAATACCTACACCAAAGATACTGGGAGGAGATAGACACATGCAGACAGACCAAAGAGATTCTGTCGAAACGCGACTACAAACTCACAACCACACTACTAAGGACACATAGAAACCAACTGCGCAAGATAGTGGGTATAATAACAGGACACAACACCTTGAACAGACACCTCTATAACTTAGGTATCACAGACAGCCCCATGTGCAGAGCGTGCATGGAGGCAGAAGAAACGACTAAACATATACTACTGGACTGCAAGGAGGTAGAAGTATACAGAATTAAGCACCTAGGTTCTCCAAACACACTACGGGACGCAGTCAGCAACACCAAGGCACTCACCAACTTTTTAGACGAGCTGGGGTGGTTAGAGTAGCGCCACACCGCCGTTTCACGCAAAATAGGCACAATGGATGTCGACTTGCGGAAAACGCCCAGTATAACTAACTAACTAGTACCTAGACCGCGTCTTTGTGAATTGAACGATCGACAATATGAAAAAACGTCACGACGCGACGTGTTATGACGTCGATATGCGACGACGAATCGCATTTTCATATACTAACGCACTATAGGACAATAGGACTAACGCAAGATTTTTCTAATCTTATCTAGATAGGGTATAACGATTTTAACGAACAAACAACAACAGTACTCTGTCCTCACCAATAGACAACAAATTAGAAGAGGAGTGCTCTCTTCGCAGTTTCATTCCCGCACCAGATAATTATTTATCAACAAAGGCTATATAAGCACTAACTATAACTTCTTGTAATCTATGCTGTATGTACACAAAGGACGTTGGATATACAGCATATATACCTATGCTCCTATATCCAACGTCCTTTGTGTATATGCAATAAACATTAGATACTTCAACTAGGTACAGCGGCTATTGGCTATGTATTACTCTGTGGACGTCTATACACGTCGATATATCGCACGGCCCAGTATCAGATAAATTGTCGTGCAGAATAACACTATTACATAGTAGGCTATTGTTCAGCGCGGTGTGGTGCATCCATTAATGTTTATGTTCAGATTTGATGCTGAAAACAGCGAACGGGTTATCTTGTACCGGCGTTAAAATTAGGTAGTTGGTTACCTAATTTTATTAGAGAGTTGCATTCTGTCAGTTAGTTGTAAGGTTTTAGAGCAGATAGCCGAAACAATTTCAAATTTTAATGCAGATAGCGTAAACGTTTTTGTTAAATACGTGTTTAATAAAAAGGGAACTTTAAACTAAAATCAATAAATTAAAAAAATATACTATATAATTATAATACGTATTATTTATTTTTTCTGAAATTAACACACATGAAAGTGAATTTTATAATAATAATCCAATCCTAATTGCTAAAGGTATGACAGGTAGGTACTACCATCTGAAACCAATCGAGCAAATAAAAATGTTCCGTGCGAAAAAAGTTCAAGTAGGTACAACATAAAGCCCTATGTAAATACTCGGAGCGACAGCAAGCCTTCAGTCTCCGTTTATGTTTTATTTTCGAGATTTACAAGATGTTTATTCGGGAAATAATTCCCACAGGTGTCTCCACGCGTGACACAAGGAACCTTACCAAAGGAAAAATGTACGAAGTTAGCCGGAGAATCGTGTAGACTTCCATGTTTCTGTAGGCCCGGTTCAACCTGCGTCCCGGTCGAAAGAGAAATGTTTGCGAAAATACTGCAGGTTTTATTAAATAACACTATATGGTAGGTACCTAGTACGGACGTACAGTCGCGGAATGAAAAAGTTCGTCACTTTTGAACCTTAACATCATTAAAATAAAGTCATAAAGTAAAAAGTAAGTACCTACACGTAAACTTAGCAGCCTCATATGCTCGTGTAAATACATTCAAGAAGTATCCAAGTAGGTACTTAAGAAATAAGCAGGCAGGCTACTGTCGCAAGATTCTTTTCAAATATATATGAGAACTTTTGAACGCAATTGCGCAAAAGCAACAATGTAGGTAAAATAATCAGGCCAAAGGAGTCCTCAAATTACCTAATTGGTTGTGAGGTTGTGACCCAATTAGAACCCAATTTAACCATAATACGCTCAAGAGCAAAAGTCTCGGGTCGGTGAAATACCGTCATATTTCCTAAAATAGTGCAAGGTTGTACAATTTTTTAATCCTGTCATGATCTTTATTAAAATTTACGTCTAAACTGCAGAAATGACAGTAAAAAAAACACGTTACCAGGTTTAAATCGGACTCGTAAAAACCCATGAAAAAAACAACGTTAACGGAGCGAAATATCGCAAAAATCGTCATTTTATTATGTAAACAAGACTATTGTAAAATATTTAAAAAACCTATTGCGGTTATTTAATTTACGGTGACCCGAAACGTTTGCTCTTGAGTGTATTATAAATGTAGCTCTTTCTGGTCGTTGGCTACCTTTTCAAGCATTGGAAAATATCGCGTTCTATGAAACGCCGTTTTGACCAAATTCGAAGACAATAAAGAATGAGTTTCAGATATATGATTCTTGACTATTACATGATTGCTTATAATTTCCTCTACTTATAGAATAAAACTCAAAGTTGGGTCTTTACTTTCCTTTCCTACCTCACCTACTCAAACAATACACTATGAATCGACACAAACATCTAAAATCTAACTAAAGGAAACTTTATTAAAACTTTACAAAGATATTTAATTATTTATCAAAACTTGACCAAAAAACGCCATTTCCAAAGATAGTTGTATTGCGTGCGCGGAAAACATAAGAGTGTCTCTTTCACAGGGGCGTGGTTTACTCGTATGGAGATAGATTGCGCCCCAGAGAAAGACGCAGTTTTTTTTCCTGTAGTTATTGTTCGCGAGCAAATAAGGCTATCTAGTAGAAGACAACATATGTGAAACGCAGTAGAGATTCAGAGGGCCCTTTGTTTTGGAATTATTTACCAACTAGTTTCCACCCGCGACTTCGTCTGCGTAAACCCGGGATAAAAACTATCCTATATTTGAATCCAGGCTATACACTATCTTCGTGCAAAATTTCATCCAAATCGGTTCAGCCGTTTAAGCGTGATTGAGTAACAAACATTCAAACTTTCACATTTATAATAGTAATATATATATACGAGTATAGGACTATAACAATATATTTTATTTCGTTAATTAAAAAAAGAATTTTTCAAACCCACTAAACTAAAACTATAATAGTATATGATAATCATCCAATGTACTATATTTTTCTTTAGAACGGAGCCTTTCGATTTGGTTAGTCATCTATGCATCAAAACATTGGTTTAATTATGAGGTAGCAACTAATAACCACTGTATTTGTTAGGTAGGTTCATAGATACATTAATTGTGCAATTGTTTACAAATGAGTTTCAATGGGCCTTTCACGATAGTAATAGTATTGTACTCCATCCAGCACGAACAGTTTTGACAAGGGTCCATTAGACTTACACTTCACATAACATTTTGTTATCAATGTAATTGGCTCTCCTTCTGACGTTAGCAGTAACGAGCGCGCAAGACAAGTTTATATCACATAGGAAATACAAAAGTTAAGTAGTTGAACGACCCCACGTATACAGTGCCCTGTTGCAAATTAAGATAGAAGATACAATTTCACATAATCTCGTAATAATCCTCAAAGGGAATTTTACTCATTGTGTGCATTGTGTGAGGTGAAGATTTGATGGAACATGCATTATCATTGTATTTACACTCCTAGAACAACTTGCTGACCAATTTTAATGAATTGCCGATTAAAAATCATTGTGCAGTCAAGTGTAAAATTATATGTTACAACTTACTCAACAATTAAGGTTTCGGTACATAATTTATTATGAGAGGATTAAATCGCTAAATACTTTTGCACTTGATTGTTCATAGAAATCGACAGGGTATTCGCGTAACCTTTCGAACGCGCGTTAGGTAGGACATATCAACTGGCATTTTTTTTGTGTGACAAGTGACAATGGAGGTTCAACGCTCGTTCAAAGAGTCAAGCAATTTCCCGGTTTGTCAGAGATGCTGCATTTCTCTTAGTTTGACAATATAATACAAATATTATGATAATACGAATAATAGGGGTGTAATAGCCACACGGATGAGGAACATAATACTTTGCCAGTACTCGACATACATACTTTAGTACCTACACCTATGTTTATTTGAATAATTTAATTGGGTATAATTTACTAATATTATCGATATATTCAATATAAAATTTGGATAATTGGATGATTGTTACATTGTTAGTCAATGGTACCCGAAGACGTAAACGGTGGAATTTAAGTAACTTTCTATAGCCACAACATTACTTAGAAATACATGGAATGTACCGGAATGTCCGCAGTAGGTATCCGCCGCGTCATGATCGAAAGTTCGCACAAACAATGTGACGCAAGTGCGTGGTCTCAACTCTCGGTCACATTTGAGCCATGTGTTGATGGGACTAATCTATAGTAATTTTATGAAGAGGTAAAGTTTTTAAGTTTGTGACTATGTAACTTTGTATATACCTACAAAGTTACATAGTCACAAAAACGAATCTTCATAAAAAACTCATACAAATTCAAAATTCTTCACTAATATTCATCTAGCGTTATTCCCGGTTGTGCCCTAAAGGAGCCCTGGGTCCGCTTTGGCACCTAATCCTAAGATTTGGCGTAGGCACTAGTTTTACGAAAGCGACTGCCATCTGACCTTCCAACCATATCAAATTATATAAGTTCAGTTTGTGACTTGTATACAGGATGACTCCTAAGTCGTTAACTAAAATATTATTTTCAAGTCCTAACCTACCTCACTGCCACCTAGAGTGATAATTAGGGCAAACAGATAGCATATTCTTCCAGGGATGAAAAATGTTTTTCTATGTTATTTCAGCATAACTCATGGTCACCCTACAGGTTTTTGATGCAGGTGACGTTGACACATTCATGACAAACAAATCACTACAAGCTAAGTAGGGTGTAGGGTTCGAGACTGGAAATGCTTTTAGCGATGTTAAATGTTTATTAAATCCTAGTAGAACCAGATATTCTAAATCGCCATACTGAAGTGCATTGGAAACTAGTATTTCGGTTCAGGACTTAGGAATCACCCTGTAAAAGTTTGTATGTAGTAGGGTAGGTAATATCTGGAACAATACATTTATTCGTTTTCATAAATTCTGTAAACCCCGCCATATGCCATATCTATATAAATAGTTTGAACCATCGCGATTGACGTATTGGCATTGGCAAACGGTGGAATTTAGCATTCAAGTGCAATCAATTATTTCTTGAGAATATTTACAATAAGAATTTGCACCGGGTACAACTCGCAAGGGCTTGTTTGACTAGACTTAGGCTAGTTATGTCATAAGTGTTGTGTGTGTGTGTTTTTTCTTTATGTTATTTGTGTGATTTTTGTTCTTTTGTGTGTGTTTTCATATATTGTATGTGTGATTTTTGTTATTTTTTGTAAATAAATTTACTATTAAACAAGTTTAATTTTATTGTAAGTATGTCATATTTTCTAGAATGCAATTTGTTTATTAAACTATTTTTTTTATCTGCACGGTTATCACAAGACGGCGCGCGAGCTAATAGGGAACATTACTGCAATGTTCTGCCGCCAGAGGCAGCACTACCACTAATAGTAAAACAATATAGGAATACAGGAATTCACACACACATGCACAATTGATTGTCAAATGAGTGACAAGGATGCTTGCATAGACAATACCGCAAATGGGAACGAGATACAATGTCAACGCTGCTAATGTCGCCACCTACGATGAATTTTGCGTAATGTTCCCTATCAGACAGAGACGTAGTGATAGTCGCGACACATCGCGCGCGCCATCTTGTGATAACCGTGCTGGAATATCAAGGAGAGAGGTTTCTGCCCAGTGTGGCACACTCAATAGACTTGGAGAAAATAAATTATACAGTTATTTTTTTATTTGCTCTATTTTTCCCTTTTGGGAATTCAAACGTGACTAAGTTTGTATACCATGAATAAGTTACATATACCTAAATATAGCCAACGGTTTACTAAACTTCACGGGGCACGGGCAAATAGCACCCATCTGTCTTGCAAGTGCACGAAACTAAATAATAACTTGTACGACTTGTAGGTACAGTTTGTGTTTTGTTTTATTTCAAGCCTTCAATGTTTTAAGCAGCCGGGTAATGAAATGGTAAAACGCCAATTTGTATGCAACAGCTGCAACCAGTTTTAAAGATGTTTTCATTTACTTTATTTAATTGGTAGTTACGAGTGGTGTGACTCAAGTCGTTTTACTTCCTTGTATTGACGAGGAATAAGGTACGTCTACCCGCATACCTTATCGGGCGGGGCCTTTGTTACTTGAGTGTTTATTTTCTTTTCAACACACCTGCTCGTAAAGTAGGTCTTATTACAGCGTATTTACACTGATAATGCAGAATATTACCCATGCCGTGCCTTTTACATTACATTATCGCACTAGTGCCTTTTCATTACATATCTTTTTAAATATTAGCAAAATAATGCAGAATATTACCCATGCCGTGACTTTTACATTACATTATCGCACTAGTGCCTTTTCATTACATATCTTTTAACATTTTCATTTTTTATTTTATTTTTTTTTTCCTCGCAAATGTGTTGAAAAACGTCGTATGCAACACGTGAGCATTGGTCATTACACTTCTCGTCTCCATTAAGCCTTCGCCTTCGGCTCAGGCTTAAAAACCGACTCGAGTGTAATGACCAACTTAGCACACTTGTATCATAATGTACTATTGTTATATCGCTGCTAGGATATCGAAGGAAAATATTGTACTAGATTTACCTATTTCGATCATTAAGTTCTTTTCAAAAATAACCACATTAGTGTTTTTGCGTTTTTAAACAGAACATAGTTTGATATATATTTACTTGCTGCACACGCGGCTCCGGCCATTTATTACAAATAATAAATACGGAGGCGCGGGAAAAAATATGGCCACACCGATTCCAAATACTGGTGAAAGAATTTTTGGAACCAGATGAGAATAGTTCCGGAGATTACCCCGTACATACAAACTTAAAAACTCCCTCACTGAGCTATACATATTCAAAAACTCCTCTTTATTATAGCATATACTAGTAGTATAGATTAAAACTGTAGTAAGCAATATTAGAATTGAGTGTTCAAAGTTTACCTCAATTCACCCATCCGCCAGCATGATCAGACCTTTAGCTTACGTAACTGAAGACGCATCGTGATCTTTGCAACGGAGAGAAAGTTGCACTTGAGTATTCTCAGTAATTCTGTAAGGGGGAAACAAACAAGGATCTTGCCCAAGTGAATATTACTCGCAAAAGTAGGTATTCATTTGTTATTGTACCAACAGCATCCTGAAATCGCTTTTTGAACGGGTGGACTGCCCGATAATGCGGTATTGGGACGAGGCGCATGCTCCGGTGCGTGCCCCCTCACGCCGATATTACTTAGTTAGCATTTAAGTTACTTGTTTCTATTTAACACTAGTTTTTAAGTAAATATATTGTTACTCACAAATTATGGATTAATAGTCCGAAATAAATGATTTTTAGGGTTCCGGTACCTCAAAAGGAAAAACGGAACCCTTATAGGATCACTTTGTTGTCCACCCGTCCGTCTGTCAAGACCCTTTTGCTCAGGAACGCTTGGAGGTATCAAGCTAAAATTTATATCAAATACTCAGGTCCTTGGTCTTGGTCAGCTGTGAAAAAATCAAACTTCTAAGCCAACGCAATCAAAAGATACAGCCGTTTATGCCGCAAATTTCCGCAAATTTTCGAAACTCGCAAGGGAATCAAAATCTACAGGGTACTTCCCGTGAACTCAGAATCTTGATATTTAGTACGAAGCAACGTGTTATAGCACAGATAAAGGAAAAATTGCGAAAACCGTAAATTCTTAGTTAAATCATTGACAATTTAATGTCCAGTATAAACTGACACGCACTAAGTATGTGAATTCGTACTTAGTGAGTGTCAGTTTATAGTAGACTTGTTTCTATTTTACGGGGTGGTCCGGAACCCTCGGTGCGCGAGTCTGACTCGCACTTTACCGGTTTTTTTATTTTAATTTAATTTTAATTTTCCATTCCAGAAAGGGTTATACACTAATAACTTTAGAACGATTCTACCTCACGAGAATGGGTTAATGTAATACTTTGATAAACTGGTCATACAAACGTTTTTTTTTGTTATTCAAAAGGAATTAATTATCTTAAAATATTTTTTTACATATTATAGTAGATTAAAACGTCTATGAGGTCCAACTTCTAGATTAAATTCACACGAAAATAGTTAGGTACCAATTAATTATTATGAAATGTGGCCGGTTTTCAAACTCTTTAACCAATATAATCACTACCCCAATTTTACAAGCTTTATATTAATTAACTTCTGTTCGTATGTAAGTATATTATGTACTTAAGTTGTTCTACATGTTTTCGTTCGCAACCCATTTTAAGCCAGGATTGAGTATGAATTTATGTAATTTCGGTGAAAATGCAACATCATCCAACTCTCTCTTATTTATTGAACCATCATTTTATCATGGCACTACCGAGCTGATCTGATGACGGAGACGGAAGGTGGACACAGTAACGCCAAAACCCATCGCGTTTAGCAATGATGTAATATAAAATATACGTAGATATGTTATAAGCGGTCCAAAAGTGGCACACTAAAACTTGGTCAAGTCGCACAGCTTACCATAGTTTTGCGTCGTCAATGGAAACGAATGTTGTCAGAATTTGGTGGCCATTTTTAAACACGGAATTTTGTAGCGTTTAGACTAACGAGTAGTCGATTACTGTGAAAAAAGGGCAGGCGGCAATAAACGCTCGTAACAAAAAATTTTTTTGTTATAAACTTATTGTAAAGTCACTTCTTGTGGTTTACTTTACAATTTCCATTATGTCCACCCAAATTGAGACACGCAAGCACTATAGGTACTAACTATGACGATGCTTCCTTTCACTACAACTATTAGTTACTGGCGGCTTTAACCAAGCATTTTTAATTTGTGCTTGTTTCTTCACGAAGTAACCTTACAAAATCATGCCAGAATGACTGTAAACCAAAGTAAATTTGTTTCTCCCGATTTTTTTTACTGCGCGTTACATGGGACAAGTTATGGGAAGTATAATACCGCGGCTGCCGACATAAATTCGTTATATAGCTCGTAAATTCTCATTTCCAAAGGTACGAGTACTTCCTTAATTCAAATCAGGGCCTGAGTATACTACGCTATAGAAAATATCGATGCAGTATGCAGTCAACAGCACATACGAACATGCCATACATCTAAATATCGATGCAGTATGCAGTCAACTAGGTCGATTACGTAACGCATTGTACGAACGTCGGGTAGGTCTAAATGTCACTTTTTGTATGGAAAATTGACAGTTAAATTGTACCGACGCGCGTTCGGAACGTTACGTGATTACCCCCCAGCACATACGAACATGCCATACATCTAAATATAGTTAAAAATAACTACAACTTCGGAAAGTTGAAAAACCCCCGACATCTTCATTTCAAAGTTCAATATCTCAAAAACGGCTGAACCGATTTTGTTTGAACGTAGCTAAGAACCACCTCGATCACGTCAGCTTTCGGATAAAAACCGCATTCAAATCGGTCCATTCGTTTAGGAGCTAGGACCTAGATAGAACTTGATACTGAACCGTGTGCACATAAGTCTTATTTTTGACTGAACGAAGGCAGGATCCTTATAGAGAAAAGTCGATATAAAAAAAAGACATAGGCTATCATTTTTGCTATAGGTTCAGGAAGGGTTGTTCGGATATTTTTGTATTTTGTCTAATATTTAACAACGTATTTTGTTTAAAAGAATTAGTTTACTGTTTCCAAGTGTTACGATTCATATATTTTTTTTAATTACGATCTATTTAACAGCGCAGCAGCATGCGGTACCAATGTCGCCTAAGGGCCTCCATAATCGGACTGCTTGGGCCTTGGAGCAGTCGGGACCAACGGTACGAGAGCAGTCGTCCAATTAGGTACGACAGATTAAACGCTGTCGTAATGGGGAATGGATGAAAATTTTAGAATTGCCTGATTTTTATTTTGGTGTTAGGAATAACCTTCCTTAACACCAGAAAAAAATTGCAAACTTTTCAGGTGCGTCAATTATTTTTGAAAAATATAAACAGTATCCTCACTTACGTTTTGGGTTTAGGACGGCGAATGAGACATTTTCCTTGATTCGTCTTATATTACAAAAAATATCTTAAAAATCCGTGGTAAACTGACACTGGCAATGATATTGACAGCTGCAGCAGCTATATTTGTAATTGCCAGGGTCAGATATTCAAAATATTTTTTGTAATATGAGGGATCAAAGAAAATGTCTCATTCGCCGTCCTAACCCCAAAGCGTAAGTGAAGAAACTGTTTATATTTTTCAAAAATAATTGACGCCGCTGAAAAATCTGCAACTTTTTTCTGGTGCTAAGGAAGGTTATTCCTATCACCAAAAAAAAATCACGCATTTCTAAAATTTTCATCCATTCCCCATTTGACGACTGCGTTCGTGCCGTTGTGGTCTCGACTGCTCCAAGCAGTCTGTCTATGGATCCTAAGAGAGTTCCATTTCCAAGGCATTGACGTGCCGTTCTGCCATTCCCCAGGGCGTGCTAACCGGCGGCTGCAGCGCTGACGTTTTTATCCCCACAGATTAAATATACATGGCATTGAAAAGACTTGGAACAATAAACAATGTTGCCTGTTACCGGCTTTTTTCGTAGCATTCACTTGACTTTTAAATTACACACTTATGATTCGATTGTACCACATTTAACGAGCGAAATTCTAAGTTTCAGCTAGGGTAAAACTTCTTTCGTATCCGGAGATGACACGCTGTCCGGCTGATCTCCTCAACAGATCGCATTTTTCAATCGATTCTCGTGAAATTTTGTTTGCAGGTTCAATAAATATACATCTAGATTTGTAGATTTAGGTTTCGGAAAAAAGACAAGATTAGCTCACAGTAAGACTAACTAGTTGGTATTTTCCTTCGTATATACAGAATAGGTACCTTAACGATTAGATTTTTTTCCTGTAGCAGGAAACGATTAATCGAATCGTTATCGAGCATCCCTAAGTAGTGGCGGGCAGACTGCGTTATTAAATCGTCGGGGAGGTAATCTCCTTATATTTACGATACGACCATAAATTTCAATCAGCTATTGCGGTAACCCAGCGGCTGAACTAGGATTAAGGACCAGATTGTTGAAACTATACTAACGGGAAACCGTCATATTTTCGTAGAAATTCGGAAACGAAAGGTTCTGTATCTTACCAGTCAGTTAACATGAACTCCAAAACTTTTGAAATTCATATTCAATATCATGCACGGGCAATATTTCATTTATTACAAGCTTTTATTTAGTTTCACCTGTCCCGTTGTTTGTTTAGTTTCACCTGTCCCGTTATTTAGTTTCACCTGTCCCGTTGTTTGTCTGTAATCAAATCTGGCAAGTTAAATTTGACCCACTTCCCGGTTTCCGACTGAGCTGCAAATTTTGCATGCATATGTATATCGCATGACAATGCAGTATTATGATGACATGGAGCTGATCTGATGCTGGAGCTGGAAGTTGGCCATAGGAACTCCGTAATTAAACGACACAACCCCCTCGAGTTTGGGTAACGTACGTAACCCCGTTGAGTTTGGGCTCGTTAGAATCATCTCAATGAGTAGTTGATGATGGTATTTAGAAAAATACAGTCGGCAATAAAAGCTTGTACCAAAAGTGAAATTTTTGACAGAAACTTATTATGGTACTAACTGCCTGCGCGGCTCTGACCACGTATTACAAAGAAGGTTGCTTATGAACATCCCAAAGGTCCGTTCTACAATTATTATTTTATTAACATGGGATTGCATTTGACCTTCGTCTAACCTGATGGAAAGTTAAGAGAAAGCCTGAGATGGATCACGCTCACCCAGAAAATGCATGTTCACTTCACTCTTGCCTTGAAGACATACACACCTACATACATACCTACTCGAAACATTAAAAAAATCGGCATATTTAAATATCATGATGCAACTTAGTTAGTTCAAAAGTCTAACCATTTGCAAGAAAACCGGCTATGTTATGACACCACAAACGGCTTATTGAAAGTCGCTTCCTTATAGAATGCATAACGCTTATTACGCGAATCCTAAATGCATAGTCTGGTCACCAGCCGTTTTCTTTGGGGTACTAACGTATGTGCTTAGAATAATAACACCTAGAAACGCACTTCACGCGCAACGGTGAGGCCACCAAAACTCAGCCATAAATGGCGTAGTACGCCGATCGGTGGAACACTTTTGGTGCGTTTGTGTGCGTATTGGCGCGTGTGAATACGAGTTGATCACAACTACATGAATCCATTTTATGCCTCACGCTTGGCGTGTCGGCCGTATGAAACTATCATTCTAGGCGTTATTATTCTAAGCGTATATGTATGAAATAGGGTTAGTCTCGACGCTACTCCCCAGTACCAAACTTCAAAACAGTGTTCCATACAGGGATTGAAACCATTTTTTTTCAAAAACCTCGAAATAACCACATGTTTCGAACCATTTTATACTTCATATGTAGGACTCAGTTGTGTTTGAGGTAACGAGTGCGTATAATTAGATTGCCCAATTAGAAAATGAAATAATTAACAAAGAACGAAATAAACTGGTTACAGTTTCCTTACAAAAAATAACCGGTTACAATCCCTGGACTTGTATAGGTAGTTGAAAATGAAAAGGTTAACTATTTTCGACTTTATTTCTATACATCATGGTCCAATAGCGACGAACCTTTCGTTCCGCGACTGTAAAATCGCCTGATAAGACCCATAAGATACCCAGGTAGGTGAGATAAATGCTTTAACCCGTTAATTAAAAGGATGGGTGAGAAAAAATGCAATGTCAAGTATATTGTGAATAAATAGTATTTTCTTAATAATCTTTGACACCACTGAACAACAATTTTATTTGGGGAAATATGGGCCTCCGAACCGGATTCAGGAAATACTCTGATATTAACAGGATACGTGCCGTAGTAACTCTGTTTCACCCGTACTTTAACGGTTTCAAGTGTTTGCCTTTCTGTGTGCCACTTCGGTACCTACCTTAATGCATTTTCTACCCTAATTTAATCATCTTGCTAGCGTTTTTTCCGGGGTAGTGCCCTAACGACCCGGGTTCCGCTTTAGCACCTAATCCCAAGATTTGGCATAGCCACTAGTTTAACGAAAGCGATTGCCATCTGACCTTCCAACTCTAACTAAACTAAAACTAGACCTTATTGGGATTAGACCGATGATTTCGTTCGCCGAAAAGCCACTTGTTAAGTATCAAATGGTATTTCGTACATAGTTTTTTGAAAAAACCCTGTGGTACGAGCCTGGACAAACCCGCGACCTAGTTTCAGAGATTACCTACCCTTAAAAACAAATTGTATAAACTCACTAAGTCACAAACATTATCTCTTTATAAGCGCGCGTGATGATGTCTAGTCCCGCGATGTCAAGATGTCAAGACAAGGCGCGCAAAAATATCTGATACAACCATATTAAACTATTGATAGAGACCTCAGTAGCGATATCTTTGAGCGCTGTACAATGCTTCATATTATTACAGGGACAGTTGAGATTATTGAATGTGGGTGACTTTTTATAAAACTTGTCTTGACATCTTGACATCGCGAAACTAGAAATCTACTGTCGCCTGCTGAGTTGACGACAGGGCAGACTATTTATGTCGCATTAAAATTAATGCATGCTAGTTAAAGTGGTTAAGGACACTAATTAAACAATTTAACCGAAGTTTATCGCATATTAAATACATTTCGTTAATATATAATTAATGAGTAATAATCGCGGAAACCCAAGACAATATGTGTCAAAGATTTGAACCTAATATTTCAAAGTCACCATTCGATTGAACAATTTTGACATCCGCAACGAGGGTCCTTAAGACAGTACCAGGGGCGGTTCACTCTAGTGATCCCGTCGCGCCGCTACAAGTATTTACATGCCGGCGGCCGCCAAATTGGCGGCCCATTAGTAGCTGCCGCGTGTTGGTACGGGACGCTCGCACGGGTCGCAGCGCGTTGCATGCGATAGAAAGGGATGGCCACATTTAGGCACGTTAAGCGTACCTAAACAGGGAATTTGTTAACAGATACCTTCTGTACGTAGTACTATTACTTATTCTGTGACAGTACACACGAGCATGAATTCAAAAATGTTTCTGATAAGATTAAACTGGCTTGCCGTATGAACTATTGACATTCTAACTAGCGTCCTGTAAGGTGGCATCGTTTAGAAAGGCGATCCGAACTAGGTGAGTATTGTTAGAAAGTCCTCTAGTCACGAACGAAAGTGACGGATGACCTTCATTGAATCCGGTACCGAAACCAGTAACGGTTTATCGATACCTGTACGTTTTGTTAAACACATGCCTATACGCAGTTGTACAGACACAGTGTGAGTATTGCTTTCCAACAAGAGTTTTACCCAGCAATAGATTTAAGTGTTGTAAGTAGTTTCAACGAACAAAATATGAAAATAAAACAGCGTAACAGTGCGTAATTTAAATTATTAAAATGTTCCCGAGCCGTAATGTAATGCAAAAAGATAACAAGTGTCAATTAATGGCATGTGTGAACGCGAGAACTGAAAAATAATCATATTGCGTGCTTAATTAATTATAATATTTATAACGAATAAAAGAAAGCTATTTTATGTACTCGTATGTATGTATGTAATTATGTATGTCAAACACAAGACATTGGTAAAAATACAGACAAAATAGGTTAAGTCGGTACAAAGGCGAACTTATCCCTGCAAGGGATCCCTTCCAGTTAACCTTTCAGCCACTGAGACGAGATAAGGAACTAAAAGATAGACAAACTAACACGTGTACATGCAGAGACGTATTTACCTATATGCTAAAGCACATCAATACTACAAACTAGTACAAATAAAATAATAACACTTTAACACACATAGAATATACAAAAAGTATCCAACTAAATCACAAGTCATTGGAGAGCCACAACTATTTCAGCATTTCCTTGAGAGATGCCACAGACTGGGGGAGCTATTGTTAAGCTGAAATTTGTTAAAACTGTTCATTTCAGCTTACGCTAAATAACTGGCCATTACGTGTTCGTAAGAAATATACGCGCTGTATGATGTGAATTAGTTCATAGCTGAACGCCGCTGTTCAGGTTAAAAATTTAAACCAGAATAAATTAAAAATTTAGTGATCGAGAATTGCACTCTTAAAACGAATAAGTTATGTTATGAACAGCGCTCAAACGGCCTGACATCTTATACAAAATATGATAAAATAGATAACACGTTTTTATACTCATGGCTGACTTCCGTTCGAATATATTATTAGTATTACTCGTATAAACTAAAGCGTTAATACATGAACGAAAAGGCAAAAATGCAGCAGGTTTAAAATATATGATATATTAACATATGTATTGAGCTTCGCTAGTAAAAAATATGTTGCAGACACGATGGGAAGTCACAACACTTCCATTGCGAATTGGCCGTTAATGTCATATTCGATATTTTCATATTTTGTACTATTTGTAGTCATATTATAGTATGCACATTTTAGACTGTCAAATATTGCACGAATAAATGAACTTGATACGAGACCTGCAGGTCGATCACGTAACGCATTGTACAAACGTCGGGTAGGTCTAATTACGTCACTTTTTATACGGAAAATTGACAGTTAAATTGTACCGACGCGCGTTCGGAACGTTACGTGGTTACCCCTCCGGTCGGAGTATGAATAATTAATTCAATTATAACGCGCACGGAAACTTTTATATTTTGAACATACATGGCTATATTTTTTAATTTTTTTTAATGAAACTTTTGTATATAACTATAATCTAATCAATATTATAATATTAATATTTAAAAACTAAACTACTTATCAAATAAAATGGCTATATTTAATTTGAGTATTCCAGTTATGAAATTCACGTCCAACGTCATCTTCTTAGTTACTACCTATGTGTCGTATGAGCCACCGTCAGATTTGCATATTAAATTGTATATCATACTGACAGTTGAAACTGTATTGCGAACTGGACTATCCAATTGTATAAAATAGCATTCTAAATTGCAGGCTGCTATTGAAAAATAACCGGCGATGCTATTTGTATTTCAATTTTAAAAGTATTAAAACTACTTATATCAACGACCGTGCAGCTACTTTGATGATTAGAAGCACAAAATGGCGTTCGGAATTCAGTTGCAACATCGGAAACTGTGAACTTATCTATAGAGGTCACAGATTCGGAATAAATAAAGTTTTTTGGATTCTTTATAGTAGTGACATAAATAAGAGTAGAATATAAAAAAAGTGTAATTAATGTCTTGAATAATGGTGAACAAGAAAGAACAATTAGCACCTAAATATCTGTACAAGTTCACGCGTATATAAATATACACAATAAACACATTTGTTCGAAAACGCTACCGGCGTGAGTATGGCCAAGAGTTGGCACAAAGATAACGTTCCGTTGAAATTTTAATGCCGCGGTTAGTGTTGGATCCAGATGCCGGCGACAAAGTCGCAGATATACTGCAAATTTAATATTTATAGCCGGCAACACACCTTGTTTTTGCTGCGATGAGACATTGCCGGCATGCGGACGTCTCTATTTGATAGCCTTCGGTTTGTTTCGGCTTTAGGTAATTGAATTTTTTATTCGCTCTCTAAAGTCGTTTCAGCAAATGGACTCTGGCGTTCTAGAAAGTATTCTCAGGTCAAGCCGTTGTATCCGTATGTAGTTATAGATGAAAATCAATGGTTTCGTTACTGAGGGTGTTAAGCTTCTCAACAGTGATCGGGCAGACAGACAATATGAATAATTCAATTTCAGTTGAAATTGAACTAAACGTATATTCAATTTACAAAGCTTTATCCGCTGTCTATTGGTTTTGACTAAATATGTATTGTTAATGCCTTTATGCAATCCAGGATTTCTGCTTATTCATAACGGGTTATCAAAATGTTTACCTATTTACAACGTTTATTCAAGCAAAACATGTTTTCATTCAAATATGTACCTATAGTGAAAAACCTTTTTCACTTCTCATGCTCGCAAAGTTCGCCTTTGTGCTGGATGTATGCTGCACAAAATTGCACTTTTATGCTCTAGTGCACAAAGTAAAATTGTTTTAAAGACTAAGATAATCCGGCCTAACAGCCACACACACAATAAAACTTCGTAGAATAAACTTGTCATTTGATTTGATTTGCTTTAATATATTTTCACATCCGTGTTTTCCATTACTAAATTAATAAAACCAGATAAAATAGCAGTCAATTATTATTTTAAAACGTATTGAACCATTAAATTACTTGGCAGTATGAAGTACCTAAGTCCAATATCACGTGTCGAAAATTAAACATAAAAACTTTAAAAAGTTAAGTGACGGGAATGAGCTATTTTTTATTTTATTTTGCAATTATTTGTTATTTTCTCGCAATCGAAGTGAAAAGCAGTGTGTATAACTCGGGCATAAATTAGCCATTTAAACCCTCGACTTAACTATCCACCCTCGCCGGTGGCTCGGGTGGATATATAAACGTCTCAGGTTAAATGGCTCGTTTTATGCACTTGTTGTACAATCTACTATACCATCGGCCAGGGGTAATTCAATCTTACATCAATGTCATAAATATTTCCAAGTGAAAATTCTCAATTGACCTCTTCAGTTAAGTGGGTTGTTTAAATGCTGGAATATAGTTAGTCAGTTACTTTCCTCTTAAAACTTTGCACATCTGTAACTTTGCGAATACACTGTTTAAGTCAACAACAACTCGTTTAAGATCGTATTCTCGCCATTACTTTATCTGTAATCCTTTTTGGGATACCTACAGTCAGCATCAAAAGTAGCTACGTAAACGAAGACGTCAAAAGTCTTTATTAAAAAGTAGCTTTTGACGTTTTCGATTGCGTAGTTACTTTTGATGCTGACCGTACCGTACAACTTGTAGTATAATAACATATCCATCACATGAAATAGAATATAAGCAGTATGTTTCAATTTTGTATACAGGACAGGTTGGTAGTGAGTGCTGAAACTCCATTGAAAGCTTGTTTCGTAGACATGCTCGTTTCACGGCTATTTTCCTACTCGATAACATCCAAGTATTTTCTTGAGTCTATTGTTAAAGAAATATAATTCTTAAGCAGCTTATGGACCTGGTCTGCTACCTACTTACTGTTAGTAATAACAAACACTATAGTAAATATCCATGGCGAGCTGTTAATCGATATTTTTGTCGTTCGTATTATTGTTCGTATTCATATTAATGGTTTTTTTGTACTCGACGATTAAAATATGTGTATTAAGATTTCATAGAGAATACTGCAACGTCACTTTTTTCATGGTTGTAGTCCATGTTACTGTCGAAACAATCGAAATAACTACTTTTCGATACGCTCCAGACAACTAAAATAAATTCGACCAATCACGTGGCTGCTTTACTGAACTGTAATGAATTGGACCAATAGAATCGCTTTGATGTCGTACGCTCGTTGATGTCTTTTAAGATATCAACAAGCGTACGAGCGATGAGCTGCACTTCGTTTCAACAGTATCGAGTTTGTTTAATTAGTTCAGTTGACTCGTAGAAAATTAATTTTAATGAACTCGTACAAAAAGTATTGTTCACAATAGTGTTATAATCAAGCTTTTTAATCTCGTACCTTACTTAGGCCACTCAGCAAGCTTCGTGGCCTAAACACGGTACTCGACTAAAAAGCTCTCTATTATAACACGATTGTGAAAAATACTATTTTGACACACACTTATGAGGTGTCGGGTTAGAATAGCACCACTCCCTTTCTTCGCGTGGTTGTTGTGAAAGTCGACTACAGAATCGGGTGGTGGTGTGTTGTGGCTAGCAACCCGACACTGCAATATCACATTTTCTCGGTCTATAAGCGCACAACCTCTAGAAGTGGCACAGAAAATTAAATTTCATGTAGGTAGGTACATACTCTGCATATCCTTTCAGGGAACATAGACGTGAATCATCAACATCATCATATCAGCCGAAAGACGTCCAATGCTGGACAGTGGACATAGGCCTCCCCCAAATGGCTGGACGTGAATATAAAATCGTCCGAAATGCTCGATATTTACCGAGTGTTCTCGACCGTTTGACGCGCGAAGTGTCAATTTTGACTGCACCGATTCACAGCGCTTGCAAAGCTGTCAGTTCCACTAGGAAGGAACTAGGAAGCCAAACGCCCATTTAGTCTGTGTGCGACCGCTTTGAGCCGAGTGACTGATGCAGAATAGTTTCTCGGTAACACGCATGGTTCTGAAGGGTAGGTACTTAAATGTAAATATGCACTGTTAATAACTGGGCAGGCGATTACAAAACTGTATAATGGTGAAATCCGTCTCTATTTGTCAAGTTAAAATAATAAATGATAACCTATACAAATAGTTTCACAATTATACACAGACGCGTGAACCTACTAAAGTACAATACTACTTTCCTACGTATGCCTACTATTTCAGGTTGCTCGGACCGGAACGGATTCAACTAAGTAGTATGAGAAGGTCTACATTCTATACTTATACTAATTTTGCAGTTGTAAATCTCAAACCTCATTCATGGACTTTCGTCATACTTTTTCCATTGATTCTTCCACACGATCCGCCAGCGAGGACATTTTTAATTAAATGGTAATGCCACTCGTCGTGTAATAAAAACGCAAATAATAAGCATAATTTAAAGAAAGAAAGAATGATACATTTATTCACTAACACACAGGACACACATATTAAACAAAAATGTAAGGGTCAGATACAGGCGGTACTCCTGAGTGGTAATCAAATCACGCGTTAGTACAATCCAACTGTCATTTTTCCATATAAAATTTGACATTTAGATCTACTTAACGTGCGTACATTGCTTTACGTGATCGACCTAGACACTGCACGGTTAGTCAGGAGGTTTCTCTGTCTCTCGCCTGGACCACGGTAGCTTAGTTAGTGAATAAAGAGCATAATAAAAAAATAATCGTTACATGATTAAAGTTTAATCTATAAAGTTGAATTAGCTGCTTGAAGCCTTTTTTTAGGAGGGGGGATGCGTTATGCGTACCACCCGGGCGCAGGGGGAGACCCACGGTGTACCCACTAAAAAGCCTGCATCAAGGCATCGGTAAAAAAAGGATTTGATATTACTCTTCAGGTCCAGTTTCCCGATATTGCAATTCGCAGGGCTTCCCAATTTCAATCTAATCCAATAAGAAATCAGTTCAATAGACCGATGCATTTCATTGAAAACCAGCAGGTAGCTCGAATGCAATATAAAAGTGATTTCGTTTCGATTCTGCAGTCAAACGATGGTTGGTTTCTATAGGGGCTTTGGAAATATTAAAAAGAAACACGTCAGTGATTTTAGTGGAAAGTATATTCAAATCAAAAAACCCTATTGGCCATCTGACATTGAAAGTCAGTTCATGGAGAGAATTTTACTTTACAACATAATAAAATACCTATTGTGTAAAAAGTTGTACCTATTTAATCTACCACGTCCACTAATATCCTAAAGGTCTTAAAAAGTTGTACCTATTTAATCTACCACGTCCACTAATATCCTAAAGGTCTTAAAAAGTTGTACCTATTTAATCTACCACGTCCACTAATATCCTAAAGGTCTTAAAAAGTTGTACCTATTTAATCTACCACGTCCACTAATATCCTAAAGGTCTTAAAAAGTTGTACCTATTTAATCTACCACGTCCACTAATATCCTAAAGGTCTTAAAAAGTTGTACCTATTTAATCTACCACGTCAACTAATATCCTAAAGGTCTTAAAAAGTTTTGATAGAGTCTCACCAAGTCGTGTAGCAATCTTTTTACACAAATTCTGTTTAAGACAATTTTGCTTATCTAAAAAGCTGTACCTATAACGCGCTTTAAATCTCGTTTTACTTGAAGTTTTTCAAATCCGCTCTATTTCTAGCATGCTTGTCAGACTGCACGAAAACCCAACTATGACACCAAAAACCAGCCAAGTGCGTGTCGGACCACGCGCAGTGTAGTAGGGTTCCGTAGTTGTTTGTTTGTCTTTGTTACATCGACAAAGCGCGCGCCAACTAAACGTTGCTGTTGTGTAGCCCGATTGTTTATGAAAATTAGCTTTTTTAAGTACGTTTTTAGGTTGGTCCACTATTACTCGTTATGAGTCTATACTAACCATTACCAATACCAAGCAAACGCATCCCTGAATTGAAATATAGTTTTTAAAGATCCATCGTATTTTTGAACAAACTATTCAACGATAAACCACACCATAGGTTTACCGAGAAAAAAAAATCACATCACCTTATCAGTAGGGGACCACCTCCCCTACTCATAAGGTGATGTGATCATCATCATATCAACCGAGAGACGTCCACTGCTGGACATAGGCCTCCCCCCAAAGAGGGAGTAGGAGTGGTAGAGTAAAAAAAATATTTGTCCAATTTGCTTCTACCATTTTGTCGGCGTGATTGATTTATAAAATATACCAATACCGAATTTCATCTTTCTAGTAGTAAGGGTTACTGAGCTATGCCGCAGACGGACGGGCGAACAGAAGGACATGGCGAAACTATAAGTTCCTTGTTGACTATGGAACCCTTATAAATAAATATCTTTGGTCAATAAGCCTTTTTGGATAGTATACTCATATAGCCCGCTGAAGCCAGATGCGCGGCCCGTCGTCTTTTAGTCAGTAACAGGGTTACTAGACTGTAGCAGCAAAGCCACCTCTATCACACAAAAGCCATTAAATTTCAAAGGCTCGCACAATTTTATAGACAACGTCCCCTGGCAAGATTATTAAATAAAATAGTTTGTTTTCAGGGTAAAGCAAATTGTTTCCATGGTAGATTTCTTAGCTATCTCTGCCTAGCTAGCACGATCGCATGCTCCTCACTCTGACACACTTGCTAGTAAGCGATACTTTATGCCCGACATAAAGGCGATCATGTTAGCTAGGCAGAGAAAAGATGTTATAGATTAGAAGAGGCGTAATAATGGTCACACGGCCTATAAGTTTCTCTCTGCTGCGTACATACAAATATCATCTGGTATTTCACCCGGTACCATTGAGCTGGTCTGATGATGGAGATGGAAGATAGCCTCAGTTACTCCTAAGTTAGACATGACTAGAATCTAGTAGTAGATAGAAAGCTGTTTGCATGACGTTTGTATTGTAGGGAAATAGGAGCATGGCGTCACAATGTTCTATGGTCAAACAGCGTTTGTTTGATCTTTATGTACAGTCCGGGTTCGAAAACCTTCGTCAGTTATTCAAATCATTCCTTTATAAAATCATAGACTCTTAGTACCTTTTGAAAGCAAAGTACTAAGTAGACCAGTGCATATAAAATTATACTTACTTGATATGATAACAAGGACCAAAATAGTTTACATCTATAACCTATTATTATCTAGTTTCGTTTCAACATCAAACCTTTTTAATGACCTAGTCAAATAAACAACTTTGTAAGAGTTTCAATCAAATATACGAGTATTCTATTTAATTGTCAGTGTTTGTCAGTGTCAATATTTTCTCTAGTAATTTTTGCGATCAATAATAATATAATATAACTGCGTCTCTCTCGTCTAATAAGAATATAACTGCGTCGTATTTAATTTGATGATGCCGAGGAATTTAAATATCCATGAAAGCTGCAATTATTGCAGATCATGAAGCTGGCTATAATAATAGCGAAATATCTTTAAATCTGAATATTACGAGATACACTATTTGACGTCTACTCTGGAGTACTCTGAGATTAGCCTGTTAATGTAAATGCAAACATCAATGCGATATTTCTGTTTCGTTTGAAATGAAACGTTGGCGGGACTGATAATTGCCTTGGTGCAAGCAAATGTCGACTTTCAGGTGACGAACCTTTTCTTACCCCGACTGAACCCCGTATCTACTTATATAAAACTAGCTGTTGCCCGCGACTTCGTCCGCGTAGAACTTTTTATCGTCTTAGAAAATGATTTTTCTCAATACAAAATTTGAGCCCTCTTTTAGGGGATAATTAAAAAAAAACGTTGATGTTCATTTTCTAGTTTGTGAACAAACAGTCTAAAACCAAAGTTAAAAATCTCATACTTTAAAAATGCCTTAAAATACTCAAACTTTGAACCAATTTTAACACTCTTAGGGGATGAATTTGGAAAAACTCTGAAATCAGTTTTGTAGTCTTTTAACGTACAGAATAAGACCGAAGTTAAAAATCTCTTACTCACACTTTAAAATTTTATTGCCCGCCATTTAAAATTTGAACCCCCTTTTAAACCCCCTTAGAGGTTGAATTTTTCTAATCGCTGAAAGAACTTTTTTCGTAAACGTTTAAGTCTCTAGCTCAAAAAAAGTGTTGCCCATACAAAGCTTTCTTAACCCCCTTAGGGGTGGAATTTTCTAAAACTCTGAAAGTACTTTATTATTAATTTTAATAAGTAACATTTCGAATAGTTTTAAGTCTAGTAAAAAAAAAAGTTTTTCCCACACAATACTGGCTACCCTTCTTAAGGATCTTAAGGATCCCCTTAGGGATGAAGTTTTCTAAAACGATGAAAGTTCTTTTTTAGTATTCTAATAAGTAATCTTTTTGCAAAGTTTTAAGTCTAACTCAAAAAAAGTGTTGCCCATGCAAAGCTTGCTCTCCTTTTTAACCCTATAAATAAAATAAAAATGGTTTATTTTCAGATTTCTTAGATCCATAGCATTACAAAACACAAAACAAAAACACAAAACACTTATACAACTATATAACTATATTAGTAAAATTATAGCCACATGCATTAATTTAATTTAATTTTTTTTTTTTAGGACGTGTAGGTCGGTGTATCGGCGGAGTATGTCCGAGTCCCACCTCTCTGCTATTAGGGGTGGAATTTTCCAAAACGATTTGTGTTCTTTTTTTGTATTTGAATAAGTAATCTTTCTACAAAGTTTCAAGTCTCTAACTCAAAAACATAAACTTTCCCTGATAAAAACTTTGCACCCCTTTTTATCCCCCTTAGGGATAGATTTTTTCAAAACGCTGAAAGTATTTTTTTTGTATTTTTATAAGTAATCTTTCTACAAAGTTTTAAGTATCTAGCTCAGAAAAAGTGTTCCCCATACAAACCTTGCACCCTTTTTTAATCCCCTTAGGGAATGATTTTTGTAAAACGCCGAATGTAGTATTTTTCATGTTCTAATAAGTAATTTTTCGACAAAATATTAAGTCTCTATTAAAAAAAAATGTTTTTCCCATACAAACTTTGCACCCTATTTTACCCCCTTAGGGGTGAAATTTTCCAAAACGCTGAAAGTACTTTCTTTGTATTTAAATAATCTTTCTACAAAGTTTTAGGACTCTAGCTAAAAAAAATTGTTTCCCACATACAAACTTTGCACCCCTATTTTAGCCCCCTATTTTTACGGGTAGAATTTTCTAAAACGCTGAATGTACTTAATTTGTATTCTGATGACTAATCTTTCTACAAAGTTTTAAGTCTCTATTTAAAAAAAATATTGTTTCCCCCATACAAACCTTGCACCCCTATTTTACCCCCGTAGGGGTGGAATTTTCCAAAACGCTGAAAGTGTTTCATTTGTATTCTAATAACAAATTTTTCTACAAAGTTTAAGTCTATAGCTCAAAAAAAAAAGGTTCTCCCATACAAACTTTGCTCCCCTATTTTACCCCCTTAGGGGTAGAATTTTCAAAAATCCCTTTTTATCCCTAGCCCACGTTATAAAAGCAACATACTGTGCAAAAATCAACTCTCTAAGATTATTAGTTTCGGCTGTGCGTTGATGAGTGAGTGAGTGAGTGAGTGAGTGAATAAGTCAGTCAGGACATAGGCATTTATTATGTATAAATAGATAGAAGATAATGGAACTCCCATTCAAATATTTCAAAAAATTATGAAGCTACATCCGTTTTAATGTCGCTTGTTAGAGTGAGAAAACGATGAGGGACTGTGACGTCAATATATACGAGCGTCATAGTAAAAAAACAATCGTTTCATATGAAGGTGCGTTTTGCGGAAAAGGGACAGAACATACCCCCTCTTAAAACTTTGGACTCTTATAACTTAATCATTACCTATATAACCTCTTGCTTTGTTTTTTTCTCCATTTGACTATATTTATTTTAAATTCTTTTTCGAGAAAATACATTATGATTATTTACCATATTTTCGATTCCTGAGCTATAACCACGAACTTCGGAATTCGAAAATATTCGGGTATCTCTATCTCTATCGCACTAACCATACTCGAGTGACAGGGATGCAAATATATGAACATTGAGTATCGGTTTTCGTAGTAGCGCCGCAGGTACTTTGGCTGAATGCGCCGAGTGCGTGCCATTGTCATTCAAAAAAAACAAATTCGTGTTAATTATATTGTTCAAATTTGTTGATTTCATTTATTGAAATTACGACATAAAACGACATTTGCGCATATAAGTTCTCATATCAGAATCGAATATTTTTTTATGGTTTATATTTTAGCATTTGTCTCGTAAAGGTCTATCGTAGACGGGATTTAAATTATTAATAAGTGAAAGGCAAAGCAATTCCGCCATTTTGACGAAAATTTGACGGTTCTTATAGCTGACAGTTGGAGCAGCGTTTGATTTCAATAAAAATAAATGAAAAATTAAATGAAGTCGTATATTTCGGAAAATTAATTAACTGTCGCAGTCGGATAAAAACTATCCTAAGTTGCAGCTAGAATAATAATGTACCTATATAAAATGTTTCATATTTTTCCGTTCATGGGATGCTGAGAACATTCGAACCGCGCAAAGCTTAGTTTCAAACTGGCTGATTCTTTTTTTAATTTAGAGATTTATTATAAGTGGAGATAGCTAAACTAAATTGAAGCGTGATGTTATCCGAATATTTGCGTCAGCTTTGCTTATTGGTAATGTAAGAATAATTTATTTAAACTGTATCAACTACCGTGTCGCGTATACGTAATCTTCGACCACGGAGGTAAATATAAGAGTCCAACGTACCACCGTCACGTACGGCCAAGACCGATGCATCTTCGTATTAATATATCATTTCGTCGTAACTAAGTGGATCGGACAAATTGCTCACTAGTTTATTTAATATTTATTGGACGGTACGAACGTGATCCATCAACGGGGAGCATTGTAGACGGTGGCGATGAGAGTCCATCTTTTGAAGTTACTTTGCACATGGTAAAAGTTCACAACGGATCAAATCAATAACTGAATTCGACAGGGTGTCAATGACAACACAACCATGTGACATTGCCGTCTTATTAATATAACGATATCCTACTTTCTACTAATATTATCATTCTGTTTTAGTCACGATAGACAGTTATATTATATCTACTGTCACTGTATCGAGCAAGAACTTGAGATTTCAAGCAACTTAACTACGCGTAGCGTATTTCGAATCCATTATGCGAATATCATGGAGTTGCTACGCCGCTACGCCACGCCGCACTGTAGAGGCGCTACGAGACAAATAGGGGTTAGTATATCATCAGGTGGCAAACAAAATGTAGCAAACACGTTTGTAAACATCCCTCTACCTACAGGATTTTTTATATATACATATTTTAAATTTTCATATTTTAATATGTTTTCAAGAAGCAGGCCTTAGTCCTTTATATTACGGAGTAGTTATTTTACTGTATTCATGATTTCAAATAATTCAACTTTTTTTCTGAATGGCACAAGGCCTAACTTATTATTTAGATTGGTTCGTGTTTACATGTACCTATGTAGAAAATCCGTATCGTTTTGCAATTAAACTTATCAAGCTTTTGACATACATATTCTCGGAAAGAGCCTTAAGAGAGAAAAACGAAATGATAATTCTCATTCTGGGGCCTTAACGCGTAAGTCTCCAAAAACACATTTTAAAAGCGAAAAACAAAGGTAAGACATCACATGAAAAACCGACACTCATTCCGCAACCGCTTACCTCGCTCGGCGTCGTATATCTTTTTATTCGAAACCTTGCATAAGAGGGAACATTTCTTGTAAAAAAACATACACCACATAAACAGTGTGCGAAATAACCGTTCATCTTAAGCATTTGTCAAGAGAGGCTTACGGTAACTTAGTGGGGCCTCACCTCGGTTTAAGGTGCGTCATCGGCTCAGGCACAATTAGGAATGGATGGAATATTTTAGAAGTGCCTGATATATTTTTTGGTGATAGGAATAACTATCCTTAGCACCAAGAAAAAGTTGCAGATTTCTAAGCTGCGTCAATTATTTTTGAAAAATATAAACAGTTTCGGTTCCTCACTTATCTTTTGGGTGTAGGACGGCGAATAAGACAATTTGCTTGATCCATCTAGTATTAAAAAAAAATCCGTGTTTAACTGACACTGTGCCACCCCATTGTGTGGTATGCTACAGGGCATTTACATTCATCTCGATAAAATCACGAAATAGCTATATTACCTAGCTATTTTTTTTTTATTATTTATAATAGTTATTATAATCAAGTACCTACCGTATTGTAAAAAAAAACTCACGGTGGCAATCAGGTAGGTAACCCGATAACTTATCAATATCACCTTAATGTCTTTATAACAATCTATCCACTGGTTACTTGCCGTTTGGTAGATATCGTCGGGCTATCGGGCTGGTGGACTGCCCGATGCGCGCTGCCGTATCGATAGGCCTAGGCCACCATTCAGTAACTCGATTGGTCTATCTTCCATCATTTAATTAATTAATTCGTTTATTTATTTATTTTCCAAAAAATAATAAGTTACATTCTCCTTGCCTAGTATCGCACATCTCCACTTTAATTGTGAAATCGTAAAGAATTTAAGAGGCTTATTTTCAACAATGGTTGGATACGGGAATAAATAAATATAATACATTAAGTATCATGACGTGCGTCATGCAACAACAGCCTGCGGTAGCGCATCAAGTCGCCGTTAGTACTAAAACATGAATACCCGAGTTATATCTAGTTTATTTTTTTATAAGCAAAGTTCTAATTAATAAACAGGATGCGGCGAAACCGGAAACTGCACTTACACGGTTAATGCACAGCGGCAACTTTCTGCGAAGTGTACGCAAAGACGGGAAGAGAAAATTTCATTTAGATCTAATTTCAACACCATCTCTTACGTGCTATTATATACTACCAGCATTTGCCTTGACTTCATACGCGTAAAATCCCTTTTTAGGGTTCCGTAGCTAAGAGCTATCCACAGAACACTAAATACTATAGAAGAGGTATCAAGCGCGATTTTCATCGGGATCGGTGTCGCCACCTCGTCCCCTCCACGTCGCCTACAACAACACGGCGATCGGGTGACGTTGTTGCGAAAGCTTGAGCGCATGCTCAAACTCTAGTGGCGCGCGTGCCACGCACACATCGCCATTTTATAGATTAAGTGTTCTGTGGAGCTGCAGTGGGCCGACAGAATCATAGACAAATGTATTATTGTCTATGAGACTGCCGTGCCGGTCGCGTCCGGCAAGCATAGTACAGCCTTGCACAACCTGTCCCTCTATTTTGTAGCTTGTTTTAAGCTCACCTCAACGCTCACCCACAAATATGTCTTCGCGATTCGTTAATGCGAATACTAACGCCTTGGCCACGACTTTGGTCTTGAGCGACCTGCGGCAGCGGTTTTTCTAATTCATTGCGCGTGACCCCGACTAACCACAGTGCGTTGCGCGTCTTGACCGCGCAATGAACAGATAAAACGCTGGTCGCAGATGATGGCGTTATCACGCTATAAGTGATAAGATAAGCGCGTCGTCTCGTTCTATCGAACGGTGTCAGCCAGGGACGGATGCTCTATCCTGTCACTTGTCGCGTGATAAGGCCATCCATGCTACGGGGCCTGGTCGCTTAAGACCAAAGTCGTGGCCAAGGCGTAAGCGTAATAGGTAGAGGTCTAGTTTCGTTAGGCGTGACGGATGAGGAGAGACACAAGCGCGTAAAGAATAACAGCTCTGGCGACTTGATCTGAGATTCATCGGATGCTTGCCAGAAGTTTGCCTGTTAGTGCTTGCAAACAGTGCAAGCATAATATAAGCAAAATATTATGATAGCAGAATGTGCACGATTGGATTTTCCATCCCCTGTCTGAGCTTTACAGGGAGAATTTTCGAAATCCTTTCTCAGTCCCGTCAATTCGTTATTCGTGTATATAATGTTGAAGTGAACCATGTAATGAGCGGTCAAAAACAAAGCCGAATTGCACCCAAGCTTGCAAAATGGAAAATTTGCAACGCTCAGCCACTAACCTGGCGATGTTAAGATTCCACGGTAGCAATATGGTAATATGTGATCAACCCGGAGCTTTTTGCATGCATTATTTGGACCAGCTCGTGCTAGGCTCAACCGGATTTTTCCGGATTAGGTTTACTAAAAATTTGACGTGACGAAATACCGTGTGTTACGGTCACGTACTGACAAAGAGTAACAGGGATGTGACGCGAGTATTGCTTACACAAACAGAAGCGACATAATATAGACTGTCTCTTTTCTGTAGGTGTGCGAGAGGTGGTGGATGGTGTTTCGAAAGACAGGCGAAGTTCAAACACGTAATGGATATAGTACTAACGCACAATATTGTACGCTAAGGCGCATATGTGAATCCTATTCTAAGGCGCACGGCTTGCTATACAATAGCAAGAAAAGTGAACTTATGGTCTTTAAGGCCGGTAACAAGTGTCCTAATAATTATCAATAAGGAACGTAAAGATGATTTCCGAGCATGTTTGTAAGCGTGTTCCTTTCGTTATAACTCGCGCCGCGCACTGTAGGTACGTGAATAATCAAGGGTGCGTTTTCCGAGCGCTTGCTTTCGGAAACGCTCGTTAACCCGGCGCAGACACTGGAAATGTTGCTTAAAGCTTTAGTGGAGAACGCTTGGAAATAAAAAGTGTCGACTGATTCAACATAAATAAATTAATAAGAATAAATATCATATAGATATTTAAGACAATCTTAACAGGAATCGAACTAGTCCTTAAGCAAAGCTTGTATTATGACGATATACATATTTATATAGATAAATAAACACACACATATTATCTACCCTTACCGGTAATCGAACCCAGGACCTCCAGCTTCGTAGGCAGGGTCACTACCAAACTACCAACTAGGCGAACGTGGTCGTAATTACCTAAATCAGTTGAAAATATGCAAGAGCAAAACCTATAAATTTCTGTCAAAAATTTAATTTTTGGTACAAGCTTTTATTGCCGACTGTACTTTTCTGTATACCATCATCAACTACAACATTGAGACAATTCTAACGAGCCCAAACTCAACGGGGTTACGTCGGTTAAATACTGAATTCACATGGCCACCTTCTGCTCCCATCATCAGATCAGCTCGATGGTACCATTCTATTGAATTGTCATCCAAACTATACTAACACCCAAAATTTCAGCTCAATCGGATAACGGCAAGTGACTGAAAAATGGATTGCAGCTATACTTATGTACATACTCGTACGAACAAGTCATGTTAATGTATAAGTAAAGCTTGTAAAAATAGAAAACTTCGTTTCCGGCATCTTAGGCATATACATTGGTGAAGTAGCATACTTAATTTATTTTTACTTTCGTGATTCAAGATGTGCCTAATTTGGACTTTTTTATAATCCAGCAAGGGTCGAAACGAAGGCCCGTAGCCAATAGCGGGCAGTAAAACAAGAGATCGCGGCTCGGTCTGACTCCTTACTTATTCAAGAAGCACATGTGACCGCACAATCCACGGTCGATCCCGACGCCGACTACATTATTCAAAAAGGACTATATATTTTTTTACTATTACTTATTTCGGGTTCATAAACGTAAGTTTAAGATGGTTGCTAGCAAACTGTCCAAGCTAGTTCTGTCGAACCGAACTAGAGTTCGTTCCTTGGCCGCGGTTCCACCAGTCGTAATTGTCAGAAAGGGACGTCCCTAGGACATCGCTTTAATCTCATGTCTCTGTTATTTTGATTTTGAAACATAGGGGTGAAAGTAGGGATATCCCTATGACATGCCGGGTACGTCACGCATTTTTAACCAGAGGTCCAACCAATTGACGAACAAAATAGACAAGCACATTTCTACTAAAAAGAAAATTTTTGCGCAACTATTATATACTTACTTAAAGTTAATTGGATACAGACATCATCAGTTGTTTCAACTGCCTGCCTACTAATTGAATACCTAAATAAATAATAAATAAACTGATACGTATAGGCTAGTAACTATCAACGGGGCTCTGTAAGTGTTAGAGAAAAATTTAGAATTCGTAAATTACGTAAGAGCTTTTTCTTCCAAACCGTCGGCAATCAAATCATATGTAAGGTAGGGCATGTCCGTTAAAATCTAATTGTGTCGGGGATATTTGTCAATTTGTTAGTCTATGGAACAGCTGCTGGCTCCGTATTTAACGTTAACCGGCTCGTCTAATTTGGTTCCAGTAACCTGCCATTCAAATAATTTAGGATTATTCGGCTCGTTGTCCTAAAGATCCGTCAGATCTGTCGAGTAGTAATGTCAAAGTATAAAGCGTACCGACTCGTATCTGTACCTACTAATAAAAGTAGTAGTAGTAGAGACCCCGGGTATGACATTCCTGAAATCATCCCTGAAATGAAAGGGGAGTGGAAGTTTCTATGTGAGTGCGATAATTGATGTTACACCTGTGGTAAGTCTAATAGAATATTTGGCAATACGTCTGGTAGTATTAATCCCTTTCGATTAACGAGTAGATACGCGGACGAAGTCACGGCCAAAAGGCAGTTGACATCTAGGGAATGTTTAAAAAACCGATCCGGGTATGCACTCGAGTCGGTTTATAATTTTATATTATAATGCTATAAAGTCCATGAAATAATATTATCTAATATTCAAGATCTCATCTTACATTATGCACAACTGGCGCACACGGTCTGTGACAGAGAAAGTAGATAAACATTTTTAGTACTCTGTCGCAACTACTAAACTACTTGTCCGTTCTACTACTTTACTACGAGGAACCACCCTAACATGTTTTAGTTTAAGTGTAAACATGTGAAAACGCAGTTCAAACTGCGTTGGTACAAACTTAAAGTCGTACACCTATTCAAATTGTTAAGTGGGTAGTAATTTTAAACTGTAGGTAAAGCTACAACTTTTCTTCTCATTTTACAACCGACGAAAAAAACGGAGGAGGTTCTCAAGTCGACGCGTATTTTTTTATTTTTTTTATTTATGACCACGCATAACTTTTTACAGAAATGTTCGATTTGGATAATTCTTTTTTAGTTGGAAAGGGTATACCCCGAAGTTGGTCCTATATAAATTTGGAAAAAAAAACCAACCTTAAGGGTAGGAAAATAAGGGATGATTGATTTTTCGTCGGTTAAAACTTTGTTTTTAAAGTAAATTATATTAAAAATATCAATCGATATTTAACAACCCTATATTTTATGAAAATTAACATAGATATAGTAACATGTACAGTCGAGTTCATAAATATACGTAGCTACTGCATGTCCAAAAGTTAAAAAAATAGCTAAGCAACCTAAGTCTTTCACATATAGGTATATGATCACTTAGTCCGTGCACATGTTTTCGGAATCGACTGTACAGTCAATGAAAGGCAATAGGGAACATTACTGCAATGTTCTGCCGCCAGAGGCAGCACTACCACTAATAGTAAAACAGTATAGGAATTCACACACACATGCACAATTGATTGTCAAATGAGTGACAAGGATGCTTGCGTAGACAATATTGCAAGTGGGAACGAGATACAATGTCAACGCTGCTAGTGTCGCCACCTACGAAGAGTTTTGCGTAATGTTCCCTATTGAAACATGTAACTCCTGTCACGATGACATTATGGGATAGAAAGGTAATATGGTACCGACCGGTACATTACTTAATTATAAGTAAACTAAAGACCCACCGCTTCGTACGGGTAGTCCAGCATTTTTGATATTTATATCTGCTTACTAATATAGTCTACATGGTATGGCTCACCCTGGACTGGAGGAACTTGGTCATGAACATCTGATCTGATCTAGCTCGCGGACTATAATTATATAAAGTAAAGAGTACAAAAAACGTATACAGGCGTTATTTCGAACTGCAATTTTTTTCTAAACTTCTTCGTATTCAAATATATGTAGAAAGCGACCCTCTTACAGCGGCACACGGCCTCGCCACAGTCCTAAATTCGAACCATTTACCAACCACGTGATTCGTTTTCGCACGTGGCGCACTTCGTGCTGGGTTTTCCGGTCCTTGTACCACCCCACTTCGCTTGCATCGCAATTTGAAAAACATGGCCCTGCCCTACCTAAGTTATATGATTATGTTCATTTTCGTGTCTAGTATGAAATTGCTCACAATCAACGCCAACGTAACATAAATTCAAAGACTTTGTATCACTGGCTTTGGTACGTCAGCGTCATATAGTTAGTAGCAGCCAAGGTAGCCAAATATATCGCCGCGATATATTATCGCGACACGTCTTTATTACTATAGGAGTAAGGATGTGTTATGATATATTTGGCTACTTTGGCTGCTAACTAACTATATGACGCTGACGTACCAAAGCCAGTGATACAGCATCGGTAACGATTGCACAGAGCCGACTAATGGGTTCCGCGAATCTCGCCTCACACCGTGTATTAAATCTCGATATTCATGAATGACAGAAAACCCATATATATCATATAAAGTGTGATGCCGGGGAGCGGCCATGCATTAGATATAGGGCGTAAAATATCAAACGCGCGGCGCATTCTGAGGAGCCTGTCCGGTCTCGAATTTTCTATTTAGATACGACCCCGTCGGGACGATTCGAACTCTTAAACTGGTGAAGAAATTTATATTAGTTATACTTGAGAAGTTTAGTGGACAACGTGAAATATTGAGTACTTGTACCTAACTGGATTTAGGGATCCTGAACACTTTTATGCTACATATGACGAGACATTACGGGAAGGTTTCGTATCGCTTTTCATAAAAACGTTTTTCGGGCAGAGCTTGATTAAAAAACATTTCATAATATTTTAGTTGTAAGTACCTATATAATACTCGTAGTCAATCACGTTGTTTGATTTCAACGAATTATAAAATAAATGCATTTTCATTGAAATGTGTAGGTATAACAATGCTAAAACAAATATTATATCATTGAATAAATAAAACATAAATTACATGGAATTGTATGAAATAATGCATCGTGACGTTTATCCTTATGCTAAAAACTATACGGATAAAATGTATTTCAACTTGTTGGAATGAAGAAGAATACATAACAGAGAAGCTCAATTATCGGGCTTAAAGATTAAGATCTATTCGAGATGCCTTAGAGTACCTACCTAATACCATTCACTCGCACAAGGAAGAAAAGCCGCCAATACTTTGGCTTTGTTACAGTTGCAACGTAACATATGCTTGGCTATTCACATTTTACAGGCATGTTTACAGCCAGGACTAGAAATGTTTATTCCCGGATACATGCATGTCCCACTTCTATTAAATACGTTGCTTTGATAAATATGCATTTTATACTATCAAAAGTTTAAGTTTTTTTTTTATTTTTTTTCTTTTTAAAAAAGGAAGGAAGGAAAGGACACATAAAATGGTTACGTAATAAATGCACTGTTGCGTGTTGCTCTTGGTACATATTTGTGTCGCTAATTACTACTAATTACTGCTGTATTATTTAATTAGTGCTAGGCATCTACTTTCACATTAAATATCTAATTCTACTGTTTACAATTATATACTTAAATCAATGTAAACAGTTAGGTACAGGTACAGTTTGTATTCAAAGTCCATACAAAAAGACCCGGTTTCATTGCTCTTGTATGTAGTTTTCTAAAAGGTATTTTAACACATTTCTTAAAAGTACTTGTGGAGTGGAATTGCAATGATATAAGTGGCGATATCTGAATGTGTACCATTAAAACATATCTAGATTTGATAATTGAAGTTAATTGGCAGCAGCTTACTTGAAAACTGTAAATCTTTGAAGTAGAGAAACAATTTGCCATACGATAAATAAATAATTGGCAAGTTGAGCGGAATGGCAATAATGCAAAGTTACGCCACGCCATCAACGAATGACATTAATACTTCGAACTTTGCATTGCTGAACTTGTGACACCTCAAATATACCTATAACAAAATTTACCATACGCTTCATCTTTGGAAATAAGTTTCTGTCAAAAAAAAAAAACTGGTACAAGTAGGTAGGTATTTATTGCCAGCTGTAGGCAGGTACCTACTTTTCTGTATACCGTCATCAACTACTCATTGAGGCGATTCTCACGAGCCCAAACACGGTTACGTCGGTTAGTGTACTGAATTCCCATGGCCACCTTCTGTCTCCATCATCAGATCAGCTCGATACCTATCGACTATAATATTGAGTTGTCATATAAACTATACTTATACCTAAAATTTCAGCCCAATCAGTAAGATAAGATAATTCGGTTGAGGTTAACTAACTGGTTCAAAATTCAGTTCCAAGATTTGTCCCACACTAACATACAAACGAACAGGTCAAGTTAAATAAAAGCTTGTGAAATGAGATCGCACGAGACATTTCTGACGTTCCACAATATTGGCTTATGCTTTCATGATATAATAAAAACAGGTCCAAACGATCCCCTCAACTTACAGTGTAAAAGGGCATTTTCAATAATTCGTGTACCCAATTAGCGTTAGCTGTTAAATAAAAATTAAGTCAATGTCAGTTTTGTGACGAAAGTTAAGCAAACTAAATGATGTGAAAATGAACTTGTTTCACATTTAAATAACGTGTATATGCATATCATTTATAAATTGAAAAGAAAAAGTATTTTTTTTAATACAAAATGGATACTTAATTTTTGTTTAACAACTCAAGCTAATTGGGTACACAAATTACTGAAAATGCCCAAAAACGTTACAAAATATTAGTATCTTTTTTAATGTAAACGTTACGTTACGCGTACCTACGCACAAATTTAAAAATTAAAGGGAGTCCGGAAGATTTCTCCGCCTGCGAGTGTAGCAATGGCGAACGCTCACTCGTAAAGGCTCGCAAGGGCAGGTATACAGCCATAGGAGAGATGAAGAGACAGTATTACTGACTACTGTACAACCCCGCTATTGTGCTCACCTCAATGCTCACCCGCAAACATAATAATATAGGTATATCTTGACGCCGTGATTCGTAGTAACTAAAAGCATGAGCGCGTAAAGTATAACAGCCCAGTTAATAAATACCTACTTTCTTAATAGCAATCGACTGCGCGACACTCGCTCTCGCATTTATTTAACTAGGTATTTATTAATCCTATAGAATACGTCATACAGAGAACCTGAGGGATAAGGCAGCGCATTCCAGAGATCGTATATCTAAAAAAATATTCGAGGTCAAGAAATAAATTCAAGCCTGTAGTTCAGAAATTCTTATTATTCTTAGCGTTCCATACGTGTAGTCATTAAAGGTGAACTATGTACAGTCATCGGACTCACCGGCATTAATATATGATGGAACAAAAGCCGCAAAAATATCTGATGACAACTCTATTCCCAGAGCCGTTAGAGCGTGTCAGATATTTTTGCGGCCTCTGGTCCATCATAATATGATGGACCAGAGGCTATTATATTGATGCCGGTGACTGTACGTACAGTCAAGGAATTTAATTCCCTACTCATTTCGTTGCAATGTCTTTAGACAGTCGCAATGCATGTAAGGTCGAAAATTATATTTCAGTAATAGTATTGACATGTCAGTACGTATTATTTGTCACTTCACATTACAAATAACCTCTTTTCGAAAAGTTATCATTTGCTTTTCTACATTGTGTCATGTGCCAGTGTCAATCGAGAAAATTGTAAAATAATTTTCACGTTATCAATTTGAAAAATAAAATGCTTGCCGCTAACCGTGAACTATTAAGAGCTCAAATAGTGGAGTTACACAAAGAAGGAATAATGGATTCATGAGATAACACGTTCAAAAGTTAAGTTCACGATGTCAACGTAGTTAATCTGTTGCCTAGTTACAAACATAACACAATACATGCGATATATCAAGTGACGTCATGCTCTAAATAAGCTAGCTCTTAATGGTGACAGTTTGCCATACGATATTGAACCTTAGATGGGTTTGAAATTAAATTTCTTGACTGTACCTTCTTTTCAATAGGTACCTACTGCGCCGAATTTCAGTTTGAATAAATGAAACATTGTACCAATGTCATATGATACCCTCCAGCCCGATAAAAAACTAAAGGTTACATCTATTTGTGATACGGATGAACTGCAATGTCGTGACCGGCGATGGAGATGCATTTCGTTATCTTGTTGTTGCCTCAACAGAGATAACTCAAAAAAATATAGTTCTTTCTTTAAAACATGCCTGGAAATATTCACAAAACCATTAAAAATATCGGTTGCATCGGCTCCATAACAAGATCTGTACCTACTTGCCTACATTTTATAATCGTACACATGAAAAGTTCGAATCATTCCGAAAGTATATTTGCATGGCAGTGCAACTAACTATATTTAAATTCGCATTGCGCATTTGGCTCTAAAAATAGGTGCGTTTCCAAAAAGTCTAAGAGTAGGTATATGGGGCATATATTTCCAAAATTTACGTACATCTCTCGAAATTAAAAAAAATATCACTTTGGTGGAAAGAATTTTGCCTTTTGCCATAGTCTTATAGGCCTTATAGCACAGTATAAAGAACTATAACTTACTAGTCTATGCAGTTAGACTGTGCTTTAAGTGTCCTCTGATGAATAATAAATACTACTCGTTGTATAACGTTTCGCGACATCGTCGTTATTTGCAAACACACGCCTCATATCTTCCAGTACCCAGTACCAATTTTTTTTAACTCCTTGATCCCGTGAACCGGCGTTACTGCGGCTCCCCTCTTTCTGAATTATTAACTCGCGCCATCCTTGGAGTTGCATCGACAGAATTAAAAACTTACCCAGTGCCTCCATATTTCACTTAGTTCCATTGTTCTGGCTAGGTGGTCACTTCAACCACATCACTGAATTCTTTAGAGTTTAGCGGGCACACATCGTGACGTCTAGATAAAAGCTTTGGCGGACTTTGTGGTGTTTTTGAATTCGAATGTGGCTATCGCCGTGCTTTCAAATTACTGTTGCTTACCTGTGAACAAAAAATATTGTTATGAGTAAAAAAACCTGTAGATTTAACTATTTTTAGTGCTCTTTTAGTTCGGCAGTGCTGTGCTGTTACTGATTTGAGAAACAAAATACCCAATTGGATAAATTAGGTCGATAAAACGAAACGTATTATCTAAAATTGTTTAAATTGGATGCACTGCACCTTATTTCAGTAAATTATAATCTTAAACTAGCTTTAATATTATTCGGCACGAACATAAATAGTCAGATTTTAGAGAGTAATACGTGCACAAGTCAAGCAAAAGGGTCCCATCATAATATCAGGTCCATTATCTAAGTGCAAGGTAGTGCCCTCGCCAAGTCGGGCTAAATATTTTTCTTATACATGTAGACACTTGATTGCATTTTAATTGTTGTGTTCGCACGTTACAGCGTAGTGCGCAAATCAATATAAATTAGACAGATCATTCGGGCCATTTCTGATCTGCTTGCTGATCAATTACCTACGTAATACATTGTACGCGTATCTAAATGTCAATTTTAGTGTGGGATAGCGACAGTTGATTCGTCTTAACGCTCGTTCGAAACGTTACGTGTTTACCCCTCTGATCATATTCTTTAGGTATAATACATTGCGGGGCAATGCATTCCGGGACAGCTGTCTACATTTATTTAGAATTCCGGTTTACGGAACCACGAAGGACTGGGCTATCCTTCCCGCCGTTTGGTAATATTGCACACACGTACCCACTTGGCTAATATATGAAGAACCGTTTTAGTTACCGATTCAATCCGGCAAGTGTATTCGATACCATAAACAAGCCCAAGTACAAGACGGCGATGTATTTTTTTCAATATTAAATATTAAAGGGCGGGAAACTCGCCTCGCCCATAAACATCGCCCGCCATGCATCACCTGGGTCCGACAATCTTATTTTATTGGCTAGTGGAGAAACGTATCGATGTAACTAAAATATGTTATCGGTTACACTTGATTTGATTCTTCGGTTTCAAAAATAGCGGTCGGGGCGAACGCAAGACTGGCGGCATGATCAACGGTAGTTATCTCCACTTATAATAAATCTCTAAATTAAAAAAAGAATCAGCCAGTTTGAAACTAAGCTTTGCGCGGTTCGAATGTTCTCAGCATCCCATGAACGGAAAAATATGAAACATTTTATATAGGTACATTATTATTCTAGCTGCAACTTAGGATAGTTTTTATCCGACTGCGACAGTTAATTAATTTTCCGAAATATACGACTTCATTTAATTTTTCATTTATTTTTATTGAAATCAAACGCTGCTCCAACTGTCAGCTATAAGAAACGTCAAATTTTCGTCAAAATGGCGGAATTGCTTTGCCTTTCACTTATTAATAATTTAAATCCCGTCTACGATAGACCTTTACGAGACAAATGCTAAAATATAAACCATAAAAAAATATTCGATTCTGATATGAGAACTTATATGCGCAAATGTCGTTTTATGTCGTAATTTCAATAAATGAAATCAACAAATTTGAACAATATAATTAACACGAATTTGTTTTTTTTGAATGACAATGGCACGCGCTCGGCGCATTCAGCCAAAGTGCCTACGGCGCTACCACGAAAACCGAAACTCGAAGTTCGTATAACTGCATCCCTGTCACTCGAGTGTTGTTAGTGCGATAGAGATAGAGATACCCGAATATTTTCGAATTCCGAAGTTCGTGGTTATAGCTCAGGAATCGAAACTACACCCCGTAAGCCGCGTCCGCTGCGCCATGTTTTCGTGGGTTTTTAAACGTCAAACATGTTTTGCCAATCAAAACAAAACCCTATTTGTTTGCCGAACCTGACTGAAAACATGTTAGATGTTTAAAAACATGGAAAACATTGGTGCAGCGGACCCGGCTGTAGGTAGACACTAAATAAAATAATCATAATGTATTTTCTCGAAAAAAGGATAATAGAGAAAAATTCAACGCGAGAGGTTAGGTATATAAATAGGTAATCACTAAGTTCCAAAGTTTTATGTTCTGTCCCTTTTTCACAAAACGCACCTTCAAATGAAACGATTGTTTTTTACTATGACACTCGAGGATCTTGACGTCACAGTCCCCGATCGTTTTCTCACTCTAACAAGCGACATTAAAACGGTTTTGAGATATTTGAATGGGATTTTCGTCATCTTCTATCTATCTATACCTACATATAAATGCCCTGACTGACTCACCCACTCACTCATCAACGCACAGCCGAAACTACTGGGGCTAGAGAGTTGAAATTTATACCAGAACTACCTTATACAACGTAGGCAACGGATAAGAAGAGATTTTTGGAAATTCTACCCCTAAAGGGGTCAAATAGGGGTGCAAAGTTTGTATGGGGGAAACTTTATTTTTTATAGCTAGAGACTTTAAATTTTGTATAAATATTACTTAATAGAATACGAATAAAATACTTTCAACGTTTAGGAAAATTCTGCCCCTAAGGGGGTAAACAAGGGGTGCAAATTTTGTATGGGGGAAACTTTATTATTTTAGCAAGAGACTCAATACGTTGTAGAAAGCTTACTTATTAGAATACAAATAAGGTACTGCCAGCGTTTTCGAAAATTCAGCCTGTTAGGGGGTTAAAAAAGGTTGCAAAGTATGAGCGAAACTTCTTTTTGAGATAGAAGCTTAAAATAAGTTTGTAGAAATATTACTTATTACAATACAAATAAAAAAAAACAGCGTTTTGGAAAATTCCACCCCTAAGGGTATGAAAAAGGGGTACAATGTTGGTAAACGGGATTTTTTTGAGCTAGAATCTCAAACCTTTTTAAAAAGATCGCAAGCGACAAACCTTTGCTGAAAGATTACTTATTACAATACAAATAAAGAACTTTCAGCGTTTTGGAAAATTCCACCCCTAAGGGTGATTAAAACAGGTGAAAAATTGTATGAAGGAAACTTTTTTTTTGAGCTTGAGACTTGAAATTGTGTAGAAAGATTATTTATTAGAATACAAATATATAGGTTAATTACTTTCAGTGGTTTGAAAATTTCCACCCGCTAAGAGGTGCAATGTTTGTGTAGGAAAATTTTTTTTTAGGTAGAAACTTAAAACTCTGTTGAAAGATTAAGTACCTACTTATTAAAATACAAAAAAATACCTACTGCCAGCGTTTTGGAAAATTTCACCCCTTAAGGGGTTAAAAAGGGGTGCAAGGTTCGTATGGGAAACACTTTTTTTTAGCTAGAGACTAGATAGTTTGTAGAAAAAATACTTACCTATTACAATAAAAAAACCGAGTGTTTTATTTTTAATTTTTCCCTGAAAAGCGTTCAAAGTTTGTATGGAGAGCAAGAAAATTTTAAAGTATGATATTTGTAACTGCGATCTTAGCCTGTTTAGACTACAAAACTTATTTCAGCGTTTTTTTAATTCATCGCCTAAGAAGGTTAAAAGGGGGTTCGAACTTTGTATAGAGAGCAAGACATTTTTAAAGCAAGAAATTTGTAACTACGGTTTCAGACTGTTTACTATGAGGGTTCAGAGAGGGTTCTTAGTTTGTATAGAGAGCAAGAGATTTTGAAAGTAAGAGATTTGTAACTTCGGTTTTAGATTGTTTTCTAAAAGTCTAGGTAGAAAATTAATTTCAATGTTTTTTTTTTTTTTAGTTCATTCCTTTAACAAACATTTAGACGATAACATGTTATACGCGGACGAAGTCGCGGGCAACAGCTAGTTAAATATATTTTTATAACGTTGGAAGATTTTTATATACCTATTCATCAATTTGATCGAAAGGTTACCTAGTTTGTAACCTAACTTTCTATTGTGTATCATCTAGGTGATCAATTTCTCTAGTTTATCGCTTTGTTATAAATCCTAGCATCTAACTTTCTGACGCAGGAACCGTAGAACTGTTTTATACCAATGTCGATGCAGGCGATATCGATACAGCAAATGTCTCACATTTTCTCCAAGAGTTGTAGAACAAGGTGGTGGATGGTGGGTCCCACGTCTTCAAAATATGCAAACCGATCAGTTCCATGGTTGCCACGACACTGCAGGATACTCTCCTATCCCTCTCAAGAGGGTGAAATGACAGTGAAAGTTTGTATGTATGTAAGTGCGATTACAAACGAGTTGTAGACCAATCAAATTAGCTAAACCCGGACATAATTCGATAACTGTAATTTTCTTTTTCTATGATGTAAAGTATTGTTAGTTATAGTTAAAATAAAAAGAATTAAACATTTTAGGGTTCCGCGTCATTGTAAAAAAACCAAAAATCTAAATTTTTAACAAATTCTGATTTCATAAGTGCAGCATAATATGTAACTTTTTAAAAGTGCCTCTATTATGATATGACGCTTGCATTCCAGTTAAAGAAATCAAAATTAATCTAATTAATCAACCGGGACTATCAATAATAAAGAAAGTTCAGTAAGTTACACTTTTTCTGGATTATCTTACCAGAAATTATAGATAACTGCAATTTAACAAATTATTCTGAATAGTATATTATGTGTGTTGATAAATTATTAAAAATTAAACAGATTCTCTTTGCGGATTTCTAAAACCACAAATATTGTTAGTTTTTGGAAAACCAAAATACATAACTACTTGGAAAGTGTTTGATTTATGCTGTCAACATATTATTAGTACTATAAGAAACAAATTAAACAAAAAATATCCACGATTATTAATTAATTCATATTTTTTCGTACTAAAGTTTTAATATGAACCTTATCTCTTGCAGAATAAGGCCGTCATTGCTTTGCGTCTCAACTACCGCCCGTGCTGTCGCGAGTCGCAGGCATTCAAGGCCGAAACGCACTGACAGCGGTGGCGAAGCGGCGCGGGGTGGCGCGGAGGCGGTACTTGTAATGTTCGAGCTAATATGAAAGGATCCGAACGCTTTTTCCCGGCTTTATTAGATCGAACATTATAGCCGGTACCACCTCTACACTGCGCCGCGCCGCCGCTTCGCCACCGCTGTTAATGCGTTTCGGCCTTAATTTATTTTGGATAGGTCAATGATTGTCAAACATTTATAAAGACGAACGTGGCGTTTACCACGGTTCGGCTATGGTGGAGATTTATTGAAATATTGTGTTCATTAGATCGATAATAACTAAATTGTTCAGCATGAGACATAATTGTCGTGGAATGTCGATTACCTATTTATAAGCGCTCAGTCTTCTGTATAGAATTATTTAAATAAAATATGTTACTTGTGTGGGTGCAGAAAGGGGCATTGTTGGAATGATTCTTATTCGAATAATTATTCGAATAAACATTTATTCGCGAATAATTTATTCGTCTACACTTTCGAATGACGAATGATTTATTCTCATTTCATTCCAATAAATCCACGAATAATATTTAAGGATGCGGTTGCTCGTTGTAACACGTACACGAATTTAACATGATCACTACAAGTGTACCTATTTTCAAGTAGTAATACCCTTTTCTACTAATTAACAATATTTTTGTGAGTTAAATGAGTCGCTTCATGGGGCATTTAACAGGTTTGTTTCAATATGTCATGTGTGTTGGCTTGTCCATATATTACGTCATCGTTTTTAGGGTTCCGTACTCAAAGAGTAAAACGGGACCCTATTACTAAGATTCCGCTGTCCGTCAGTCTGTCTGTCTGTCTGTCCGTCTGTCACCAGGCTGTATCTCACGAACCGTGATAGGTAGACAGTTGAAATTTTCACAGGTGATGTATTTCTGTTGCCGCTTTAACAAAAAATACTAAAAAACAGATTTTTTATTTTCTTTTTTTTTCTTATACAATCTTACAAAAATCGATCTAGTCCCAAACTAAGCAAACTACTATGGGTACTAGACGACGATAAACATACTTATATAGATAAATAAATACATAGAGAACATCCATGACTGAGGAGCACATATTTGTGCTCATCACACAAATAAATGCCCTTACCGGGATTTGAACCCGGGACCTCCGGCTACGCAGGCAGGGTCACTACGAGGGTCAAACTGAAAGTTTCGGGAATATAAAAAAAAATGCAGTTACATTGATTTAAGTATTTTTATTGTTTTTCAAAGTATTCTCTTTTATATTTTATGCACTTTTCCATGCGTTCAAACCAGTCGTTAAAAATTTTAAACGCCTCCACTGCTTCTGCCGGCCGCCGAAACACCGCGCCCACCACGCAACTTATCCTTGATTTTGGGGAATGTGAAAAAGTCGTTGGGACTTAGGTCAGGGCTGTATGGAGGATGGTCCAGTAGTTCGAATTTTTCACCTTCCAGGTACTCATATGTTTTACGAGCGGTGTGAGGGCTGGCATTGTCGTGGTGAAGGATGCTGCGGCGACTAGGCCTTTTTTCCTAAGTTCAGCAAAGACAATCGGCAAACAAATACTCGTATACCAATCGGCTTTGACCGTTCTACGATCTTCAAGTGGAATAGTAGCCACGTGACCCGATTTGGAGACAAACATAGCCACCATCTTCTTGGCCTTGCTGCGAGAGCGAATAACTTTTGTTGGCTTGAAGCTCGTCTTCGTTACCCCATACTCGAGATTGGTTTTTAGTTTCAGGCTCATATGCGTATATCTACGACTCGTCACCTGATACGACACTAAAAACTGCATTTGAGCTTCCTCCGTTGAATTTATTCAATGTTTTGCGGCACCAATTGACATGAGTCGTTTTCTGCTCGTCAGACAATAAGTGCGGGATCCAACGGGAAAACAACTTTCGCACGCCTAATTCTTCCTGTAAAATAATTTGTATCTGACTCATTCCAATCCGCAAAGACTCCTGAATTTCCCGATATGTCACATGCCTGTCTTCTTTTATCAGCTGACTCACAAAGTGGACGTTTTCTTGCGTAACTGCCGATTTTGGTCGACCTTCACGCGCGTCGTCCGTGAGGGATACTCGGCCACGTTGACATTCTGAATACGTGGTATGTATATTGTCGTCTTTGAAGGTGTTTCATTACTAAAAGCAGCAATCATCCGGTCTCCACATTTTTTTTGTGTTAATCCACTTTGAAAGTCGTAATATTTTTTTACGGGACAATTCCATCTTCAGCGGCGACTCAACAACTCGAAAAAACAATTGAAACTGAACCATTGTTTTTTTTAGGGTTCCGTACTCAAGGAGTAAAACGGGACACTATTACTAAGACTCCGCTGTCCGTCTGTCTGTCTGTCTGTCAGTCTGTCAGTCTGTCTGTCTGTCTGTCTGTCACCAGGCTGTGTCTCAACAAGAGTGATAGTTTGACAGCTGAAATTTTCACAGATGATGTATTTCTGTTACCGCTATAACAACAAATACTAAAAACCAGTTTTTTTTTCTTTTACAATCTTACACAAATCGGCTTAGTCCCAAACTAAGCAAAGCTTGTATTATGGGTACTAGACGAACGATAAACATACTTATATAGATAAATAAATACTTATATAGAAGAAACTTGAAATTTGGTGCGAAGCAACGCCCTATAGCACAGATAAAGGAAAGATAGCGAAAACCGTAAATTTTTAGTTACATCACTGAAAATTTAATGTCCAGTATATACTGACACGTACTAAGTATGTGAATACATACTTAGTGAGTGCCAGTTTATAGTGGACTTGGTTTTATTGTACGGGGTGGTGCGGAACCCTCGGTGCGCGAGTCTGACTCGCACTTGACCGGTTTTTTTTTCACCCGTGGTAAAGCCGAAGTAGTAAAAATAAAACAGGTGAAATAATTACAATTAATATCCGTTTCACCATGCACGGCGATGTTACTTGGTACCCTTGATGAAGCGGTAACCTTTTTCTAACAAATTTAGAAACTAGGTATGTTCTGTCTGTAGGAAAATATTACGTTTTTGAGATATATTCTATTAAAAAGCATTCCTACAATATTCGTTCAAAATATTATTCCCGAAAAACTTTACGAATGATTATGCGAATTAAGAAGTTATTCGCGAATAAATATTGGCGAATAATTATTCGAAATATTTATTCGTCATTCGCGAATAATCCTATTTATTCTTAAACGTTATTCGTTTTCGAATAAATTTATCCCATCTCTGGGTGGATAAGCATATCTTCTCTTTTTTTTTGGCGTTCTGGCCAACTGTGTCGGCTCAATTTTGCCAATAAGGATATCGACTACCGTAGGCTCAAAGGGCGTAAGGGACGAAATGCCCATGCCCATATCCCGTGAACTCTGAATCTTGAAATTTGCTACGAAGTATTTATAGCACAAATAAAGGAAAAATTGTGAAAACCGTAAATTTTTAGTTACACACTGAAAATTTGATGTCCAGTATAAACTGACACGCACTAAGTATGTAAATACATACTTAGTGAGTGTCAGTTTATAGTGAACCTGTTTCTATTGTACGAGGTGGTCCGGAACCCTCGGTGTGCGAGTCTGACTCGCACTTGACCGGTTTTTTTTATGCTAACCACGATCATGGCATCATCTCTTTCATTTACTTAACAGTTAAGAGTTTACTTATGTTTTCGATGATAAAAGCAAATCAATCGTTCCTTACGCCCTTTGGACCAGAGTTTTCAAAGGGCGTAAGGGACAAACTGTGATTTTTCATTAGAGCTAAAAATCCTACAATTAGGATATTCCGTTATATTTGTTTTATTTGTACACGGCGCGGTCGGTGCAAAACACGTAATTGAAATAAACTCGTTAAGACGGGTTCGCCGTGCGCTCGCCCGCTGGCGCCCCACTCTCTCCCCGCCTCGCACCCACCGCATGCATCTGACTCCACGACAAGGTCGCGAGTATTTTCAATTAAATTTTCAATTTCTTAAGCGTGAAATTAACATGCTTAATTTTGATGAAAACATGATTATCGTACACAAAAGGCTATTAGTAAACAAAAAATTCATAGTTACTATTTATAATTACTGAGAAATACATTATTATTAAAACGTTAAAAATAAATGTTTAATTATTGTCTTAAATGTCTAAAAAGACGCAATATACCTTAAACAGATAAAAACATCATAGTTACCATTTTGGCTTGTCTAGATAATGAGATCAGAGGAAAACTGTGAAAAAAAACGTATATGCGAATTTGATATCAGTTTAATTTTGCTATTAAGTGATCGAATTTGAATGCACCTCAAAGTTATACTAACAAGGTACTTGGTTACCTTTTTTACTTTTAGGAAAAAGTTAGGTAGTGTACGTTAACTCGTGTTTTTTTTAACTACGGTTACGATCGCGGATTTTTTACTTAATATATTTCATTAATATTTGATACTGAATAGTAAAATCCGATAAAACAATAAAAACAACGAGTTTACGAATTATGTCCAGGGTAAGCTAATTTGATTGGTCTATTGTAGGTACGTCCGCGGGGAAAAGCTTGTGTCGTATTGTAAATGTACGCACGACACAACGTGATGCATGACGCCACCGAACGCTTGATTAGTTTTACACCCAGTTCGTTACACTGCAACTGAAACCTCCACTAATTGTTCTACTGTCGAACGCTACTTGGGTCATACAGATTTAGGTTTGCGTCTCTCATATGGACATTGCCAAAGTTAAGGGATATAAAGCCTAATTTTTGGTTGGACTCTGAAGCCGCTTAAACGGCGTCTCCACTTCTATAATTCTATGCTATAAATGTCGAACGCTACTTGGGTCATACAGATTTAGGTTTGCGTCTCTCATATGGATATAAAGCCTAATATTTGGTTGGACTCTGAAGCCGCTTAAACGGCGTCTCCACTTGTATAATTCTATGCTATAAAAACTTAGGTATATGGTCTTAGGCTGGGCGCAAACGTTCGGTTTCCGCGTACGGTTTCCAGATCCGGTTTTCGACTTAGCGCTCGCAGGCGTTTACAGAACAATAATTATCGATGTAGAGAAGTCTAGAGGACTGTAAGTCGAAAACCGAATCCGGAAACCGTACGCGGAAACCGAACGTTTACGCCCAGCCTTAACTATTGACCATAAGAAAGAAGAGTTTCGTTTTTTTGACCCACTTCCACTGTATATGTTTGATTCGGACTATATGTGTCACCCCATGGACAGGTCACTCTAACCCTTGGAAAATTCGCCATAGAATCTCAGCAACGATCCCTTAAGCCGTATAAGCCAAAAGCAATTGTCCCCGTACACCCAAGGACCCCATTGCCCTACGTTACCCGTCGCGGAGTTCCGTACAAATAAGGTGACCCCTAAATCGCAATATGTACGGATACACGCCCGTTTGAGCCATTGAAACGTGCGGGTTGCGAGTTCATTTGGGTCTCGTTTTACGGAACACTAGAAGCGTAAACTTTACGCTGACATGCGTTTGGTTTGCTAAAATGTTTTTACACCGATTCCGTTTTGAAATTGGCCTATTCATATTGATTTAAATTGTCATGTACGTTTTGTACTTATGTGTGATAATTGATAGGTAACTAGTAGGTACACTTGCACTTGCCGAGCAGAACAAAATAACCACAACGAAATGCAATTTGGGTAAATATCTGACAAGTTTATTTCTAGAGAGGTTTTTATCAGGATGGTCAAATATTTTTGCAATGCAATATTATGATGACTTGGAGCTGATCTGATGCTGGAGCTGGAAGGTGGCCATGGGAACTCCGCAATGAAACGACACAACCCCATCGAGTTTGGGCTCGTTAGAATCGTCTCAATGAGTAGTTGATGATGGTATGCAGAAAAGTACAGTAGGCAATAAAAGCTTGTACCAAAATCTTTTATAAATGTTTGAAAACCTGATTTGACAAAAAAAGTATAATTGCTCCCAAAACTTCACGAGAATCGGTTGAGAAATGCGACGTAGAGGAGAACAGCCGGACATCTGGACATACGAAAGAATATTGGCCAAAGCTGAAACGGAGAACTTCGTTCACTTCGCTCGCTCTCGTTCAGTTAAAAAAAGGATTATGGACAATGTTGGTATATTATAAAGCAAACATAGGAATAATGTTATTTCGCATACAACATTATTCTACTACTAAGTATTTACCTGATATTTTTCCACTGTGTTCAGTTTCAGTGCGCTGACCGGCATCTAGCAAGAAGCATACATGTCAGTCCTTTATTACAACGCAAAGCCATTTTACCGTGCTGCTACAAAAGGTTGTATCTCCATACGGATGTTGTAACGACATACGGCCTTTTGTCGTTGCACGGTAGCATTGAAATCGCATCGCAGCATTTGCTCTTCGCGCGGCGTTCGTGTATGCTTTTTGATAGAGGCGGCTAACAAGAACAAGACACAGTGTGTCAGTAAGGACAGTAAGAAATATAGAAGTTCCTTAAAAATAAGGAATTTTATTTATTTATAAAAATAAGGACTTTTATTTATTTAGGGAGAAATTATTATTTTATTGTAATTTAAAAAGGCACAGGGTCCTTTAAATTGGTCCATTTTATTACTTTTATTATTTTATGATGCTTTTCTATATTATCCAGTGGCCAACATGCCATACGATAAATAAATAATACAGTCTAATAACTAGTGGCTCAGTGAACTCGCGAAAAAGTAATTAAACAATTAAATTTATTTGAATCGAAAACGTGAATCAACTAAAAATAATCTATACGAGTAGGTGTATAATTATTGAACATGCTTACAAAATTTCACGATAATTGGTTGAGAAATGCGACCTGTAGAGGAGAGGAGAACAGCCGGACAGACAAACGACAGAATTTTTGCCCAAGCTGAAACGGAGAAGGAGGATCGCAACGACCGTTATTTAATAAAAAAATGGAAACTATGAATCTTAATAAAGTTCTGCGCTACGGCTACATTGAAGAAATTAAATGTTTATGTAATATACGAAAAAAAATATCATAGGAAATACAAACAAACGTCTTGAAAATTATGGAGCACCTGTGGGAGGTCAATAATATACCTTATCAGAAACTGTAAGAGTAAATTCTGTCAAATGAACGCAAGTAAAAACGACTTTCCGCTCTGACTATTAGGTAGTTTTTGCTTGCGGATGCATATACTTAGTCCGTAACTTAAAATAAAACTGATTTCAATTTGTTCAACGTATAAGAGAAACCACTTATATCTGAAGGCTTCGGTTACACGCTAATTCTGGTGTCAGTTCAGTCCATCAGTATGATATGCCTGTATCTGTCATTCACAACGGTTACACTATCATTCTCTCATAATACTGAGACTGAACTGACGACAGAATTAGCGTGTAACCGAAGCCTTTACAGCATTTAATCTGCGTCCTTACTGTGCTCCCACGCACTGCGACATCTATTTGTATGCATGCATCTACTCAAACGCAAGGTTTTAAGTTCAGCGCATATTGGCCTGTTACAGTTCGTTTGTATCCGTTTAGTTTAAGGTAACCGGTGTCGTGCCTGTATAAACACTGATATTGTTATTTTTTTTTTATTATTTTATTTGTGGGCCTTGATATGCCGTTTTGACCAGCAAGTGATCTATTGTGGCAGCCCTTTCTTTAGAGTTCACCGTTAAGGCCTGTTGCCTCCAGGAAATTCCAGATTCTTTGGGCGGTGATAATATGGGTGCACGCCTCTTCTGGGTGCACGATGTGCTGCCCTAGGTAGGTACCTACTCGTACTTCTTTGTGCATGACTGGTCCGCAGGAGCAGAGAATGTGCGTTGCCGTCTCCTCTGTCTCCTGGCAGAATCTGCAAGTTGCGTCCTGTTTCATACCCATTTGGAACAGGTGTTTGTTCAATTTGCAATGTCATGTCAGGATTCTTGTCACTGCGCAGGTTTTGTGCCTTTTGAGTTGTAATAGCTCTTTAGACAGCTTACTATTGAACCCTTTGATCAGGGCCAGCCTCAGCCTGTTTTTGTCCTTTGGTGAACTTCCACAGTTTGATTGCCTCTGATTTTTCTACGTTGTTTAAGCAGAGAATATGCTTTTTGTCTACTTTTATAATATCGCGATGATGGTAAACTAGCATAGAATGTAGACGCCGTAACCTATGGACGCTTGTGACTCCAGTCCCGGTATTTCGTAAATTGTTATTACCTCACCTCACCGTTCATCATCATCATCATTTTCAGCCCGTAAATGGTCCACTGCTGAGCATCCCGATCCTGGGCTAGTCTTATCCAGACGTGACCCGTGTTCTTCCTAATACGACCCATCGAGCTGGACGGCCGACGCTCCTTTTACCTAGAAGTGGCCGCCAATCTGACACCACCGTTCAGCCACAAATATATATTAACGCCGCGATTCGTAGTAACTAGGCGTAATCAGAGGTCTGATTTCGTTAGGCGTGACGGGCGAGGTGAGGCGCATAAGCGAGTTCCGAATAACAGCCCTGACGAGGCATACGCGCTAGCTGTTCAAATATTGAATTGAGGATTAGTAATGTCAATGATATTTGCTAACATCAATAAATCTCGGACTTGGACCGCCCTCTTCAGAATAATCGTAGTAGTCGCCGAGTGATGCCGAGTTGATAACTTAATCCAAATGAAAAGCAATCATGAGTTCGTTACAATACAAGTGCTCTATGGTCCAAGTGTTATAGGTTATCTATGGTGCGGTTACACGGAGATTCGAGATAAAGGCAATGATAAAAGGGAGAAAAACCTTTGTCACTAACAATGTTTAAACATATATATCGGATTGTCTGCGCACGCGCCGACAGGGCGAGGGGAGGGGGGCAGTCTTGCGCTGGAGTTGTTCTGTGAGGGTGTGGCAGGAGATCGTCGCCTACGAGAGACGATACGCACACTGAACTCAACGGCGAACGGGCGGCGCGGCGGCGATAGGAGCGGGCGCGGGCAGTGATTCAAGCGACACGGCGTCGCTTGAACCACTGCCCGCGCCCGCTCCGTGAGTGTTTTCGCCGACAACACTCATCCTGAAGAAGAACTCTCGAAGAGTTCGAAACATGTCGCCCGTATTGACATTTATTACGAGAGTTTTAAGTGTGTAAAGTAAACCTGGGACGTTTATCTTAGATACTAAACTAAATAACTTAAATTGCCACTGTAAAATAATCTGTGTTTCGTTTCTCTCTTACGAAAACAAATGTCAAAGTGACAGATAAAACTAATTTTAACGGCATTTTAGCTAAAATAGGTTTGTTGAGAGTTTATGAATACGACCATAAATGTAGGTAGAACATAAATCGGTCTAGATAATATCATTCATTCATTTATTCCTTTATAAAACGTAGTTTTACATGTCAATTTTTTAGATCTTAAATAACATTATACATAATAATATCACATTAAGGTAAGTATGTCTTATATTATATTACAGCAGGTAGGTAAGTATTTCTATCAATCAATTAATCTGTCAAATTATCCTCTTTGATATCGCTTTGGTTTAATGTGCCTGTTGTTCTGCAGGTCGATCATGTTAGGTCTCTCACAGACTGGCGCGGCTAGGCCGCGGCGGACAGTAGAAAGAAGCTACGGTAGCCTAGTACCTAGTTCATGATGAACAGAACTGATGTACCAACGGAATCTCATTTGATATTTACCGTTAGCTTTTCGTTGAAGGATAAACATGTGTATGTGAAGTCCCCAACCCGTACTGGGGTGGGGACTAAGTACTGCCCGTTCCCATGCAGCAGTATATAGGAAGTATATAGACTGATTTATTATTATTCGTAAATCGCGAGTGGTCTCTTTTTAACACAGCTTCTTTTTTCTATAAATTAGTAATTACACAAGCAAACCTCACACGGAGGTTTTAATATGACAGATAAGGGCAATCGATTCACCACAAATGTAACGCGAGAATTCATTATCGTATTTATCAAATCCTTATCTGTTACAATTTGTAACGCTTAATCTGTGGTCTGATGAGGTAGTTAGTATTAATGATAAATTCTCAATAAAACTTACACGTTCACTAAAATACATGCACGATTGCAATATAACTGTGGAATTGTTAAACGAGTAGAAAAATACCACGTAGGCGATGAAAATATTTGTTCTTATCGAAGTAGTAACCAATTACTTTCAAGTTTTACAAACATACATTTAGGAGTATAGGTTACTGCCTACGTGTTTTGTTAATCGAAATAAAACTGCCGTGAAAATATAATATAAATAGCACTTTTACCGAATGTGACCTGTGAGTGAGTTAAAATTGAAAGGCTTAAATTGTTACTGGAACTATTCGTTGGAACTGGAAAAGTTGTGTTGCTCGACATTTTAATTAACCGTCCAACGCAAACACCCTACGGATGTTAACCGGATGAGTTTTAGATCCGGTCCGGGAACAGATTTTATCCGTATCTGCGCATTCATAAATTCAAATTATTTATTTCGTGTAACTGATGAATGACACATATTTAAAACTAGCTGTTGCCCGCGACTTCGTCCGCGTAGAACTTTTTATCGTCTTAGAAAATGATTTCTCTCAATACAAAATTTGAACCCTCTTTTAGGGGATAATTAAAAAAAAAGTTGATGTTCATTTTCTAGTTTGTGAACAAACAGTCTAAAACCAAAGTTAAAAATCTCATACTTTAAAAATGCCTTGAAATACTCAAACTTTGAACCAATTTTAACACTCTTAGGGGATGAATTTGGAAAAACTCTGAAATCAGTTTTGTAGTCTTTTAACGTACAGAATAAGACCGAAGTTAAAAATCTCTTACTCACATTTTAAAATTTTATTGCTCGCCATTTAAAATTGGAACCCCCTTTTAAACCCCCTTAGAGGTTGAATTTTTCTAATCGCTGAAAGAACTTTTTTCGTAAACTTTTAAGTCTCTAGCTCAAAAAAAGTGTTGCCCATACAAAGCTTTCTTAACCCCCTTAGGGGTGGAATTTTCTAAAACTCTGAAAGTACTTTATTATTAATTTTAATAAGTAACATTTTGAATAGTTTTAAGTCTAGTAAAAAAACAAGTTTTTCCCACACAACACTGGCTACCCTTCTTAAGGATCTTAAGGATCCCCTTAGGGATGGAGTTTTCTAAAACGCTGAAATGTATTTTAATAAGTAATCTTTCTACAAAGTTTCAAGTCTCTAACTCAAAAACATAAACTTTCCCTGATAAAAACTTTGCACCCCTTTTTATCCCCCTTAGGGATAGATTTTTTCAAAACGCTGAAAATCTTTTTTTTGTATTTTTATAAGTAATCTTTCTACAAAGTTTAAAGTGTCTAGCTCAGAAAAAGTGTTCCCCATACAAACCTTGCACCCTTTTTTATCCCCCTTAGGGAATGATTTTTGTAAAACGCCGAATGTAGTATTTTTCATGTTCTAATAAGTAATTTTTCGTCAAAATTTTAAGTGTCTATTAAAAAAAATATGTTTTTCCCATACAAACTTTGCACCCTATTTTACCCCCTTAGGGGTGAAATTTTTCAAAACGCTGAAAGTACTTTCTTTGTATTTAAATAATCTTTCTACAAAGTTTTAGGACTCTAGCTAAAAAAAATAGTTTCCCACATACAAACTTTGCACCCCTATTTTAGCCCCCTATTTTTAGGGGTAGAATTTTCTAAAACGCTGAAAGTGCTTAATTTGTATTCTGATGACGAATCTTTCTACAAAGTTTTAAGTCTCTATTTAAAAAAAATATTGTTTCCCCCATACAAAATTTGCACCCCTATTTTACCCCCTTAGGGGTAGATTTTTTTTAAACGCTGAATTGTATTCTAATGAATAATTTCTCTACAAAGTTTTTAAGTATCTATTTAAAAAAAAGTAGTTTTTCCCATACAAACTTTGCACTCTATTTTACCCCTTTAGGGGTAGAATTTTCTAAAACCCTGAAAGTTCTTTATTTGTATTCTAATGACTGATCTTTCTACAAAGTTTTAAGTCTCTATTTTAAAAAAAAATGTTTCCCCCATACAAACCTTGCACCCCTATTTTACCCCCGTAGGGGTGGAATTTTCCAAAACGCTGAAAGTGTTTCATTTGTATTCTAATAACTAATTTTTCTACAAAGTTTAAGTCTATAGCTCAAAAAAAAAAGGTTCTCCCATACAAACTTTGCACCCCCATTTTACCCCCTTAGGGGTAGAATTTTCAAAAATCCCTTTTTATCCCTAGCCCACGTTATAAAAGCAACATACTGTGCAAAAATCAACTCTCTAAGATTAGTAGTTTCGGCTGTGCGTTGATGAGTGAGTGAGTGAGTGAGTGAGTGAATAAGTCAGTCAGGACATAGGCATTTATTATGTATAAATAGATAGAAGATAATGAAACTCCCATTCAAATATCTCAAAAAATTATGAAGCTACATCCGTTTTAATGTCGCTTGTTAGAGTGAGAAAACGATGAGGGACTGTGACGTCAATATACTCGAGCGTCATAGTAAAAAACAATCGTTTCATATGAAGGTGCGTTTTGCGGAAAAGGGACAGAACATACCCCCTCTTAAAACTTTGGACTCTTATAACTTAATCATTACCTATATAACCTCTTGCTTTGTTTTTTTCTCCATTTGACTATATTTATTTTAAATTCTTTTTCGAGAAAATACATTATGATTATTTACCATATTTTCGATTCCTGAGCTATAACCACGAACTTCGGAATTCGAAAATATTCGGGTATCTCTATCTCTATCGCACTAACCATGCTCGAGTGACAGGGATGCAAATATATGAACATTGAGTATCGGTTTTCGTGGTAACTTTGGCTGAATGCGCCGAGCGCGTGCCATTGTCATTCAAAAAAAACAAATTCGTGTTAATTATATTGTTCAAATTTGTTGATTTCATTTATTGAAATTACGACATAAAACGACATTTGCGCATATAAGTTCTCATATCAGAATCGAATATTTTTTTATGGTTTATATTTTAGCATTTGTCTCGTAAAGGTCTATCGTAGACGGGATTTAAATTATTAATAAGTGAAAGGCAAAGCAATTCCGCCATTTTGACGAAAATTTGACGGTTCTTATAGCTGACAGTTGGAGCAGCGTTTGATTTCAATAAAAATAAATGAAAAATTAAATGAAGTCGTATATTTCGGAAAATTAATTAACTGTCGCAGTCGGATAAAAACTATCCTAAGTTGCAGCTAGAATAATAATGTACCTATATAAAATGTTTCATATTTTTCCGTTCATGGGATGCTGAGAACATTCGAACCGCGCAAAGCTTAGTTTCAAACTGGCTGATTCTTTTTTTAATTTAGAGATTTATTATAAGTGGAGATAACACTAAATACAGACTACAACAACATTTACCACTGAATTACACAGGTGGGAGATTGCAGCCCCGCGCAGTGGTAGTCAGGCATGTCCGCAATCATTCTCAGAATGGCATTGCAATCCATGATTCTATGAAGTCCTCTGATGCAGCGTTTTTCAACTTTGTTCATGGCACGACCTCCTTAGTGTGGCATAATATTTCGCGACTGGCACCCTTCGCTGTTCGTAACAGATTTTTTTGCTTTACTAATAGTCAAAGCGATTTTTTGTTACAAAGTACAAAACAACACATATTTAATCAATAGCCGGAACTCAATACTAGCTACATTGGTTCCCTCTTTTTCATAAATTATCCAATTTACATGTTTCAGTCAAACGGAATCATGCAACTCAAAATCATCCAGTGTGTTATAGTTCCCGGTATTTGCTGATCAGTGATACTAGTTACGTAGTTACCCAGACCCATTAGTAGTATTGCTGATACCAAACACATTTCCCAAATTAAATAACTACCTAAGGTCCATTTCGACCAAGGCTTTAATCCAAGATTAGACCAAACAATTATGAGGATTTATCTCAGAATGTGCTAATCCAATTTGATCTAGATGATCCTAAATACCGTTATTTCTTCTGGAGCGAGTGGAAAGGGGAAACCTATGATAAATAACAGTATTTTAAGGTGCTTGCGAATAGTATACCGTATGAGTGCTGAACAATCACTTCGGAATGTATTTAAAGAAAAACGATTACTTACTATTACAGGAATATACATTCTCGAATTATGCGTCTTTGTTAAGAATAATATGGACTTTGTAAGTAAGTCTTCACAAAAAGAGAATCTGCGTGAGAAATATACCTAAGTACAACTTGTCGCTACCTAAGGCCAGTAATTTCCTATACTTTAAAAGCGCGTTCATTACTGCGATACGTGTATTTAATGTCTTACCTAATAGTATTAAGGTGTTAGATGGTAATAAATTCAAATCTACGTTGAAAAAAATTCTCATGGACAATGTATTTTACAGTTTAAATTAATTTTTTGAGTACCAGCAGCGCATAAATTAGAATAGGTATATATCCAGTCAGTGCACATTATTTTTAAACTTTAATTTTAAGGGTGAATATTGTACGCTCGGAATGAGCAACTGTTGTTACTTTTATATATATTTTAACAACTGTATGTACACAGTTTACAATCAATAAATACTTTACTTTACTTTACTTAAAGATGTTAGTTGTCCGTTACAGAGAAGCCAGATGGAGCCACGAAATAAAATATAAATAGCCTATGCCCGTCCTAATATGTGTAAGGGTCTAACTGAAAACCAGTGTTGCGGTGACGATAGCTTACTCACTGCAACATTATGCTGAATCTAGCCCCTTTTTAACATTACACAATGTTATGCCTCGTATCGCACGGTACTGTATGTTATAATTCTAATCTTAAGTCTATTTTGTACACTGTATGTCATGTATAATATGCGATGTTGAATAAAGATTTTCTATGTCTATGTCTAATAAAAATATTTTTTGAAATTATTCTATAGACTATAGCTGAGCCCGCGGTTTCCCCCGCTTAGACCGCCTTAACCGCATGATGGACTAGCAGATGATATTGGAATGAAAAGTGTTTTAGAGACTTGAACATATTCAAATAGACAAATAACGATGCACTTTGGAAAAACTTTGCACGAAAAATAAGACTGAAATCTACAGTTTTCTTGGAAAATAGTCTGTTTTGAATATAATAATCTTTTCTTTCATATTTTTATTCTACGAAAGGTTCTTTGTTAAGTGTTTCATTGTATTGTGGAAATATAGTCGCGATTCAAGGAGAAAAACACCATCAAAGGGCTCTGACAGGATTATATTTGCATTGCCACACATGTTTCGCAGAACGTGTCGTCTTTGCGTTAGTCCGGATAAAGAAATCCAACATGCTTGGTACATAGACACAGAATAAGATGCACATAGCCCTCATTATAACACAATTTGTAGTTTTATACACTATACAGGGTGACCCTCAGACAGGTGATCAGAAAAATATAAGACACTTTGAAGAATTAAAAGGATAACCAGGCTTTCTCATCGAACCTCGGTGCTTAATACATTTATAAATAAAAATATACTAAGATAACAGCTATCATACTCTGGTAACGCTACAGAACGGTTACGGCTTCTTTCGAGTCGGTCAGTCCGTCGGACCGCATCAAAGAGCGTCACGTCAGATAAATATGAATCCAGTAACTCTAGAATAAGCTTTATCGATACATATAATAGGTTTTCGAACGCGTTTGCGTTTAGTTTCAATTTATATGGCATGTTTTTTTTTCACGCAGATTAAATGCGTTTACGCATCCTCCCGGGCTACGGATGGCCCATTGTGGGGGGTACGTGGGACTAACCCTTCCGTAAGGGAAGGGAATACCCACTAGATTAGATTAGATTAGATTCATTTACTTCATTTTGAAAATTTACATGTCTTTTTTACATAAGTTAAAATAGCATGAATTCACAAGAAGATCGTCAGAGTGTATAAGAATAACAATAATATAAATAATAGTCAAATCAAAATACAATGCCAAATGAAAACAAACAAAACAATCATAATACTTATTAAAATGGTACAATGTCAAGGAAGTAAAATGTGTTTCAATTTCAAATTATTAATAAAAGCTAGGGCATCCTAGATATAAATTGTCAAAAGTGGAAAAAATATAATATATGTATGTATACAAAATTCATAATAAAATAATAATTTCATTTTAAAACTAAAGATGTCATTAAATACAGATACAATTTATAATGTTTGTTCGTTGTATTCCTTTACGGAATACTAAACCCTCATCTAACCGAATCTAACGAAACTAGACCTCTAACTATAGCTGTTACTACGAATCGCGCCGTCAAGATATATTTGTGGTTTAGCCCCTAAAATTGGTATTCCTCGCTCTATAACATCTTGACAATGGATGCAATATTCAGTGCATGATACTCGAGTGGCGAAGTGGGTGGTTTACACGCCCAAAATATCCAGATTGGTCTGTTTAAGGTCAAAGTTGTATGTATGTTAGTCTTTAAGGTATTTGTTACTTTGGGCCTTAAATAGATGCCTGAAAAAATTAAAAAAAAGCTATTATTTCTGGTTTGCACGAGCGGTTAAGTCCTGGAATATAGATATCTATACTCAAAGGGTTAAGCGAAGCCAACCAGGCTCGTTAAGTAAGGTGAGGTGATGACTATGTACCTACCTCTTAATATTCTAAGTGACTGTTCCAGCTTTGAATACACGTAATTATTCTTTTCTAAGCACGGCCATGAGTGATAGTGAGATATAGTGGCCACTATACATTTCCAAGCCACTGTAACAACTTCGAAAAGATAGTCTCACTCGTGTCATCTAATTTTGTACCAAGCCATAGTTTCTCGACCCTGAATGGAAAAAATAATTTTTCAAAAAGAAAATCATCATTTTTTTCTTATTTTTATTTCGAAATCTGAATCGACAAAAAAACCTATAATTATTGAACTCGGTTGAGAAATGCGACCTGTAGAGAAGAACAGCCGGACATTTGGACATCCTGACATACGAAAGAATTTTGGCCCAAGCGTAAACGGAGAACTTCGTTCAGTTCGCTCGCTCAATTATGCAATACAGTCGCTGTTGGAATTGGCTACGAGTATGTTAGTGTTTGAATGGCTTACTATAAATGTTTTCTAAACAACTTTGCGCCGCAATTAATTTGTGTCGGCGATTTATTACCTAGAACCGAGGTATTCATAAGTTTTGCCCGAGTTCCGTTTCCGCGTCAATTCGACGGTCGATCACGTAACGCATTGTAAGAACGTCGGTTAGGTCTAAATGTCACTTTTTATGTAGAAAATTGACAGTTAAATTGTACCGACGCGCGTTCGGAACGTTACGCGATTACTACAATAGGGGCACAGTAAATACCTATATTAGCTAGGGCAGTATCTCAACTATAGTCTCACATCTTTCACATCTTGTGTATACGCTTAGTTCAAGATTTATTTGTGGGCGAGGTTAAAACAAGTTACAGAATGGCGGGGCTGTGCTAGGGGTGAGTGGTGAGGTAATGAGGTGAGTTGTGGGTCCTTGTGCAGGGCTGTTATTCTTTACGTGCTCATGCGCGTCACCCCATCCGTCTTGCCTAAACCCCAGCCGTCTACCTACGCTTAGTTACTATTACGAATCGCGGCGTCAAGATATATTTGTGGGTGAGCGTTGAGGTGAGCTTAAAACAAGTTACAGAATATAGCGGGGCTGGTGACGCAGGCTTCGTGTAGTGTAAATAGTGACCAACAAACAAACGCCTCCGGTTTAATTAGAGGAGTGGTGAGTTCGGTATGTGTTCTGGAATTTTATTATATAATTTTATATCTACAATTTCCCAATAACGACTATTTAGCTTTTTAGCAAAAATTACTGTACCTCATATTTAGACCTCGCTATCTTGTCGCACATGATTTACCTATTTGCAGCTGCAACGACGCTTTTAACTCATCATTTCCAGTACATCGGGAACTTCAATATCGTAAGTGGTATTTATTTGCAAATGTTTTGAAGATTCCTTTGTTGAACGCTGATTTTAAGTACCTATTTATCATTTCTAGATGGAATGTATAATAGCGGCCATCTTTGAATTACCAGTACCAGCAGCCTTTAAAAAGCATTTGTTTTAAGAAACTGTGTGGGGCTGGTCAGAGCGCCCTTCGCATGTAATATATGCAATGCAGCAGGATATACAGTTGCCGCCCAATGTGAAACTTGTGATCACCAAAACCCCTATACGACGCTTAGTAAAGTTACATTGACGATGTAGAGTTATATACAGTTATTGTGGAAAAACTATGATAAACAGTCTTGTATTTCTCGCACACACCCGAGACTTTTATTTCTTATTTTTATATCATATATATTTATTTATACCCGATAGTACCTAGTGACTCCTTATCAGTTGACTAATTATCAGTGACATATAACTCTGAGTACACTATCGATATTTAGTTAGTCGATAAAAAAATCATTCACGCTCTACGGAAAAGCAATGACAGTGCGACAAGACACAAGAAATAGACATAAAGCAACTACGGGTACGCTAAGTAAGAAATATGACGTTGCGTATACGGTATTTAAAATTACACAGCAGCGAACAGCCACGGTTCCTAAGTCGGCTATATACATTTCATATTGGGACACGTCAGTATTCGCTTATCGGAGAGGCGAATCGGACCGAACCGAATCAATGTAATTCGGTGGAGACGCGATAATAATTGAATCGCGATATTAAAGAGTCCTGTGAACAAGCATAAAAAAATTAATAAACTATATCCCGACTACGGAAAAGTAACTATGAATAATATTTTTTTATATTTGAACTCGAAATTTTCTCCTCTTTCATTTGATACTTACCCAACACGCTATGATAGTATAAAATATTTTTTTCAAAGTCAGTTACTATTGTATTTGATATCACCATGTTTTTATTTTTCATACAAAAGGTATGCGTATGGTAGGTATGTACTATGTAGTGGTAAGGTATGGTACATTGTTGTTGGTCTCACACTCATGAACTGTTTGATTTTTGTATAAGTACTTTATGCTCGAAATCATAAATATCTGTTTCTGTTGTTTGCCCAAAAAAAACGTAGGGGTGTTATTCGCTACGCGTTAATGCGGCTCACCCCGCCGGTCACCCGTTAATAACTAGACCTCTACCTACGCTTAATTACTACGCATCGCGGTGTCAAGTTATAATTGTGGGTGAGCGTTGAGGTGATCTTAAAACAAGTTACAGAATAGGGGGGCTGCACGGCTCGGCTATCACAGGACGGCCCGCCAGCTGTGTCGCGGCGACATAAACTATCCCTCTCTTTCTTATTAAAGCGCTTAGGAAGAGACGGATATTCTATGTCGAGCTCGCGGGCCGTCCTGTGATAGATAACCGTGCTGAGCGTTGCAGACGAGACATCCAGTGCAGAATGAGTCACCTCCAAGCTTCTTTAGCCCTCCGTACAACGAGGCACAGCATTGAGGCGACCATTTTACCACACGACAAATTAATTTCGGAATTTCACGGCGGTAAAAAAACACGTGTATAGCGATTTCACAGGGGAACTGTCAAGCTTTGCTATTTGATATGCATTGAGTCATAAAAAGTTAATTTGGACATAGGTATGTCGTGATATGGCGAGCATGTGAAGAGTCAAGTTGTGCTCCGGATTTGCAATAGGTCTTTAAATATTGGTGACATTAGCAATTCCTCGTGCGCTGTTACATGTATTGGAAACACAGCAGACTTGAAGAAATAAGTGTATTTTTGAAATAGGATAGATTCTTGCAAAGGTTACTTTATTTATTTATCGTATGGCGGTTACACACTGGTACATATATGTATTCGTATCGATGTCGCTGATAGAGTTCCAGTTACTAGAGAGTAAGTACACTATACATATTGACACAATATGAAAACTTCTCTAATTGAATTACCAGCTGCCCGTAAATAAACGTAAATTTTGCACGGAATATATAATTTGTAACGGTACTATGAAGGCTACACGCCTGATATTAACAATTTGTAAAATTGCAGGTATTGAGGTATTGGGTTATTAACATTTTAAATTATCAGTTCATTCATTAACGTTCGGGTAACATTTGGAAAACATACAAAATACTGTAATATTACGAATAGGTAGGTACTAGGTAGGTACATAAACTACCATATGTACCTATTCCCAAAGGGGTTGGCAGAGCACATTTTTCATCCAACTCTGATATTAGTCAATGGGCTATATTTTAACTTTGACATTCGAGGAACAAAAACTCGACGTTGTGGTAGATTCATAATAGATTGCAAACACTCTTGAAAATATATTCCCAGTGCTTAAAATGCAAGGTCTTTCGAGCTGCCGGCTATCTGATCAAATGCATTATTAAACTTCAAAATGGAGTTCACACATTACAAATCTCATAATGTTATCTAGAAACCGACAGGACCCGTTCCCAGGAATCTAAAGGCATGTTTAACAATAGAATACAAAATTTACACGAAAATTACATGAAACAGACACGTATTTTGCATCCTTGCACATTGTTCAAATAGTAATAGTATATTCGCGATTTAAGTGCAGTTGTTCAGTTCTAAAAGCGAGCATCCAACAGCTCGACATTTAGCATTGTTCAGATATCTAAAGGTATCTCGACTGTAATTAAATTCCAGGACCGGTACCTACTCCATACGTCCATCCATAAGCGTTATTTCATGTCACATCCTCGGCATGTCATATGGATATCCCCACTTTCATGTCTCTGTCTTTTAGAATCAGAATAGTAATGATTCCTCACGTTATAATTGATAACGTAGTGTTGCTAAATGGATAGTAAACTATCAAATTATTGTAATAAATAGGGTTAGGATGTTTGGTGGCAAAGGTGAACAAAGAACAAAGGAGACGTTGTTATATATTTTTTTGATTGAATGAATGAATGAATAAATGGTTGTTAAACCAATAATGTACAACCGTTTAACATCAGAAGAAGATAATGTGCAAGATTTTGAAACTTTAATTCCAGTTGCAAGTTGCTCAAGCTCTTGAATACATTAAACAGTTTAGCAAAGAATTAAAATTTATTTAAATGTTATAGTATAAAATCATCACTGTAAACCGTATTGCATTGCAGTTGTCGTCAAAAAATATGTTAATTTGTGTAACTAGTAAAATATGCGACGTTTCAACAAACCTAAATTGTTTACTTTATACACGTTCATACAATAAAACGCAAAGGTGATATATTATTGGCCGGCACTGCAATATAGATTTATCGTTCAGTTATTCATTTATTCAAATAAAAAAATATACAATGACGACTCCACTGCATTACTTGTGCTAAACTGCCACCAGAATCCTAACCCTAGCTAATAAAGTATGAATTAAAAAATATAATTAAAATCATAAAAACCTTGAAAGTTTAGTAAATTATGCATTTTTTTCTATTGTTCAAGAGTAAATTTAAAGGTACGTCCTTACGCTTTTAGGTATATCAACAAAATTTGTATGACAACTAAGGACCTAAACGCGTATTTCGCGACCGAAACAGCAATTTAATTGATTTTTCATACAACGATTAGTACAAATAGAAACCTGTGACGTCATACCTGTGTGTCGATTTATTTAGTGTGTATTTTTTTGGGTATTTATTTATATATTGTAGTTGCTCCCATACAAACATTTGTTCCTCTCCAAAAACTAGTTCGAATGGATCCTATTATAATCTTAGTACACAAGCCTATTATAGAGACATGATACAGTAATTTTAAAACAAAATCTCAATTTAGCTTACGGTGGCTAGTAGCTATCTATATGTAATTCTTCCTTTAAGCTCTCAGAGCAAAAGCGCCAGCCGTTCTCGCCGTTCGTGTTTACTCAATTAATTATCTTTTCTGATCCGTCCACATTCGGAACTTAATTTTCTTTCATGGGAAATTCCTCATTAATTATCTATCGGTGTCCGCGCAACACAAATGCAAAGTAATCAAAATTGTTAATGAAACCGTCGCGACCCCAATTGGCGCGGACGGATACGAGCCCTAGCCCTTCGGGTTCAATGTGTAAAAAAAGATACCTAGGACTAGCAACTGGCTTTGCTTATGTAGATTCGAGTATCACGATAAACTCATTTAATACTTAAGGCGCCGTAGGTTCATGGTCTTCTCTCCCTCTCACTGAGCATAAGCGTGAGCGAGACAGAAGTGCGTGTTTGGAAGCGCGGATATCATGCTTTTAAATTTAAATTTTTTGTGCGTTTTAATTAATAAAAAACCGGCCAAGTGCGAGTCGGACTCGAGCACGAATGGTTCCGTATCATTATCTATAAAAAAACAATTTTATTCTGTGTTTTTAGTATTTGTTGTTATAGCGGCAACAGAAATAAATCATCTGTGAAAATTTCAGCTGGAACTATCACGGTATCAGTGAGGTACAGCCTGGTGACAGACAGACGGACGGACGGACGGACAGACAGCGGAGTCTCAGTAATAGGGTTCCGTTTTACTCTTTGAGTACGGAATCCTAAAAATGTAATCACTAAGTTCCCTCAAACATGATATTGCCGATTTTTAGAACCAATTTTAATATGTTTAGCTTTTATGCATAATTTGTTACTAATGTTTTAAGTGTATTTTAGACCTATGTTCGTGATTTTTTTCTATCGAGCGAAAATTGCTTAATCATGTTTCGAATCACTGATCTCGCTGCAGAAAAGCCTCAAGATTACTATTCGTATTTTTTTGAAACCATATTAATATAAACAGATACATTATATTGTTTCAAAAACTCCGTTCGCTTAACTTCGCTGAACCTACGGCGCTCTAACTAAAACAGTTTTCTAGGTATCAATTGACGGAGCCTGTGATGGATTTATTAACCATACCAATACGGCATACAAGCAATCGTTGCCGACTCATTGTTGACTGTTAAAGACAAAGGTAAAGGTACTCGGGCGGGACATGTAGGTACGCATATCGACAATGCCTGTTGTAGATTGTGAATTTGTGTAGTATTCGATTTGGTAAAAACTATATGACGAAGCCTGTGCTGTGGATGTGAGTTTTGTTTAGTTTTTCCTATTTTTTCGTCTCATATAGATAGTCAGTCTAAAAAAGTAAAAGCCCTTTTTAGGTGAGTTCGCTTGATGGCCAGTACCGACAATATAAACATATTATCAGACAAATAAGAATGACAGATTTTTAGTCAATGTGTTTCCAATTAAATTCTTCATCGTCAGGAGAGGCCAACAACGCAGATTTTCAATAAGTAATGACAAATATCAACGCAAACTTCTCAAATTCTAAAATTAAAGTGTCGAATCGTACCCTGACATAATTCGACAATTGTTCGTTGAGTGCTGCTAATCCCGTTTAGTCTGGCCGATTGTTCAAATAAGACTAGATTTATTATTAGAATCAATTTCAGCCAATCGAATGCAGTCGAATTAGATTAAAAACATAAGGTAATCGACTTCCATCGATCCGAGCCGAACATTCGATGCTTTCGGACAGAAAATATATGAGTTACTTCAGAAGTACAAAATTGCTAGTACGTGTGTGTACGCTGGCCATTCACTAGCGCTCCAACAAGCCGATTGAGTAGCGCCGCGCCAAATACGGACCCATGAATGTCAAAACAGTGTTTAAAAATCGTAGACCTTTGACAACGGAACGGCTCGTTGGACATCGGATAGAATTCCAGCGCGACACTACAACGCGCCATCCGAAAGAACGATCGTGAATGTCAAAATTTGATATAGGAAGTGGAACTTTGCGGCGCGTGGAGCGCTGCGGCGTCATCAGTGAATACCCTGCATAACATACGCAAGAGGTCCGTCGATTCATAACATCCCTTCCTTAGATCTAGCTCTGAATTAGGACCATTCAGGATCTATTATCGGTCAATATTATCTGTGTGTACGTGTATCGCTTGTATCGTGCGTGTATCGTGGAGCGCTTGATCACACTAAGTCAATGTCCAATATGTCCATACAGATTTTCCCGAACATAAAATAATACAATCGGAAAATGCTCGTTCGAATTACCGCTCGTGCCACTAGTATTGTTCTCGCGCAAGAGCGTCGCGTGGTGAATAAAGCGATTTCGGCTCTGTGCTTGCGTTATAAACGTTCATTTTTGATTGCAAAGGACAGTGTAGTAAAATAACAATAACTAAAGGGAACAATACAATGTGTGTGGACTAATTAGGAATAATAATACAATATTCTGTTCGTGTGAGAGTAGTGCATTTAATAGATAGTTACGAATTTAGAATTGCAGCTATCCATTAACTCTAATGGTTGTACCTACTAATTTGTCCGATCGCCGAGTTAACATGTGAGGCATTGATGCCGCCATTACTAACTCTTTGATTGGAGAGAAGCTAGCTGGAGTTTCAGTTTCGAGTAGTTTAACTGAATAGAAGTAGCATAGCACAACACAGTCAAGGAAATTGGAACTACTTATACTTATTGGCTTAGATTCTAGTTTCTGCGGAAGTGACTGCCGTCTGCCCTTCCAAAATCTTAATGGGAAACTAATTAGGCAATGAACTGTTAGAAGTTCTCACGCCGCCCGTAGCCCTCTCTAACTCGGCTTAGCTAGCTGCTGTCATCATATACAACAACCGAGATCAACGGATTAACGCGCCATCCAAAGCACGGAGGCGCTTTCCTTAACTTACGCACGTCCCGCGCCGTAGTCCATATGTAGCGAGAACAGCCTGTAGCGTTCTGACGCATCGGTCGTGATTAGGCTTCGGTTACACGCTAATTCTGGCGTCAGTTCAGTCCATTAGTATTATGAGAGAATGATAGTGTAACCGTTGTGAATGACAGAGACAGAAAGATAATACTGATGGGCTGAACTGACGCCAGAATTAGCGTGTAACCGAAGCTTTAGGATTACGACTGAACGGGTGAAACCGGCCATCGCTATAATAATAAAGTATGTGTTTCTAGGTACGTGAAGTTTAGTGTATGATGTCCATTTACTAGGCGCGTTAGGTAGGACATGTCAACTGTCATTACATACATATTACTATTCATACAGCGTATAGCTAATAAATTGTAAAATAAGAAAACCGCACTGTGGTTTGGCAGATTTGTATCTATGTAGGTATGTATAAAGAGAAAAACATTTATGATGTTTTTTTTTACTAAAAATGACACATGATTTGGTTATCCTGCAGATCTGCAGTGTGCTTAGTCCAAACGCCGCGAAGGACTTTGTCATCATGAGGTATGCTATGATTATATTCGTGGGTTAGTTAGGGTATGTAAACATAATACACGTATAAAACACGTTACACGTAAGTAGGTATGTATGCAAACTAAACCTCAACCAAACTACACGGCCCGCATGACCGGGATAGACGGGGGACTTAAGAGTTTAGGCACTATATTCCACTAGGTATCGTTTTATGATCTTACTAGTTGTAAACTAGTTCCTAACTAAGCATCTCATTTAACCGGCCGCGAAGCGATAATCGTTGTGTCATCAAAATTACGACGGTGATACACGCTCGCGTCAAACTTATAATTGATGCATATACGATTAAAATTAAACCCTAGCAAGCGACGTTATACGAAGAGGCGGCCAAACCTGTAATATTGAAGAGCTACGTTCTATGGCGTCCAAATGGCTGGCCAGACAAGTTGGTTACCCACACTATAAATTCGCAAAACATTTTGTCTTGACTGAGCTTATCCACTATAACGTGAAACCGATTTCCGTAAGAACTATCGTAATTTGAGGTCAGACTTTTACTGATAGCCGAGTTTTTTTTTTTCTCTTTTTAAAGCAGTTCTGGAGCTATACTCCAATGACTACTGGGATGACGCCCTAGAGTCCCGGATGGGACCCCTGGGGATGCTGATAGCCGGTGATGCGCTTGGCAACCGCGTAGGCTTGTACCATTGAGACCATGACCGTATTCCTGTAAATATTGTTATGGGCGGTTCGTCACGACCGCCATACTGAGGGATACATTTCCTAGCACGCGCGTCTTTTGTTTTGAACTTTATTAGTTTCCAGCAAAGCTCATTTTTCTGCGACCTTGCAGATCATAGTTACAATTTTATGAAAGTCATTCGGTTGAGAGGCCGAATATACTCGTAAGTCTTGACATGGAATGCATTACCCGATGTAGCATTTGTACAGTATTTGTTAGAGTAGATAAACAATTTAACGTTCATATTCTAAGCAAATGCTCAATCAAGTATGACTCGAGTCCTATGTATATTTAATATGTGCATAGAATAAATAGATAAGATTTAATAGATATTTAATTTACGTAAGCGTCGGTTACTTTGCATGTTGGGCTCGCGACAGTCGAATCTCGACGAAAATTGTAACTTCTACCAAATAATGTCTATTTAATACATACATAACCGCGCATGTTGTTATACAGCCGACTTTAAAAATATCCGAAATGTATGTTTTAAGTAAAACAATTATACATTCCTTTTATGCACTAAGTAAAGATAATTAAAATGGTTAGTTATAATACTTTGCCTTTTCTCCTTCAAATTCAGAATGACAGAGCGAATCGCTATCCTTAGACGTGGCCAAGATTTGATACTGCCAGAACTAAACTAAGTTTTCCGCACTCAAACATAGTCAAAATGCAGTCTGAGAAGAAACATGACCCAAAATTTTCTTATGACTTGATCTAGGAGAGTAATTTAAGTTCCGCCTCGCATGTTGAATATCAACAGCGCTTAGTTCCTTTTTTAGGGTTTTTCAACATACTTCAGAACAGAAAGATCGGTTCTCTTTCCACGGGAATAACAGAGATATCAAAGAGGAGCTATTCCCCTTTCTATCAAATATCGCGAACGGAATACATAGATGGATTGTGTGTTCGTTTGTCCACTTCAATTGCTATTTTCATGAATAACAAGACACTAATCGAAGGAACAACCCATAATTATTTTATAAATAAAATATAGTTTTACTTGTACTGTCAAACGGTTCCGTGAAAATTGAAAGTGATTGACTGACCTGTCAATTAGTTTCATTAAAGTATTAAGTAGTTATAAAGGGGGACAATATGTTGCTCGCGTTCGTAGGAGTTACCTTCCACAACCACGTGTTCCCGGGGTGGTGCTAAATGGGCGACAACACTTTCGGCGAAACTATGAAAATATCACATGGATACTCGTACATCCAGCTGGCCTATTCTACAGATCACCATACGATTAAATAAAATTAAACTATTATTGCGTAAAAAAAGTATTAAAGTGCCTGGCTTGGTTGGTAAGTTTGTCCTTACGCGCGTTCGAAACGGCTACAGCAGGGGGGTAAACACGTAACGTTCCGAACGCGCGTCGGTACAATTTAACTGTCAATTTTCCATATAAAAAGTGACATTTAAATCTACCTGACGCGCGTACATTGCGTTACCGGTACCTGTAGGTCGATCACGTACCGCACTGTACGTACGTCAGGTAGATCTAAATATCACTTTTTGTATGGGAAAATGACAGCTGAGTTGGAAAAGTTACGTGATCACCCCTGTGGTCTACAAAAGCCACAACTCAACCGTATTGTGGGAACTCTAATAAAGAATTTACGTTATTTATTTTGGAAACAGCACACGGTGGAAGCAAAGTTTGTACAGCAAAAAGTTGTTTCCATCCGCTACTTATATTACCATAACAAGGAGGAGTTTTTTAGTTACGAGACGCGAACATGGACTTTAGACAACACTGAAAATGACTGTTAGAAGTTGTTTGTTAACAGAGTGCATTTAGAAACTGGGAGTTCTGTTTATCATATAGTAACGTGGATAATTTTGATACGCTGTAGGTACATACTTTGCCAACCTAATCCTGCAACGTAATTCCGCTGGTCGATTACATATCAATGTTTCGAATATAAATGTGACATTTAGATCTCTAAATGTCACATTTTGTATGGGTAAATTATTGTTGAAAATGTCCTAACACTCTTTCAAAAGTTACGTGATCAGGAGACGGTGTAAAATAACGTAATTATTAGTTACTAGAAGAGCCGCTGTTTCCGCCAATTTATGCCAATCTACTATATTAACCCCACTTTATCTAGCTAGGGGCAAGATAGGTCACCTTTGGGATAATTTCATATTATGTACACTTGTTTAGTCAGCAGCAAGTAAATTTTTTCAATACTATTTGTAGTCTTGAGGTTTTGTGGTCATTATTTTGGTGCTACGCTATGTCCCAATTTTCTCTTATATCCCTTTATTGGACGCCCCAATAATCCATGTCTTTCTCTCTTTATGCATGGGTTAAAAAAAAGAGACAGAGATAATAGTGGACGCTGATTATTTGCCTGTACATTATAGGAACCCTATTAATTGTTCTTGCCTGTATCCGTAATCACATACAATCTTTATAAACCATAATACACTCATTTCGTGACGATGTCGTCCACTATAGATATACCACAGCGATATATAACACGTCCTTGTTAAATATGTGATAATTGATATGCGAATCGTTCTCTAAGGACATCCTCCGAATGTCTAAGCGCCTTTCGAAGAGAAACTTCATTTATATCATTAAGTTGTCTATAGAGCTTGTCTGTGTGTATAACTTTCTCTTTGGTGCACACTGGAGCGATGTGATTGCGTTGATACTTTTTTATCCAAGATCAAATAATTTATTTTGTGATTACGAGTACTTATTACAAAAGGTCAGGTCAAGTTTCATTAATTATTGATTAATACCTACATGATATTAAATGGGAAAACTGTACGGATTAATCTAGCATTTTTTTTTAAATTTATTTATATATGTCATTCTTTTACAATACACGGCCAGGCAGCGGACAAAACCCAGCAGGGTCTAACTGCCACTGCATTCACTCAATTAATATTTAGTTTCTACATAGGATAACAAGCTTATAATAATTTACTTTAAAAACAAAGTTTTAACCGACTTAAATTCAGTACTCCGCCAAGCCACATGAACATTTCCACATTTAATTTCCAATTTACCACATGAACTGATTTCCGAGAGCAAATACGTTGATTATTAGAGAAAAAAACCAAATCGCTGTATATGGGCCGATAATATTTGAGGACTTCCGTCAATTCCTCAAGGATCTCAGAACCACCTTTGGCACTTCTTTGTTTGCTATTTCAACTGAATGATATCAGAATCGTACTTTTATAGTTTGAAGTACATCATTGACAAGTTCCACAAGCCATCTGTGGTCTTCATCATCACTTCCACTTCACCAAATTTATGATTTCCGGATGTAACTACACGAGTTATAATAGAAAACACCGAAATTACTACACGCGTGCCTTATATATTTGAGGAGTTCCCTCAATTCCTGATGGTTCCCATAATTCAACTGGAGTTTTGAAAACAATGGTACCAACCTGGAAGCATATACTTTCAATTAAAAAAAGAATGGTACGAATCGGTTCATAAATGACGGAGTTCTGAGGTAACACACATTGAAAAAAAAAAAAAAACATACAACCGAATTTAGAACCTCCTCCTTTTTTTTAAGTCGGTTAAAAATAAAGCGCACACGGCGATTGCCTACACAAAATGCGACATTATTTGATTGAATTAATACTACCTATGGCGCGGTTTTAGATCCGACATTGGTTATCGACAAATGGTCCAAGAAACAGTAAAAATTACAAGAAGTGTTTTTAGTTACTAAAATTTGATCTGACATTAGGTCTAACCGATCGTTATAATAGGAGACGGTTGTTTGGTTTGGCAAATAAAACGGTAAAAGAAAAAGATATTTGTACTCTCAGCTATTTGAAACGACAAAACGAGCTAAGTTACTTGAAGGATATGACGCCTTATCATTCTTCCGAATTTAGTAAAGTAATATGAGTGATATGCACCATCCCAGGAGGTGTGCATAACTTTTGGGAGCCCAATAACCGCGAAATTTTTGCTCTTTTTTCAGTTTTTTGCATGTGCACTAAAACAGTACGACGGACGAAAAATGTATTCTATTCAATATTAAAGAAGGTCAATTTTATGTAGGTATATAATGTGAAATTTTATTTTCTACATTTTTTATTCTATGGGTTTTTCAGCAGGTATATTTTTTTCAAAGATATCTTGAAAAGTCGCAAAATGGAAGTTTGCACCTAAACGACCAAATTTTCCCAGTTTCTAACCTTTGATTTCGACTATACCACTGAACCGCATTTGAAGTTTTAGATATTCATTCGACGCAGAATTTGACCCTCTTTAATATTGAATGGATTACATCTTCTGTCCGAAGTACCGTTTTTGTGCTGAAATGAAAAAGAGCAAACATTTATGCTCACCTCATGGGATTGGGCAAACTCAGATTACACGTATTTAGTTGGACCAAATGAAGGTATTAAAACTATTTCCAGCTTTCTGGGAATTAATTCTTCGAAATATTCTAATTGCATTGGTATAAGTACTAGTAAATTAGAACAAGCCAGATCGACAGGAGAGATACCCCTTGATAATAAATGAATGCAATCTCAAGCAATTTCTTTATCAAGCCAATAAGTCGAGTTCAAGACGTCCAATTTGTTTCGCTTGTTCATAGCCATGTGCAAGGATAAAGTCAACTTTATTTTGAAGTCAATTCCTACTTTAAAATATAGACATGAACTATGTATTGGTTGTATTACGATATCTTACCACAGAATAAATAATAGTAGGTCACCTACTACGACCTTTTTTAGCAAGTTTGACGATCAAGTTTATTGTGTATCTAATACTTCGCTATCCATCTTGCTCGAACTTCATGCGGCAGGATGATGCAGTAATGATGGGCTAAATTGATCTGTCAACGGTCACATGTTTTTTTTTTAATTATTTTATAATAATTAAGTATGATTTTGCGTATCAGTTAATTTAATTTATTAATGATGTATCTGATAATTATGATTTCAATGGCAAGCCTTAGCAGTAGGAAGGCTTAGAAGTACGAAGTTAATCTTTTGGATGCTTTGACACTGTCGTTGCTGAAGGATTATAAATTGTTCGTTTGTCACAGAATCAATTTTCAATAGCACTGGTCAGTTACGAAGGGTTAAGACACAATGACTTACATAATCTGTGACTAAGTGCGGCGTAGCATCCTGGAACTTGATTTTCACCAACTTACTTATTTTATGAGAATGTACCACATTATCATGCTGCTCTTGTCAAAAAGTTTGCGAATTACTCATTTTTACTCATAGTGATCAATCGTATCTGTTTGTTAGTTACCCTGCGCTACAAAAATGGAACATTAGGATTTGTAAAAATTTAGAATAGTAGGGATATCCCTACGACCCACTACCCACATTTTGAATGTCGAATTGGGCCCCTGATTCGTTGGTGTTGGTACTTATAAAAACACGACACTGACATTTTACAAAGTATGTATGGAATAATAACTTAATAAGAACTTCATAAGGATAAAATGATAGTCTATAAGGTAGTGACCTTGTTCTGGAATAATCAATGAAATGGTGGCATTTACATAAAAAGTGATAAGTGTTTTATATTTCGAAAGTTTATGACAAGTCTTGTCCGAAGGTAGACGGGCATGAGTCCGCCAGTCCGCCTTCCCATAACCTGGTAAACCAGTACCTATACAAGTATATATACATGGGTGATTCTTATAACTGCGGCAACTCTGCCTACCCGTGGTAACTTCCCCATACCAACAACTAACGTACTTAGGTAATACCTAAGTACCATGTCTCATATAGATTTTTACTGAATTACCTAATATAGTTAAGCCCCGTGCGAATGAACCGTTTCTAATCTGACAATTATCATAAAGCAACGAAATTATTGCAATGAATGAGTTAAAGAAGGCAAAGTTGCCAAAGTACAATTCTTGAAAATATTTCACTTAAAGTAAATGACTCGAACTGAGAAACTTGAAGCTATTCTCTTTACGAGTTTATTTCAAGTGTTCTTGATGTCTATAGTACTATAAAGATATTTACCATTACCCGTTTCAACTGTTCTTACAGCATCTCCTGAAACGTAGCATAAACTCGCAACTTTTAGGTCTAGGAACCCGTTTTCTTTTCAGCACACATCTCCCTCAGGATACATGCACTGCCCATTCGGAACTAGGTACATGCATGTTGCATTCCCTATTTAAATACTTAACAGTGGACCTACACTCTAAGATACAGCCATTTTAAACCCAATACGCGTTGAATGAAGATTGAAAATACATTAATCGCTATTGGAAGATGATACTCTTTAGTTTTCAATATGTGAATTGTTTACGCGGCTCCTCCGTTAAGGTCAGTCATGTCTATGACATTTTACTGCAACTGTTCAAAATCTACAGACTACCTATATTTGGCATGTTTCCTAATGTTATGCTAGTTTTGCATGATAAAGGCACCTACTTAATAGACGGGTCGTCTCTTTAAAAATATTATAAGTAGTTAGTAGATAAGTGTTGTATTTATTCTTTATCATGTGGTATCATAATCTTGATTTCATACAAATGTAATGTGTTCATTAGAATGCTGACGTTAATAGAAAATACAAATCTAAATGTGGGTCTAAAGACTACCTAGTTCTCTTAAAAGCATTCATAGTGTTATTGCATTAATTTAATACAGTTTCATGTTTTAAGAGAGTTTCCGGCACCTTATCTCCTAGCCAAAGTACATATTGTTATATTGTACGGTCGGTTAAATAGTGGGAAACCGTGGAGGCAATTACATGTTTAAGAACCACCTTTCACTGCCATTGTTCTAAATCAAATGCAGTATACTTTCCCGGAAAACGCGTAAAACCTACAGTGACAATGGAATGAGAATACAAAATACCCGTGTAGTGAAGCAACTGGCTTCTAAACAAAAAAGGCCTATGTTAATACAAGCCTTGTGTGAAGATACGGTTTTGTATGTCACCACGGCTCTAATTTAAGGATTTTTACGACTTTTTACTTTCGTCTGATATGCCCGCACACCTTTGATATCCTTTCTAGTATTCTGTACTGTATACCTCTATACAGGGTGGAAAGTTAAAACGGGGCAGTAAGGGCAGCTACTAGATTCCTTGCCGCTACGCAAAAATGGCTTTAGGATTTCATTCCTAACTTTTTAAGTGATGACAATCTACATTCACAGATTTAAAAAAAAAAAGTACAGTCAGCGAGAAAATCATCAATTGCGACGAATTTTTTTTTAATGCCATTCGATCCTAATTAAGGATCAAAATACTCTTTGGGACCGACTAAGGTAAGGTAAGATAAAGAAAACCATACAGTTAGTATGATGGATGGTCTACTAACTAAAGGACTACTTGCATTTTGGGATTCCCATACTAACTGTAGTGAAAAAGTTTTCTTTGATTTCTGAGCGTTCTAGTAGTCAAACCTTAGTCGGTCCCAAAGAGTATTTTGATCCTTAATAGAAATGGGATCGAATGGCATTAAAAAAAAGCCGTCAAATTTTATGATTTTCTCGCTGACTGTACTTTTTTTCAAAAATCTGTGAATGTAGATTGTCATCACTTAAAAAGTTAGGAATTAAATCCCTGCTGCTATTTTTGCGTAGCGGCAAGGCATCTAGTAGCTGCCCCTTACTGCCCCGTTTTAACTTTCCACCCTGTATATGAGCCATGCGTTTTTATATTTACTAGCTTGTGCTCACGAGTGCGCGTATGTGGAAGTCGTTTATTTTACAAAGCCTTACAAATTTCCTCCTATGTTCCTTCTGGGGTCTCCATGGGCTCAAGCTACAAATAAACCAAATGACACTTAAATCGCTTGAGTGCTATTAGCTTAGATAAGGCTGCAGACAAGGGTTATAGACTGCTATGTGCCTAATGCTGTATGTCATTGCTAAACATCAGCAATAATTGTAGGTAATATAGGTACCATCAGCCAAAAAAGCGGTCTACCACTTTTGGACCTTATTTTGTATGCAATAAAGTCGAAAAGTGGTAGACCACTTTCTTGGCTGACTGTACAACACGATACCTACCTCAATGCGGTCTAACAAAAGTAAATTTCACTTAGAAAACATAACATACGGAAGCACACCATTCAAAAGATCGCGAAAGACACGGCAATGCCGCGATTATCTTAATGTGTTGACCACATGAGTATTTTTCCGTACGTAACGTACATTATGCAATATGAATCAACTTACCCGTTTGCGCCATGGAGAGAAAGCGGGGCCAGTATTCCATTCCATCTGCGATATTAGACAAAAGGGACATGTCCCCACTTTCATGACTCATGACTCTGCCCTTTACAATCAAAATGACTGAAACATCAATGTGGGGTCAAATTATGTGGATGGAATACTGGCCCAGGCCATATATGTTCAAAAGTTTTTATAACTGGTAAAGTGCTTTTCAAAAACAGCAATAGCACCTACTTATAGTTTAAAGGCTAGCTTCATGTATGAAAGTTACATTAAGAATTAAACTTTATAACATAGGCAGAAAACAGTTGTTATGATTTATGTTTTTGATTAGAGATTGCAATTACCATAATATTATTTCGACTGACGTTAATAAGCCAAAGTTAACACTAAGGCTAAAAATACGAGTTGCCATGGCACATAATCTTGTTCTCGTTAGCTTAGCCTTTTCCCATATGGTATCTATATAATTATTATTATTATCGGTTGATCACGTTTTGAGTTCGATATAAACAGGGACACAGACTATCGACGTCATAGTATGAACAATTCCAAGATTTCCAAGTGAGAAAAAATCTCGAAGCAATGAGAGAAAAGCTTGGAAGACAAAGCAAAAATGGTGAAAACAAGACTCAGCTAAAACAAATCCTTAGTTCACACGCAAGCTGATTTGAATAATTGATTCCCCTTAATAGCATACAAGGTTTCTTCATTACGAACGTGATGTGTGATTGAAAAAAATACGAAGGCTTTTTGTTTAAAGGCAAACAAACAATAAGGTTATTTGAGGTATTTCACTTGTTTTAGTTTCACTATTATTATCTAAATAACTCAAGAACTCTATACTCAATTATGCACATATTATTAAAAAATCCTATTACTTCTGTGGTTTAAAAAAAAAACAAATTAATATATACGCTAGGGGACAAGTGTCGAAGTAAATATGTTATTTAATCTCATAAAGTAGGTACGCTTGCTTTACATTGCACATGAAAAAGCAAAACCATCCAACTATTAGGTATTCCGGTGCCGGTGTTAGGCATAATTGGCTGAATGTCAGAGGAAATCGTTAAAACATGCTAGTTTCTAGCAGAATAAAAGATTCATATTATTCTTACCTCAAGCATTCTGTTAGGTATCTACTTTATTGTACGGGAATATATTATTAAGCTTACGAAGAACCGGTAAAGGAAGAATAACTAGGAATCTTTACAAAGACATATTAGGCAAAATTCCACCGCTTGGAACTAAGAGCTAACTTTTTATGAAAACCAGGAACTCCCGAATAGGTTAAACTTGTTTGTTACAATTCGCGCCTACGGTTAAAATTATTAGCGTCCGTAATTAAAGGATGTGTTCTCTGTACAAGAGTTAGGAGTTTTCAACTTTTGAGATAATCACACGCCGCATATTCTTGAATTGTAGCAATTCCAACGTTCAAGCTCCACGGGCGAATTTAACTTAAATGAGACGAACTTCCAAATTAGGTGGAAAGACTGCGTTTACGAAATTGCATACGATGAAATAAGTTTAAAATGTTGCCGTAGTGGCACCAACGAAGTCAGTTTACAATTTTGAAAATCTGCACAATAACTATTGTCTTAAACGCTCACACGCCATGGCTCATATCGGATTAAAACTAATCAGTTAAGTAAGTAGGTACAAAAAGTTTTACGGATATGCAGAAAATTTGTGATTTTTTCGGCGAACCGTTAAAAACACTACATGTATGTATTTTTAACCCGGTGCCAATCAATCCTGCTTCATGTAAGGAACAGATGTGAAAGTCAGACGTTCCATCTTGCTAAGTATTAAAACGTCGTAAGTAAATGTATGTGAAATATTATGGATATTTCTCACGTCATATCATACTGTAGGTACAGAGCTAAGTAGGTAATATGGAGAAACAAGTGATTTGTTATTTCATTCATGTAAGGAATTTCTTTGTTATTCATTTTTAATTTGAGAAAAATAATCTGTTTTACCTGTAGGTATTATTTTTATTCAAATAAAACTAGCTTTTGCCCGCGACTCCGTTCGCGTGGAACTCGTTTATATCGTAGCTCCACACAAACTTTCATCCCCTATTTCACCCCCTTAGGGGGTGATTTCCGGGATAAAAAACTATTCTATGTCCTTCCCCGAGACTCAAACTATCTTTATACCAAATTACATATCTTTATTACAATTTCTGTTATCCAAATCATGTCTCTTCTCATTTCGGAAAAAGTATTATTTTCATGTCTGTCAAAATTTTCAACCATTTGCCTAATGACCTGAAATCCTTGGATTGTCAAGGTTTCAAAACGAAATTATTTAAGTGGTGTCTACAAAGAATGTTCTATACTGTTAATGAACACTTTGTAACCACAAATGCCTAATGAATTTTATTATTTTCTCTGACCACTTTCCTTTTTGCATGACATTGATTTATTATTAATATATTGACATTGCTACACTTTGACTTCTATTTTTATTTAATTTTTTACTTTTTTACTAATTTAATTCGATATTAATATAACAATGAATAATAAGGACATAATTTCAATGACATGCATATTGAGAATCAAAATATTGTACGCCAAACTCTGGCTGATTGTGATGTAACCAAAATACTAACCCTAACACCATTTTTATAACCACTCACATTCGAACAATAAATAATTTGTATTTGTACATCTAAATTGGTTCAGCGGTTTAAGCGTGAAGAGGTAACAGACAGACAGACAGACAGACAGAAAGACAGACACACTTTCGCATTTATAATATTAGTATGGAAGTATGGATATGGATACTAGTATGGATATGGATTGGTTTGGTTTGGTTGTAATGAATTGCCGTTTTGTTTTTATCCATAAACTGTGTACACACACCAGTGGCGGCGCCCGAAAAGTTTCGATGGGTAACCCGGAAAAAAAATGTGTGTGTTTTGTTTATCTGTTGTTTTTGTTTTAATTGAAATATAGAAAGAGGCTGGTTTAATAATATTCCGTTTACGAACGAACTTTCGATGGATACAAAACTAAACAAGGGAAATCAAAAGATTTTCAAATAACCCAACTGCATTTTTCAATATATCAAAACCTCCTATGTCACTCCCACGATTATAAGAAATCCAACGACACCTCATATGCCAAAATCCATTAGACCGTTTAAATTAGACTGTAAGTAAGTATGGTTTTGGATATTTAAGCGAAAGTTGTTGTTAAGCCAACTTTAAATCGATACAAATCCTAAACGGTTAATTAAACTAAAAAAATGTTTAAAGAAACCGAATAATGATATTGAAATTCTTATTCAACGATACCCCACATTGCCATGTCTAGTTCGTCGATTTTTTTACAATAATATGGCGTTAGGTGGCCGCCATTTTGATTACTGCCTTGTCTTCAGAGAGGTGTCACTAAAATAAATCGATTGACGTATGATTCATAAAAATCGACCCACGCGTTTGATCTCTAGAGTGCCACAAAGGAACAAACATACCTACCTACATACATTCATACATAAATAAATAAATAAATATTTGCGGACAATCTTACACAAATCGACCTAGTCCCAAACTAAGCAAAGCTTGTACTATGGGTACTAGACGAAGATAAACATACTTATATAGATAAATAAATACTTAAATACATAGAAAACATCCAAGACTCAGGAACAAATATTCGTGCTCATCACACAAATAAATGGCCTTACCGGGATTCGAACCCAGGACCTCTTGCTTCGTAGGCAGGGTCACTACCAACTAAGCTAAAGCGGTCGTCGAATACATAGACTAGTAAACACAATACCCTCCTTTGCGTCGCGGAGTCGGGTAAATAAGACTTTAGAATTCTACTTTCGCGAGCCACTAAGTCACATACGAGAGACTAAGTTTTGGTTTAGAAGCTGTAGCAAAAATATGTGGAAATCAGCACCATAATATCAAGTATTTTTTGACATAGGTACATACAATTTTACGGCATAAATGAAGAGGACTAAACTGAAAATAAACGAGATGATGAAAATATTTTGAATATGTCGCATTTTTCAAATTTGATTTCCAAATTATCGATCCTAGAAGAAAAATTGTAAGGACCAAACTTTTATAGAATCAAATTTCCTACAATTTTTGTCCTCACGGTTTTACTGTAAAATCAAAAATGGCCGAGTTATTCAAGAGAAACCGTTTTTCGAATATACGCAACGCAATATTGAATAATTTACACTCCCAGTGACCCCCCCGAGGGACCTACGAAAAAAAAATCCAAGAACTAATTATTCACGGGTAGGGTCGGTTTTTGGATATAATGACTGAACTACAAGGGAATCAAAACCTACTGGGTACTTCCCGTGAACACAGAATCTTGAAATTTGGTACGAAGCAACGTCTTATAGCACAGATAAAGGAAAAATTGCGAAAATTGTAAATTTCTAGTTACATCACTGAAAATGTAATGTCCAGTATAAACTGACACGCACTAAGTATGTGAATATGACATTATATTAAATTACTACAAAAACACAATAGAATATACAATTAAAACTAGATTTAAAATTAAAACTAACATAAAAATAACCTACCAAAAACTATAAATTACTATCTAAATTTGGACCCTTTGGTAGGGTTCCCATCACGCAGGCAGCGTTCCCGCGTTGAATTGCGATTGCAAGTCTTTGTGCAAGAAAGCTGCCTGCGCGAGGGTCGCCTGTTGCTTCCCTCAAGCGTTTGCTGAGTGCCCCGTGAAGCCCACGCGCGCCCTTGCCCCACGGGCCAAGTGTCTCGACACCAAATGCAACGAACTCGTACTGGGTGCCGAGACAATTGTATTTGACCACCTTTGCTCGTTCCCGTGCGTCTGCCGCCGCGCCGGCACGTCTGCTGGTCGAAGGGAGGTAGGACGCAGCCAACGTGTCAGCGCAAGTGGCGTCCCACACCAGTGCACGGCCCATCTTCCACGGAATCAACGACATCCCGTCAGGGCGCTTACCATCGTTCCGAACAATCTGGGGCTCCAGAGCGGCGGGAACATTGGCACTGACGAGCGCCCTTCTGAGGATGTCGTTGAGAGAGGCATGGCGGGACAGGCGGCCGGCACCTGAGGAGCAGGCGAGTCCGTGGTGGCCGAGGCGGTCTACGGGGGCCCCACAGGAGGCGCAGCTGTGGCCCACACAAACCTCAGACCCGAGCCGGAGACCGACGGCTATACGGAGTGTGGATGGGTCTATGAATGTCCCGGTATTAGGCGAGGGATAGGCATGTAGCCAGTGTCCAGACTCTGGACTTGATACAGCCAAAAGCCTGGCTCTATCCCTGCCAGTCGTGTCTATTCTACGGGGTGGTCCGGAACCCTCAGTACGCGAGTCTGACTCGCACTTGACCGGTTTTTTGTTTAACCCCTTGCTGATTGACTTAATAATCAACCATTTCATTTATTGCTCCTGTTACAAGCAACATCCCGTATGTATATAATTATCTATTGTTGATCCTAAATTATACATCTTTTATGGGAAAATAAAGGACATTATAAATGTTTTACTTGTTAAAATAAATTTAGAAAAATTAACAATTCCTTCTTTTTACACATACGGTCTCTTGAGGGTCAAAATAAATTTATATCAAATGAGAACATAGTGAAGTACATGACAACACCGCTGAACGAGGCTCGTGGTCTTCTTTTCCTCTCACTGAGCATAAGCGTGAGCGAGATGGAAGTGCTTGTTTGGAAGCGCGGATAGCATGTTTTTTAATTTGAATTTTTTGTGCGTTTTAATTAATAAATAAACCGGCCAAGTGCGAGTCGGACTCGCGCACGAAGGGTTCCGTACCATTATCTATAAAAAAAACTATTTTGTTCTGTGTTTTTAGTATTTATTTGTTGTTATAGCGGCAACAGAAATACATCATCTGTGAAATTTTCAGCTGGAACTATCACGGTATCAGTGAGATACAGCCTGGTGACAGACAGACGGACGGACGTACGGACGGACAGCGGAGTCTTAGTAATAGGGTCCCGTTTTACTCTTTGAGTACGGAACCCTAAAAAGTAATAGCTGATTTCTCTCAAACATGACATTTTCATCATGCCGATTTTTAGAACCAATTTTAATATGTTTAGCTGTTGTCAAAGATTATTGGGATTTTTGCTGTTGTGCAATAGTACATTATGATACAAGTGTGCTAAGTTGGTTATCACACTCGAGTCGGTTTTTAAGCCTGAGCCGAAGGCGAAGGCTTAATGGAGACGAGAAGTGTAATGACCAATGCTCACGTGTTTCATACGACGTTTTTCAACACATTTGCGAGGAAAAAAAAAAAAAAAATGAAAATGTTAAAATATATGTAATGAAAAGGCACTAGTGCGATAATGTAATGTAAAAGTCACGGCATGGGTAATATTCTGCATTATTTTGCTAATATTTAAAAAGATATGTAATGAAAAGGCACTAGTGCGATAATGTAATGTAAAAGGCACGGCATGGGTAATATTCTGCATTATCAGTGTAAATACGCTGTAATAAGACCTACTTTACGAGCAGGTGTGTTGAAATAGTACATTATGATACAAGTGTGCTAAGTTGGTCATTACACTCGAGTCGGTTTTTAAGCCTGAGCCGAAGGCGAAGGCTTAATGGAGACGAGAAGTGTAATGACCAATGCTCACGTGTTTCATACGACGTTTTTCAACACATTTGCGAGGAAAAAAATAAATAAATAAAAAATGAAAATGTTAAAAGATATGTAATGAAAAGGCACTAGTGCGATAATGTAATGTAAAAGTCACGGCATGGGTAATATTCTGCATTATTTTGCTAATATTTAAAAAGATATGTAATGAAAAGGCACTAGTGCGATAATGTAATGTAAAAGGCACGGCATGGGTAATATTCTGCATTATCAGTGTAAATACGCTGTAATAAGACCTACTTTACGAGCAGGTGTGTTGAAAAATTTGTTACGATTTTTTTAAGAGCAAAATTTGTTACGATTTTTTTAAGAGTTTTTTTTAGACATAACGTTCGTGACTTTTTTCTATCGAGCGAAAGTCAAAAACTCAAAGGCCTCAAGATTGCTAATTAAATGTAGGGCAGCCGTATTATAATCCAAACAAGAGCTAATATTTTTTATAAATCCGTTTTCTGAGCTCACGTCGCCTTAAAGTTACTTGTCGTCTTTGCATCATGAACACCGGACTCGACAAATAGCACCTGTCCACGAGTATGATGCGCTAGTTGCGCAACTCAGCCATCGCCTCCCTCGACCATGTGTGTCGAGGTTGCATACCGGAATTGATACATTTTGATTATCACAGTTATACAAAGTTACTGTCTAAAATATTAACTGTGAACTAAGTCCTGCCCACAATGACGTATGGTGCTGAGACATGGACGCTCACAAAGGAGACTGTGCATAAAGTACGGGTAGCACAGAGAGCCATGGAGCACGCCATGCTCGGCATTAAGCTACAAGACCGAGTGAGGAATATTGAGATCCGACGTCGCACTAAGGTGCGTGACGTCGGCGAAGTCATAACCAAACTCAAATGGAGTTGGGCAGGACATATTGCCAGGCAGCGTGACGGTAGGTGGACCAAAACGTTAACGGATTGGTGGCCAATTGCAGGAAAAAGAAGCGTTGGTCGTCCACCAGCTCGATGGGTTGATGACATAAAAAAGACCGCGGGTCATTTCTGGATGAGACTAGCACGGGACCGGGATAAGTGGCGTACGCGAAGAGAGGCTTATGCTCAGCAGTGGGCGATTACAGGCTGAAAATGATGATGATGATGATGAACTAAATCCCCGACCCCGGAAAGCCTTAGTGTCAATAGCAATGCATGCAGTTGCAAGGAATATGGCATTAATCGTGTCGTGTAGCACTGCCCCAACGAGATTTGTCACACGTTAGTCCAGTTTCACATTCCTAGTTGCCGGCTGGTTACTCTTATCGGGAACTGGGCTGTTATTCAAAACACGCTAATGCACCTCACATCACATCACCCGTCACGCGTAACGAAACTAGACCTCTGAGCTGTTTTTCTGTAACTTGTTTTAACCTCACCTCAGCGTTCACCCACAATTATATCTTGACGCTGCGATTCGTATTAACTTGGTAGTAACTAAGTGTAGGTAGAGGTCTAGTTTTGTTAGGCGTGATGGGTGAGGTGAGGCGCATTAGCGCGTTCCAAATAACAGCCCAGATTACGCTTAGGTAAGTACTACGAATCGCGGCGTCAAAATATATTTGTGGGTAACAGGTGTCACAGGTAAAGTTAAAACATCATACGGTATTTGACAAAAGTAAAATCTGGCCCCGTAGCATGGATAAGTGATAGGATAAGCGCGGCGTCTCGTTCTATCGAACGGTGTCAGCCACAGGGACGGATGCTCTATCCTGTCACTTGTCGCGTGATAAGGCCATCCATGCTACGGGGCCTGGTCAATTGGGTATTTGACAACGTGGAAATAAATAGCTTTTTAATTAGCAACAGATAAACATTACGAAAATACTCGGAAAGTATCAATGTTTCAATTATGTTTGCTATTTTAATATTTTTAAATTCATAAAAAGACTGACTATACAATATGAGGACACCTCTCAACTTACCTAATATACCGCATCCATCTAACCTAAGCGCATCACCGTATTTCTGTTCGTACATCGCCGTGTTGTAGCAGTTAGCAACGCGGAGATATGGTCCGAGCGCTTAGCGCAATAATTATTGAAATACTTTTCTACCCAGACTGATTTTTAATATGTATTACTTACCTTATTTTTAAACACTGTATGCTTAGTTTTAGTTTTAATTTGTATACTTTCTCATGTAAGTGAATTCATGTAATTCTTATGGGAAATAAAGTTCTTTAAACCCAATAAGTAACAATAAGGACGTTGATTTATTGTGACGTCACAACATCGTAATTCCTACATATATTATTCCGTACTAACGGAGCGTTTTTGACGTTTCATAAAAAGAAGCTGATTTGACTTTTGTCAAATACCGTATTCTGTCGGTAGAAACTAAGTGCCTGTAACTTTGGCAGTTTTGGCACTACCATCGTATTTACATAAGTCGAAAGTCAAAAATCGGCTCCAGCTTCTTTTTATGAAACGTCAAAAACGCTCCGTTAGTATGGAATATATAGGAATTACTATGTTACGTCACAATGAAACAACATCCTTATTATTTGGAAAGTGATTTGGGTTATGTTCTCGTAACCTATGTATATAAACGCATTAATACGCACAAAGCTAACTTATTTAAAATCAATGATGAGTTTAAGTAATGCCCGCGAGCAAAAACTCGTTACTGGCATTATGATATTAGGTCAGCACATGTGCCGAGGGATGGGCATTATCATAATAGGTATCATATTTAAGTAGGTACATTAGCCGATTTATCTAAATGAATGGCCTTGTGATTACTAAAACGATTTCATTTATCACATCCAATGGCACTTGTAGGTGCTACCTGTATCGTTTTAAATGAACAAACAAATTCAATACTGTCGCATTTGCATATTTATTCTAACTACCTACTTTTAACTTCGTGCCTAACTACTTGTAAGTTTTAACAACTAGCAAGAACCAACCAACTATAAAAATAGTACATAGTAAAATAGTAATTACACCTAGTACTGTATTAAATTAACACAGCGATTAACGAGCGCCGAAATTAGCTTTAAGTTTTTCTTTGCCGAATGTGATAATGAAATTGTTGTACGCTATGACTAGCGGGCAGTACAATAACTTATCTCTAACCGGAATTCGGTGTGGCTTCTATTTTTAAGTAAGTATTTGAACGCTGTTTACCTGGAGTCGAACTTGTGGCCGTCGTCAAGAGTGCCGGTATAGTGCATGGTCAGCATATCGCCGTTCTTCGACTTGGTCGTGCAGCCCTCGGGCACGAAGACGTTCTCGACCTTAAGTTCGGTGACCTCGGAGCCAGCGAACGTGGCGCCTGCCAGCGCCAATACGGCGAACACATAGCGGAGAGCCATGACGAAACTTACGAAAAGTTATTTGAGAAAAGAGGTGCGTGCAAACGTTACTACGGACACGGGACAACTGAATCGCGCGGCGCGTCGCGACTTGAGTAAAGTTTGCAGTTCGCTACCGCGGCGTAGATAGTTCGGTTTCCATCTCGTTCGGGCTGCGCTTATCTCTAAAATAAGACCGAGACGGGTATGGTTTCGTCGGGTGCTAGTTAAAAAGTGGTTACGCGTCACCGTTCGGAGTTTGCCACGCGAACGATGACGCGAACCTACGCGCCCCACTTTCCAACGTGGTAAACTTCTGCCGTCATGCATGATCATTGTCAAATTCTTATTTATTAAGTTATTAATGACGATTTCACTTGTAATGTTCAGATCGTTTTACGGTTTTAGGGATCACGCTTCAGTGATTTGTTGATAAAATTGTCCCTAACCGGGTTCACGTTAAGTAGGTACGTAGTTAGTTATGTACCTATATGACATAGATTTATTTCTGTGCTTATGCATATGGAACCTTTATGGAACTTAAATACTTTTTAACAACGACTCGCCAGCATTGTAGGAAATCGCTGTGAGATTTTATTTATAGAGCGGGAATCGGTCGATGTATGTACAACTCGTCGGAAATATCTGCGAACCTCGCTTCGCCAAATCCCAAGCCTCCTTCCCGGAGATCAATTCTATAAGGAGAAATCAGTCGTATTGCAGCTTTATAGTATGCTCAAGTCAGGTTCGCACATATTTCCGACGAGTTGTAATGTAAGATTGTTTCCAGCTACGGCAGCTAGGTAGGTACTAATTAAATTTCGCAATAAAATTACTTCATTCTAATGCAAAACGTATTTGAAAAGTGGGTATTGAATTCAACATTCCGGGTTACGCAATAATTATACGATCAAGTAAAAAATCTGTTAATTTTTACATTCATTAGTACTTAATGCAATTAAATAATTGGCAAAAATCTACACTCATTTCCTTAACCATTCGGTTCGGAAATCATGATTTGTTCACAGAAGCACCGACCCCACTTCATTTTTAATTCACCATCTTTAAACAAAACGACCCATATCAATGATATATTGTGCTGGATGAAAGTAGGATAGACACTGTGTATGGTTCAGTGTTGCCATATTAGAAAAATTAGTTGCTAGTCTTTATTTTCAACGGTTAAAGAAAAAAAGTGACCATTATTGGCTCCATTCCATTACTGGTGCCACCACGTTAATTATTGATGTTTATTTAATTTTGGGGGAGGCCTATGTTCAGCAGTGGACGTCTTTCGGCTGACATGATGATAGTGATGAATTAATTTTGAAAAGCTAAAGGTACAGTCAGCATCAAAAGTAGCTACGCAATCGAAAGCGTCAAAAGTTCTTATTCCCTTTTAATAAAGATTTTTGGCGTATGGTATATATTTCTAATATGGCAACACTGAACCATACACAGTGTCTATCCTACTTTCATCCAGCACAATATATCATTGATATGGGTCGTTTTGTTTAAAGATGGTGAATTAAAAATGAAGTGGGGTCAGTGCTTCTGTGAACAAATCATGATTTCCGAACCGAATGGTTAAGGAAGTGAGTGTAGATTTTTGCCAATTATTTAATTACTAGCTTCTGCCCGCGACTTCGTCCGCGTAGAACTCGTTTATATCGCAGCTCGATACAAACTTTCACCCTCCATTTCCCCTTTAGGGATTGATTTCCGGGATAAAAACTATCCTATGTGCTTCCCCGAGACAATTTTCTCTAAACGGATGCAGCAGTTATATAGTAGCTCCATACAAATGTTCACCTCAAATTTCACCCCAACGAACACTAACCTATGTCCTTCCTAAGGACTCCAACTATCGCTATACCGTAAATGGGTTCCATCAAAATTTCCACCCCTAATTTCACCACCTCAAGAGATGATTTCCGGGATAAAAACTATCCTATGTCCTTTCCCAGGACTCAAGCAATCTCTTAACCAAATTTCATCTAAATGGGTTACATCCAAAATTTTACCCCTAATTTCACACCCTCAGGAGATGATTTTCGGGATAAAAACTATGCATTGTCCTTCATTGAGACTCCTACTATCTCTATACTAAATTTCATCTACATGGGTTTGATCCAAATTTTCACCCCGTTAGGGGATAATTTTCGGGATAACACTAACCTATGTCCTTCCCCCGGTCTCCAACTATCGCTATACCGTAAATGTGTTCCATCCAAATTTTCACCCCCTATTTCATCTCCTTAGGGAATTATTTTAGAGATTAAAGCCATCCGCTGTCCTTCCCGTGGCTGGCTTTGGTCGAGTACGAATATTAAACTCGCTTTGGTCGAGTGGCACTGGCATCGCTGGTTGACTGTGAAACTTGAGGTCGCGGGATCGAATCCCGTCTCAAGCAATATTTTTGTATTAGTATTTGGAGTGTGTAGTTGTTTTAAATACATTTTTTTGTTTTTATAATTCGGTGGTTTTTTTAGTATATATGATCCAGTTATTTTGGGTCTCCAATCTGGCAACCCCGTATGTGAAAATGAAGGGACCCCACTATTTCAAATCAACTAACGTCATTTTTAGGGTTCCGTACCAAAATGGTAAAAAAGGAACCCTTATGGTGCGACTCTATAAGTCTGTCGATCTGTCAGTCTGTCCTTTCCGTCTGTCACAAAGTTAAATATCTCAGGAACTACTTGAGCTATCATTTTGAAAGGACCCCGCAGCAAACATAGGGAAAAAGTGGTTTTAGTCAAATCTCACGATATTTTAGTATGGTGTAGATTCAAACCTCCTGTTTAATTTGTTTAAATAAAAAAAAAACACTTTTTTCCCCATACTTGCTGCGGGGTCCTTTGGAATAACTGTTAAGAAGGTTAAGACACGTGTATGGAGAATGACAATTTTAAATATTCATTTTTATTTTCTGTGTAAATGACGAAATTGGAAAACGGCTAGTGCAGAGCCTAGAATCCCGCGCTGATCTATATGTGGGTCAGTTGTATAGGGAGTGGGGGGGGACAATCCTTTTGACCCATATATAGGAAGCTCGCTGGGAGACGAAGGGTAGATCAAGTTGGGTATCATATGCTATGAAGGCGACCAGCAAGCCGAAGCTGCGGAGCGGAGCACGGGCGACCGTGCTTTGGCACGCGAAGGCGGAACGGCTGAACTTCCCGCAGCGCCGGAGCTAAGGCGGAATCCGACTGAGCCCTTTTAATAACTTTCAATAACAAAAAAAAACGTTGGTCACTAAAATTATAGATTACATTCCCCCTATTTCCTAAACGGATGGTCACAGAGAAAAGTTAATTTGTCATTTTATGCTTATTTTAGCATGTTCTATAGGATACATTAATAAAAATGAGGTGTTATATTGACATCAATTTCACGCTACCGAAATTTTTAAGTCTCAGACCCGTTTAAAATGACTAACCTTTGAACCTCAATATCTCGGTAAATATCGATCTGAGATAAAAAGTTTACATGCTTTTTTAGCGTAACCTACATGATTCAATTTAAGCCTAAAAACGGCAAAAATTTAAAAATGTTTGTTTTTTTTGGTATAGTCTGACCTACGTGCCTGTAAAATTTGCGAGTTCTCCTCGATTTCCCTGGGATCCCATCATCAGATCCTGACTTGGTGACAATGGGACCATCTCAGGAGTAGGTACCTATACATTTTCGACTAAACAATATTTTTTTTAAATCGGTCCGTGTTTGACGGAGAAATCGGCGAACATATAAATAATACAATGTATACCTACACGATAGTCATGTGAGGCACGAAATCTGTGTTTTAAAAAAAAAAGTCTAGGCTGCAGGGCAAACCCTTAACCCGGTCGTCTTTGTTTCAGGCTCAAATTGTAGCTGATTAAATTGTCCAGAGGAGTTATTCTCAAATTTTTGAATATCATATCTTCACAACTCTCCGAGATATAAGGGGATCGCACTGTTTCCTGAAATCGGGGCCTATACTGCAGCAAACAAAATTATATTTTATGCAACCGTTGTATACAACACTCGCCACTCGCGTTTTAGTTATACACCGTTGCATACAATACTTTTTCTACGACAAATTTTAAATAAATAGCAGACTACAGAATAGTTAGACTTTTCAGACAGCAAGTTTTCTATTCGTACTTTTGCTACTCACGCAATTTTTTCAGGAGCGCAGTTATTAATTTCTTCCACCATTTTAAGCCTTCACAAACGCGAATAAAATCTTAATAGTTTAGGACTAATAGTTTATCATCTTTTCATTTTGAATTGTATATATTTTGGTGGGAAATCGGAAATGTGACACCTCTTGTTTATTGTTTGTTTTGTTTTTAATTTGTTTGCACTTGCCATCAACCAAACCGAATCCGGACCCGGACCGAATTCGAACTGTTTATTTTCATAAATAATACCAAGAATTTATAAAACATGTAATGTAACACACAATAGATGATGATTTATTATTATTGTAGTAAATAATTTATAATATACAAATGTTAAATCGTAAATAAATACTTTTATTTCGAAATATTTGTTTATGAAGTTGGGATCACTGCAATGTATCAGTGATTTAAAAAAAGTAAAATAGTGCATTTTATGAAAAATGTATGAACCATAAAAGTACGCTAAACAGTGCGTTTTTGGGCCATAGAGTATAGAGTTATTCGACGACTTATTATTATGGTGTCATTATATTTGAGCTACAGCCTATATAAATGACAGAACGGTACAGGAGCAGAAAAAAACATTAAGTACCAACTTTAAAATGCGATATCTCAATGCGCTTTAAGCTACCCTCCCAGTTTAAGTATCTACTTAGGTCTGACCTCCGTTTACGTTTAGATGTAACGGATTTCGGGGTTAAGTGACACCAGGGTGGTTTACCGAGTGGACGATTCGAGAAAGATTGTGAATCGCAGAGCAGCAGAGTCAGTACTTCAGTAGGCATAGCATTCTTGAGATCTAGACTGAGAGCAGTATCGAGTTACCGCCGGCACTTTCAAATGAATTGGTACTGTCAGCAGCATATAGCTAAGTAGAATAACACGTTCAAAATTATATAGGTATCTACATATATCCTTATAGACCGTATGGTCATTTTGAGCACTAGGCCCGCGCAGCTACTTCTGCTGCTGACTGTACTAGAGGATCAGACTTCCGCGGGTATCACACGTTTGATACTACAACCCGTTTACTATACGTTTGGACCTGTACCCTTACCACGGGTTTGACGTGAGTCGCTTTCACTTTCAAAATCTAAACTTTACCACGAGTCACTTATACGTTTACTTTACTCGCAATCGTTAACTCGATCGTTTGTAAAGTTTAATCGATTTTTCAATATTCAGCCTTATATCACAAGCATTTATTGTTTTAATTTAAATGCTAGCGTTTCTCGGATATGACATTACATAATACGCGCATCGCGAAGGTTAAAATATTCTCCAAGGCCAAGTTGTTTGAAGACTTTAATTAAAGTAATCTATACCTTAAGCTTAACGATTAAACCAAGAGACACCCGAATATATTCGAATTTCGAAGTTCGTGGTTATAGCTCAGGGAAGGCATTAAAAAAATACGGTTAGATTGAAAATAGGGGTGTACCTAGACACTAAATAATGTTTGTTGTGTGTGTGTATTCTCACGAAAAATGATTTAAAATGTAGTCAAGCGGAGAAAAATACAACGCAAGAGGTCATCACTACGTAAGTGTCCAAAGTTTAAAGAGTTATGTTCTGTCCCTTTTCCGCAAAACGCACCTGAAACGATTGTCTTTTAGACGCTCGAGGATCGTGACGTCACGGTCCCCAATCGTTTTCCCACTCTAACAAGCGGCATTAAAACGGTTGTAGCTTCGTAATTTTTTGAGATATTTGAATGGGATTTTCGTCATTAGGCATATTGTCTTGCCTTCTTTCTTTTGAAGTAATAATAAATTTTGAGTCTAAACCCCTATTTGGAAGGCAAGCGAAAGAACTGGAAAGAGTAATGTATATATTTAAGATGATCATTTATATACAGGAGTGACGGAATAGATACCTACAGGAAAAATAACTGTACAAAAAGTATGAGTACTCGAGTGATATGGATGCAGATATACGAACTTCGATTTTCGATTTTCGTGGTAGCGCATCAGGTAATACTTTGGCTTAATGCGCAAAGAGAGCGTGCCATTAAAAAAAACAAATTCGGTTTACTTATATTGTTCGAATTTGTTAATACATTTATTGAAATTACTCCTTAATACGAAACTTGCGCATATACCTAAGTTCTCATGTCAGAATCGATTATTTTTTTATGCTTTAACTTTTGGCATATTTATGTCTTGTGTAGGTCTATCGTAGACGGGATTTAAATTAATAATAGGTGAAAGGCAAAGCAATCCCGCCATTTTGACGTTTCTTATAGCTGACCGACGTGGTGGCGATAAACTTTAAGAATAATAATTCAAAAATTTGATGAGGTCAACTACTTCGGCAAATTAATTAACTGTCGCAGTCGGATAAAAACTATCCTATGTGACAGCTAGAATAATAATGAAGGTACCTATAAAAATATTTCATATTTTTCCGTTCATGGGATGCTGAGATCATTCGTGACAGAACAAAGCTTAGTTTCATACTGGTGGCCTCTTATTTTAATTCAGAGATTTATTATAAGTGGAGATTACCAGCGAAAACAGAGTTCAATAGAAGAGGTCGCATGCAATTACCTCACTGTTTATTTAATAAAATTGTATGATAAAATGATAATGTTAACACTAATATCCACTGAATACATTTCTTGAAGTAGATAGGTACATAAGTACTCAAATTTAGTCTTGGCAGGAAATTTGATAGATCTTAGTCTTACTTCAATAAACTGTAACATATCTACTTGTATGCATGTAACAATTTGGAGTTTACTACTCTTAATTTAATAATTGGAGGCAAGGGTTTTTCGTTTGGTTTATGAACTAATTGTTCAAGGAGTAAGTAAGTAAAATCCCGATGATATCACGAAGTAGGTACATCATTATTTCGCTATTCGCCTTGATTTACCGGGAATACGGTTTATATAAACAATAAATATCTGATACAAGCCCTATCGAGCCTATCTCTTCTATTTAAATATGTAACTTAAATATTTGTTACAAATAAATGTTGAATGTATGAATTTGCTTAAAGTAGTAACAGCTGCGTGTGGTCCCAATGTATATTGGCTAGCGTGAGTCGAGTAGTCGATGATATTAAGTGTCATGAACACCAGCCCCGACTGTTATATTTGTCGATTGCTCGCGTTCAAAATTTCGAGCAACATTCAAAAAGTTACGAGTATTCGCAACCGCGACCGTGAAGCCACGGGAACTGTGGTGTAATAAAAAGTTGTCGAAATGACGGGAGAGGTGGTGATGAAAGCGTGGTGTAAAATAAAGCCGTGCCAGAAGACTAATATTTGAATAATAGAGGAGTCTTCGTTGTGTCCTCGCAGCTGGCGCTGGCGTCGCAGGGGGCGCGCCTCACTGCGAGCGGGAAGCGGCGGCGTGTCGGATCCACGCATTAGTACATTTAGTAGATAAATAATTAATTCTGTTGACAGGACATTTAGGAGCCCAAATACATCATATAGATCACATAGATGTTTTCATCAAACATACATTCTGAGTACAAACCCTTGAGTGATAAAATACCTGAGATGACAGCTGCTTCCCGCACCGACGCTAGCACAGAATAAGTAATAGTACAAGTAACGCTAGTATCATTCGTTTACGTTTCGAACATTCGACATCCAGCGGTGGCGGCGCGGTTGTAATGTTCGAGCTAATATGAAAGGGTCCACACAGAATACCGCGGCGGGACGCGGCGCGGCGCGGTATTCTGTGCGGACCTTTTCATATTAGCTCGAACATTACAACCGGTACCGCCTCCGTACCGCACCGCACCGCGCCGCCACCGCTGTCTGTGCGTTTCGACCTTTACATAGGTAGTACCTACGGTACGGACTGGTGGTTCAAGGTGTTTCAAATGTTATCTAACTAAAGGTACCCGATACTAAAGTTAAGTCTTTTCGTAAATAAGTACCTACGTGTTTTTTAGACACATGATTTTTGGTTTTTTAATGCTGTATTACAAATTATATTAAACTTAATACTGATTTCGACATAGTTTCGTCATGCAAAGTGTAAATAAATTACACAATAGCAGTTCGTCGCAATAATCCACTTATGTTTGCTCACCTGAGAAAACATTTGCTGAAATAGAAATCAATACGAAGTAGGTATACATAAGAACATAAGTAATTTACATTAATTATTTTAAAAAAATATACAGGAATATCTTTATTAAACAAGTACCTACTCACATAATCTATGTAAAAAATATTAAAAGGCTCTCTTGACACATCACAATTTGAAGAAAACACGCATGTCATAAAATTGCATCGGGTTTTAGATTTGACTTCTGACGACTTTACCATAACACAACAACGGTATAAGAGACAACTTATCCCTAAACTTGTAATTTATGACTTTTAATGAAAGCTTACTATGGGCCTCATAAGAAAGCTCAAAGTCACTCAAAGGGCAATGGAGAGGGCTATGCTGGGAGTTTCTCTGCGCGATCGCATCAGAAATGAGGCTATCCGCAGCAGAACCATGGTAACCGATATAGCGATGATGATGATGATAAATGAAAGCTGACATAATGGCCATAAGACTCATCTATAAAAAAACACAAGATAACCCATATATAAGGTTAAAGATCATTTAATCTCATAAAGAATTGTACAATTCACTTACATGAGATAAACATATAATTAAAAACAAAAATTGTATGAGCGCACTAAGACACTAAACTATTACTTAAGTAAAAAATAAATAAAAAATAAAGGGTACTTGTACAAGTAATTAATTATCGAGTGCCGCTCGCACTGCATGCAGCGAGCGACAATAACAGCAAGACTAAGAAGTATTGCACGGAATCGTTATAACTTTTTGGTGTTATCATTGTTTACGAGTTTATATAATTTTCAACACACCTGCTCGTAAAGTAGGTCTTATTACAGCGTATTTACACTGATAATGCAGAATATTACCCATGCCGTGCCTTTTACATTACATTATCGCACTAGTGTGCCTTTTCATTACATATCTTTTTAAATATTAGCAAAATAATGCAGAATATTACCCATGCCGTGACTTTTACATTACATTATCGCACTAGTGCCTTTTCATTACATATCTTTTAACATTTTCAAATTTTTTTTTTTTTTCCTCGCAAATGTGTTGAAAAACGTCGTATGAAACACGTGAGCATTGGTCATTACACTTCTCGTCTCCATTAAGCCTTCGCCTTCGGCTCAGGCTTAAAAACCGACTCGAGTGTAATGACCACCATAGCACACTTGTATCATAATGTACTATTGTTTAGGTATTATAACTCTTTTTTCTACTCCTGTATCGTTATCTGTCATTTATATAGGCTGTAGCTCAAATACAATGACACCACTAATAAGTCGTCGAAAAACTCTATGCTCTATGGCCCAAAAACGCACTGTTTAGCGTACTTTTTTGGTTCATACATTTTTCATAAAAGCACTGTTTAACTTTTTTTTAATCGGCCCGCTATATTGCAGTGGTGCCCACTTCATAAACAAAATATTTCGAAATACATTTGTATATTATAAATTATTTACTACAATAATAATAAATCATCATATATTGTGTGTTAAATTACATGTTTTATAAATTCTTGGTATTATTTATGAAATTAAACAGTTTGAATTCGGTCCGGGTTCGGAATTGGTTTGGTTCTGATGGCAGTGCAAACAAATTAAAAACAAAACAAACCATAAACAAGAAGTGTCACATTTCCGATTTCCCACCAAAATATATACAGTTCAAAATGAAAAGATGAAAGATGATAAACTATTAGTCCTAGACTATTTAGATTTTATTCGTGTTTATGAATACAAAAGTGCACGTTCCTTTTTAAATGTTCGAAGAAATTAATAACTGCACTCCCGAAGAAATTGCGTGAGTAGCAAAAGTACGAATAGAAAACTTGCTGCCCGAAAAGGCTAACAATTTTGTAGTCTGCTATTTATTAAAATTTGTCGTAGAAAAAGTATTGTATGCAACGGTGTATAACTGGTCTAAAAACGTTCGTGGCGTCAATAATTGCGATGCTCGCCAAGGCTCGCATCGCAACCCATGCCACTCGCGTTTTAAGACCCTTCTTATACAACAGTTGCATAAAATACTATAATATACTGTATTTTTTATATTGTATAAATATTTTACACTTTGATTGCTCTTTTAATGATATAGGATAACGGTTTATTGTACAGTGTGTATTCTACATAGTTATTAAAAAGTTTATATTTTTTATGTGTTTTAATATGTGTACGTATATGTTATTTTTGAAATGTTTTATACTGTGAGATGATGTTTATAGTTTTAGGTAAACAATTTTATGCTGTTTATGTTGTTTAATTTACAAAGTATTTAATATTTATTTGAAACATGTTTTTTAAGTAAAGATTTAAAGTGGGATATAGATTTTGTTTCTTTAATAGTTTTGGGCAGTTTATTGAATAATTGGGCACCTTCGTAAAGTATACTTCTTTTTTCATAATTTGTTCGCGACGATCTTAAGATTAAGTCATTGGCATTTCGTAGTTTCATTTTTTGCACGAGATGTTTTCTGGTAAATTTTAGCTGCGATGAGATGTCATTTTTTAGTTATTTGTGTCACAAGGGAGCAAAATAGTATATTTACGGCGAGGGCGGTGTATTGAATCCTGAACGTAGCGAGGGATCCTACAATAGAATCCTGAGCGTAGCGAGGGATTCTAACGTAGGATCCTGAGCGTAGTGAAGCCCAAGACGAAAATAATTTTGCTCCTGAGTGACACATGTAACTTTTCACACCGACTATGAGGAAAACATTTGCAAAAAAAACAACAAAAAACAAGAAAGAAAAAAATCAAAAAAAAAAGAAAAACCAACAAAAACAAAAAAAACAACAAAACCAAAAAAACAAAAAACACGAAAAAAAAGAAAATAACAAAAAACCTAAAAAAAATACAAAAAAGATAAAAAAATCAAAGAAAAAAAAAAGAAAAACCAAAAAATAACAAAAAAACTAACAAAACTACAAAAAAAGAAAAAAACAGCAAAAAAACAAAATAAAAACAAATAACAAAAAGAAAAAACAACAAAAACAAAAAAATAACAAAAAAACGAAAAAGAAAACAAAAAAACAAAAAAAAGATAAAAAAAGAAAAAACAACAAAAACAAAAACAAAAAAAAACAACAAAACCAAAACAAACGAAACAAAAATAACAAAAAAAGATAACAAAAGAAACAAAAAACAAAAAAACGAACAAAAAACAGAAATAAAAAAAAAAACAAATAAAACAAATAAAATTAAAAACAAACGAAAAAAAAACAAAAAAAGACAAAAAACAAAAAAAAAACCCAACAAAACAATAAAAAACTAAAAAAAGAACAAACAAAACAAAAAAAAAACAAAAAAAAATATCCTCATATATATATATATATATACGTACATTGCTCGTAGAACCGATGGCCGTTGGGGCGGAAAGGTTCTCGAGTGGCGACCACGTACCGGTAGGCGCGGCGAGGGTAGGCTCCCCACACGGTGGACAGATGACCTGGGAAAGGTCGCGGGAGTCCGCTGGATGCGGGTGGCGCAGGACCGGTCATTTTGGCACTCTTTGGGCGAGGCCTATGTCCAGCAGTGGACGTCTTTCGGCTGATATGATGGTGATGACGATGATATATATACGTTTGTCGATTGCGATGAAATTACAATCGATTATTTTATCAAGATTCTATTGGCACATTGCGTAAATGCTACAAGCCAATGAATACATTAAAAAAGTAGCTTGGACAGAAAAGTAGCATTTTGCTCCCTCTCGTCGGGGACCAAAACTTACTTTTCTGAATGAGAGGTGTGAAATAGTTATTTGTTCAACAAGAGAGCAAAGTAGATTTTTGCTGCGAGTGTTGATGTTGAGTCCCGAGCAAGCGAAAGATCCTATATTTGAATCACGAGCGTAGCGAGTAGCGAGTGATTCAAAATTAGAATCTTGAGCGTAGTGAGGGACTCAAAGGCACAAGATGCAAATATCTTTGCTCTCGTGTGATACGAGGGCGACACTGAAAGTCTTTAGAACTGGCCACTTGTAATAAATATAATAAAAAAATAAGTTCAAAATTTGAAAATGGAACTCTTTCTTAATATTTTTGTGTACGAATTCCACTCGATTGTCATTTGTTTTACGATTTGGCGGCAAATTGAAAATTGTGTGTACTACGTGAGCATGAATTTAACGCGAGAAAATTTTCGAGCAATGATTTTTTACGACTTTCGATGTAATTTAAGTCAACAAGAAAGTTATGATAGACTTCGATTGGCCTTTCACGATTAAGCCCCATCTCGTGCTACTATTTACAACTGGTTTAATGAATTTAAACGTGGCCGCACTGATCTCACTGATGATCTGCGTGAGGGCCGGCCTTCTACGGCGACTACTGAAGATAACATCAGTGTTGTGCGGCGTATGATAGAGACTGACAAAAGAGTAACCTATCAGCAGATTCGTACAAGCTTAGCCATTGGTATGAGTCAAGTCCACAAAATCCTCCATGAACATTTAGCGGTGAGGAAGCTTTGTGCCCGGTGGATACCTCATAATTTGACAGAAGCCCAAAAAGTCCGTCGTGTTGATTGGTGCCGTGAAATGGGTCAAAGATTCAACGGAGGTGACTCAAATGCTGTGTTCGACGTAGTTACGGGTGACGAAAGCTGGATTTACTGTTATGATCCTGAAACTAAAAGACAGTCTGCTGAGTGGGTGTTTCCTTCCGAGGAGTTGCCTACTAAAGTGAAGAGAGGTCGAAGTGTGGGAAAAAAGATGGTGGCCTCGTTCTTCGGAAGGACTGGTCATTACGCAACAATTATTTTAGAGGATCAAAAAACAGTTACTGCGAAGTGGTACACTAACAATTGTTTACCACTTGTCTTGGAAAAAGTTCGAGAAAAACGGCCTCGCAGTAGGATCCTGCTTCACCACGACAACGCCTCATCGCACACCGCCAAGCAAACGATCGACTATTTGGCGACGGCAAACGTGGAATTACTGGGTCACCCACCTTATAGCCCCGACCTTGCACCTTGTGATTTTTATTTATTCCCAAAAATTAAAGAAAAACTTCGAGGAAAACGTTTTATGGACGCCGACGAAGCAGTGGCTGCGTTTCAAAAGGCCGTCGAAGAGACCCCTAAGGACGAGTGGGCAAAGTGCTTTTCTCAGTGGTTCTATCGAATGCAGCGATGTATTGATGTGAAGGGAGGCTATTTTGAAAAGATATAATAAAAGTAATAAGTTGCTTGATTGCTCAGTTTTTGATTTTCTAAGAACTTTCAGTTTGACCCTCGTACATACAACTTTTCACCTCAGCAGTGAGAACATCGTCACGTTAAAAAATATATCGCTAGGCTTTTACGCACCTATAATATTCTGAATTTTGTCCTACGTTACGTAAGTACGTAGATGTCGATTGAAGCCCACACTATGATGTGTCACCAGTGCTCGATATCAAAATTAAAAAGCTACTTTGACTCACGGAGTGAGCAAAATCGCATTTTGCTCACTGTTTTCACGCAGCAAAATATGCTTGTTCGAGCTGCTGAGGTGAAAAATTATTTTTCGTATCAAAACACAATTGTGATACACGTAGGTTTGAGTAATGTTTAAGAGTTTGGTTTCGTTGTAGAGTGATTTGATTGGAGTTAAAAAGTCATATTGGAATAATACCTTGATTCATTTGTTTTGTGCTATTTGAAGAACTTCAAGATTGGTTTTTGCAGCAGAACCCCACACTTCAATTAGATAATCTATGTGTGGTTTTATGAGCGAATTATATATGGTGTGGCGCACTTGCGGCGGAAGAGTGTTGGCATAGTTGCGCAAAGCTCCAGTTAAAGATGTTAATTTAGCTTTTACCTTATCAATGTGTGATTTCCAGTTTAAGTTCTTATCGAGTATTAACCCTAGATATTTTTCGTTATCTACTTTTTGGATTATTTTGTTTTTTTGTGGTGGTTGAAAATCGGGTATTTTTTTGTTTTTTGCGGCAAAAATTATAAAATTTGTTTTCGTTACGTTAATAGTTAGTAGATTACATTGAAACCAAGTGTTTAACAAGTTTAAATCGTTTTGTGCATCTTGCATAATGTCACTTATAGTGTTTCCAAAATAAAAAATACTAGTGTCGTCTGCTTAAAGTGTGATGTCGCCCCTTAAATCGAGTTCTTTAATGTTGTTAATATATAGAAGAAAGAGTAACGGTCCTAGTATTGATCCTTGAGGGACACTGAACGTAAACATTTTAGGCTCACTTTGGTAACTTTTAATTTAAACAACTTGATGTCGATTTGTAAGATGTGATGTTAGGATATCTAATGCTAAGTAATAGGTTATAGGTTGTACGCGGGCTGGGTTTCCGCAACTCGACGTCATAAATGCGCCTATTTTGCGTAGGGGTTTTGGCACTACTGTTATTCGTGCCAACCCAGTTCCACCAGGAAGCCTAGCAGACCCTTTACGTTGCCGACGGCCTCCGGTAGTGACCCCGGTGTTCCGAGGTACTTTGCCCTGTAGTCCGCCACTCCAGGACATGTCAGGATGACGTGGGCGGCTGTCTCGTCCTCTTCCATGCAGGCTCTGCAGAGAGGACTGTCTGTAACACCTAAAGTAAAAAGGTGTTTGTTTAGTAGTGCATGACCAGTTATATCTCCTGCTATGCTAAGTAATACCTAACTCCTTTAATTTTTGTAAAAGTATGTTGTGACTGACTGTGTCAAACGCTTTTTTGAGGTCTATGAAAATACCTAGTGCTATTTGTTTGTTATCTATATTAACTTTTATTTTTGTGACAAGGTCTATTGTTGCTGACAGTGTATTTGATTTGCGTCGAAAACCGTATTGTTTTTCGTAAAGGAAGTTAATGGAGTTCAGATGTGATTCAAGTCGACTATAAATTATTTTCTCGAATATCTTCGAGATTACAGGGAGAGCTGAAATTGGATGATAGTTATTTGGATCACATTTGCTTCCCGATTTATAGATTGGCGATACTTTTGCTAATTTAAAACTATCAGGGAAGACACCCTGATCAAGACATGTATTTACACACCGGGTTAGCTCTTCAAGTATAAGTTTTTTGACGCATTTAATTGTCTTTGTGTTAATGCTATCCATGCCAGAGCTTGTGTTGGCTTTTAAGTTATCTATTATTTTAGAAACCTCATCGGTAGTAGCAGGCTTGAATTTAGATAGTTTGCTTTGGTTTGATTTTGAGGTAGAGGTGTAAGTCATATTATAGCTAAAGTTTTTGGGGATTTCATTTGCTAATGTCAATCCTATATTTGAGAAAAAAGTATTAATACAAATATAGTCTGAAGTAGATCCCGTTATAGTCTCTAGTTTTGTAACCCATATATATGTAGACTAATTTTATTTAGCCCCGCTATTCGGTAACTTGTTTTGAGCTCACCTCAACGTTCACCCACAAGTATATCTTGGCGCCGCGATTCGTAGTAACTAAGCGTAGGTAGAGGTCTAGTTTCGTTAGGTGTGACAGGTGAGGTTAGAAGCATTTTAGCGTGTTCCGAATAGCGGCCCAGGTTTTAATAATCGTTCTTGGCGATTACCCGGTCCCCGCTATAAGTCCCGCCGCGCCCGCCCGCTCTAAAAGCTGGTCCATGAAATTACAGGCACTAACGCCTCTCTCACTTATAACAACTTTTATGGAATCGTAAATTGTTTAGAAGTAGGTTGTGTAAGTCGGTAGCACCTTGGAGAACTGAACGGTTCACTTTAAAAGCTACTACAGCGGTCGTGAAATGCACTGGATATTGAGTGTTTTCGACGTTTTTGGCATTGTTTCATTTGGTGTTAGTCGAATATTTCTGTCGTAATATTGTAGATTTATGGCTTCGGCTTAATGGCGACAAGTGAAACCTGCCTAAGTTCCTCTACAAGTACACCGTACCTAGGTACTGTTAATAGGATGATCCAAAAAAAATTACTTTTTTATTCCAGATCCATAAAACTGTAGTTATTACAATTCTGCAGTTCAAAAACCTATGAAACTTTTTTCAGTTAAAGCATTTTATTTCAAAAACTTATCTGAAGTATCGGTGATTTTCTTTTATCAAGACTTCATCAGTGGAATCGCCATGCCAAGAAAGTGTCTGTATCATAACCAATTTCTTTTTTTATTATTATAATTTATAACGTTGGGGAAATGCCTTTACGCATCCCGTCCTGTCCGGGGAGGCAGAACGGGTATGACGGACTAACCGAAGCTGTACTACCGTCTAAAACCACCAACGAGTTCCGGCGCCGCCTTTTAAAGTGGGGCGTCGCAGGATCGCTCCTGGCATTCAACTGCGTACGTCCCGGCGGGCGGCCCACAGTAGCAGGCCACATACATTTCGAGGCATCAGCTCCATTCCTGTGGAACCTTTACATACAGGGACCCCGACCAGGGCATGCATGAGCATGGTTCCACTACGGCGGAGGTAACAGATGCGCATAGCGCCTGGCTCTGCCCCCAGTCCGTCGCCGGCGAAGCGGATCCGCGAGAGGATCATTCTCGCGAGCCCGCTCCGCAGCCTCCTTCTGTGACATTACGTCGTCACAGAAGGAGGCCATCGGTCTCCACACCTCCTCGCTGTTGAGCATGGCGTTGACGACACTCGACAGCGAGAGGTTTGCCCCTATTACCGCCTGTAAGGTAGTCCGCTGATGCCTCCACACGGTACACTCCACCAGAGTGTGAAGCGCTGTGTCGACAAGCGCACCACACTCGTGACAACAGGGGGTTGCCTCTCTTCCTATGCGGTGCAGATACTTGCCAAAGCATCCATGGTCAGTAAGTATCTGCACCATGTGAAACGTCAACGTTCCGTGTCGCCTGTCGACCCAGCGCTCCAGGTGAGGCAGTATTGCTCCCACCGTCCAAAGACCAAATTCTGCTGATGCCAGCTCCTCCTTCCACTGGCGTTTTTGAGTAAGTACCTACTACCTACCAATAAACTACCTATCCAGGATATCGATTTAGTACTTTTGTTAAGGGAAGATCACGAAGAATAAGTAAGAAGGTGTAGGTAAGTATTTATATTCATGTATTAGATAGCGCAAAAAAGTGTACCTACTAAACAGGATTTGAACAGTTTTAGAAAACTTGTTTTTCCCGTAAATTATCTGTACATTTATTTATCATTCTTTCTTGCGAATGACATCTGTTTCAAAAGAAAAAAAAAACCGCCCTGATTTTTAGATATTCTATGTAAGATTTCGGTTCCGCTAAACCCGACACCGGGCCTTGATTCCGGTTATTAAGGTTCAGATTTGTTTGAGAAAAATATACACAATAAGTGGTTGCGGAGTAAAAGTGTTGTTACACGCTAATTAGATGAAGGTTGCGACGCGATGGGCCCGGGGATCCCTAATATTGCTCTGAACTGACGCGGCAGCGGACTTGTCTGGTTTTGACATATTATATTACATTACTGCTGAATGCCTAACGATTTTTGGGTCGTTCGGAATCCAAGAAACCGATGTAGATTAAGATAGGTATTTTTGATGTATTCACATTTTTAAATGATACCGCTTCTTAACCCATTCATTGCCGCGGACGCGAATTCTCACGTTCCAACATTCGGGCGTTTAGTAGATATGTGTCTGTATACTTATAGTGTAGATAAGATACCTACATTAGTTGTCATAATCGTGTAGGTAAACCTAAACAGGTTGATTCAATGACGGATCTGATGAAGGATTGGAAGATACTCCTTTAATATAGTTGATAGATATATTTAGGTACCAAAGTTTCTATTATTTAGCTAGGTTTTTTTTAATGAATGCGAAAAATATTTTTTCACACATTTTAGTCACCCTACTGACACATCGTTTTGTCGTTCCTCATTCAGCATATGCACAGAAAGGTCATGGTCACACTTTTTGAGTTATACGTGTTTTTTTTCTGGAATAATAAAAAACGCGGCGTTACCATATTATAACTCGGCAGCTGCACTGTTCCTACTGAACCTCGCAGCGCACACTGGAACTCTATCAGCGACATCAATACGAATACATATATGTAACCAGTGTGTAACCGCCATACGATAAATAAATAAATCTGTGGGAATGGTGAAGTGAGGTTACAATAAACAAGTAACAAAATAGCGGGCAGCATAGGTTCATACATTGATTTTACAACAGGACCTCAATTCGGTTCATCTGTTTTGCATCTCAATCGCAAACCGATGCGTTTCGCGGTTTTGTTCTGACCTCTGAAGCCTCTCACAGACCGGAGCGGCCTGCCAGAAGCCAATAGCAAACTTGACAGTTACTGTCAAGTTTACTATTGACCGCCACCGCAGGCCGCGTCAGTGTGACGGCCTGACACGTTCGCTTGGAACGTGATAGCGGGCGTGTGATACAAATAGAAATTATCAAAATAGACTTCTTTTCCTTTTCCTAAATCTGGTAACTAGTATCCGCAAAGGGCTACCAAATACCGGACCTTTCGCAAAGCCGGTGTTAATACCGAAACTTTCCTCATCAATCCCGGGATTTACAGCACCCACCCGGAATATAGCGTCAGTATCTGGATAGTTTTGTTGACCGTTTTTCTGCTTTCGGGTTACCATGCCGTATTTCGAAAGGCACGTCTAGCTGTTGACTTACAGAGACAATTGCTGGCTTATACGCAAAAGCGAATAGTTATTTGTTATGCAAAGTTGTATTTTACCCGCGAGCGTGGAATTGAACCACGAGCGAAGCGAGTGGTTCTAAAATAGAATCCTGAGCGTAGCGAGTGTTTTAACACACGAGAAGTAAAATACATTTGCACCCGTGTTAACACAAAACTTTTCACCTCACTGTAGCGAGGAAAGTGCAACATGCAAAACAACTTTATTTAATTTAAATAATAATATTGTTTTAACTGATGAAGGCAACAAGCAATTATGTTTTTTGTTGTATGGGAGCCCCCTAAATATCTATTGTTGCTCACTGGTTTTATGAGATAAAAGACGGCTTTCCGAGGCAGTGAGGGGAAAAAGTTTATCTAGATATTCTAGACACATGCACAAGCGAATTTTAACTCCGTGGCGCATCCAAAATTAGTTGGTTTGATGGATGATATTAAGCTTATTTAGCATAATTCGCTACTTTATAAGAATACCGGGATCCCGGTATTGTAGTTGTAAAAAAGGCAGGATACCCGGGATTCCGGGATTGGAAGCCCTAAATCCGTATTAATACTACGTCAAAGGGCTTGATTTAAAAAGGTGGCAAACTCATAACAATTTCGGATTCATTTCTTCCTTTGAAATACCTACAGCGAAAATTATAGAAATATTCGAGTATTAGAAGTTGACCGTTTACTTATTGTAAGGCTAGGAGAATAGGTATTTTAAGGTGTTTGAAGAGATGGCACAGAATATATCTGTTTGCATGTCCTACGTCTGGCATATAATATCTTTATCTGTTGTATTGGAAGCAAGAAAGGTTTGTCAAGATCGTATTTAGTATGGGGCAATCCGTTATCAGGTTATCACTGCCTACCTCTCCGGAAAACGGGCGTGTGTATATCTATGTATAAATAATAAATAAATATTTGCGGACAATCTTACACAAATCAACCTAGTCCCAAACTATAAGCAAAGCTTGTACTATGGGTACTAGACGACGATATAGATACTTATATAGAGAAATAAATACTTAAATACATAGAAAACATGCATGACTCAGGAACAAATATTCGTGCACATCACACAAATAAATGCCCTTACCGGGATTCGAACCCAGGACCTCTTGCTTCGTAGGCAGGGTTACTACCAACTAGGCTACAGCGGTCGTCAATGTGTATCGGTTGTATTTGTATCTTGTAAAACTCTATTCCAAAGCTATCCTGTGAATAAAACTAAAATAAATTCAGTATGGTATGTGGTGATGTGTTATGTTTGTTTCATTTTGCTACTAGGTAACTCTGCCCGCGGCTTCGTCCATATAGAACTTAATTGTTGGTCGTACTACGTGTTGTATAGTATACTCAACATAATAGTATACTTACTTACTTTTGTTTATTTTCTTTAAGGCATAAAATATTCTTAACTTAACTTAACTATTAATTAATTAAGCTACACCATGTGGAAGAGCGGTGTCTCTTAAACAGGTATATTTTTACTTAAAAAGAGGCACCTAGTCTTTGTTAAAAATACTTTGAAACTAAATAAATATTGTGATTTTGATTTTTGGGTGTAAAGACAAAAGTACTTAAGGCGCTATAGTATCATGGTCTTCTCTCCCTCTCGCTGAGCATAAGCGTGAGCGAGATGGAAGTGCGTGTTTGGAAGCGCGGATATCATGTTTTTTTAATTTTAATTTTGTGTGCGTTTAAATAAATAAAAAGTAATCACTAAGTTCCCTCAAACATGATATTGCCGATTTTTAGAACCAATGTTAATATGTTTAGCTTTTAAGTGAATTTTAATATGTTTTAGACCTATGTTCGTGATTTTTTTCTATCGAACGAAAATTGCTTAATCGTGTTTCGAATCACTGATTTCCCTGCAGAAGAGCCTCAAGATTACTATTCGTATTTTTTTGAAACCATATTATTATAAACAGACGCATTATATTGTTTCAAAAACTATGTTCGCTTCACTTCGCTGAACCTATAGCGCCTTAAGACCTTCTCTGGGAATCAAATTATCGTCATACCCATCAACGTCTTAGGGAGTTAGGGACTATGCCGAGAGGCCTAATTATTTATATATTTTTAGTTTTAGTTGGATGTACCTATATAGGTAATTTTTATAAATGTGGAATGGCTTTTTACCCTAGGCATGTATCATGTCAAATTGTTTAAAAAAATCTACTTAATTCGTTTCAGCAGTTAAGGGGGTGAATTGGAAATAATCGCGTTCTTTGAAACGCCGTTCTGACTAGATTAGAAAAGCATAAGGTCTGATTTTCAGATATGATTCTTGACTATACCTAGGATTATTTTGTTTATCTGATTTAATTCATTTAATCGATACACGGTTGCTTAAAATTTCCTGATAGAAAAAAAATGGGTCTTTCTTTTCTTTTTTTTACTCAGCCTACTTGAACAATACCTATATTATTTTAAGACACAATCAAGTTACAAGTCACTTGCGCATTAGTCATTGTTTAACGAGGGGCGTAAGTGGAATATTGCGAACAAGACTTGAATTTGTATTAAGACTTAACTAATTTAATTTTAATTGTGTAAATCTATTATGATTAATTTATATTTCGTTAGGTAGGTATATTCAAATTTTTACATGCCAGTTGCTGGTGAAATGTGTGTTTCTCAGTGATATATAGTGATAATATATGTATATGTATGTCTTCTGTATACTTACCATGTTTCACGCAATAGTATTTTATGCAACTGTTTTATAAGAAGGGTCTTAAAATGCGAGTGGCGTGAGTTGCGATGCGAGCCTTGGCGAGCATCGCAATTAAAGACGCCACGAGCGTTTTTAGACCAGTTATAAACCGTTGCATACAATACTTTTTCTACGACAAATTTTAAATAAATAGCAGACTACAAATTAGTTAGCCTTTTCGGGCAGCAAGTTTTCTATTCGTACTTTTGCTACTAACGCAATTTCTTCAGGAGTGCAGTTATTAATTGCTTCGACCATTTTAAAAGGAACGTACACTTTTATCTTCACAAACACGAATACAATCTTAATATTCTAGGACTAACAGTTTATCATCTTTCATCTTTTCATTTTGATTTGAACTAATTGAACTGTATATATTTTGGTGGGAAATCGGAAATGTGACACTTCTTGTTTATGGTTTGTTTTGTTTTTAATTTGTTTGCATTTGCCATCCGAACCAAACCTAATCCGGACCCGGACCGAATTCGAACTTTATTTTCATAAATAATACCAAGAATTTATAAAACATGTAATATAACACACAATAGATGAGGATTTATTATTATTGTAGTAAATAATGTATAATATACAAATATTAAATCGTAAATAATAACTTTTATTCCGAAATATTTGTTTATGAAGTTGGCACCACTGCAATATAGCGGCCGATTTAAAAAAGTTTAACAGTGCTTTTATGAAAAATGTATGAACCAAAAAAGTACGCTAAACAGTGCGTTTTTGGGCCATAGAGCATAGAGTTTTTCGACGACTTATTAGTGGTGTCATTATATTTGAGCTACAGCCTATATAAATGACAGATAACGGTACAGGAGTAGAAAAAATAAATTACTTTACTTTACTTTTACTTTAAGAGTCTATCAGAAGACTCGATGACTTTTGATGACTCGAGTTTGCAATATTCTTACGCCCGTGTTATACACAATGTTTTTCATCACATTTGCGAGGAAATAAATAACTACAAAAGACAGAAAAATCTGTTACATACAAGCGCACCAATCGAAAATTGACGAAATTGACAACTTCACTTCCAGATCAGTGGGAGCGCGCAGCTTCTATATTTCAACCAATCACAGAGCAGTATTCTTGCAGCGCGTGGCCAACTAGATTTTTTTCAACCAATTACAGAGTAGAATTCTTGTTGCTAGATTTGCTTAAACCATTCAGATCATACACATGCTCAAAACTCCCTCGGGAGTTATAAAAACCCATAACTCCCGTGGGAGGTAAATCGGCTATAGCTGCTCTATACGCCTGCATGTAATAAATAACCATTGACGAGCAATTGTGATGAAAAAAAACATAATACCTATGGGTAAGATTGAAAGCTACGGTAGCCTAGTGGTTTAGGCATGCGGCTGCTAAGCGGCGGTCGTGGGTTCGAATCCCGGCTCGTATACCAATGAGTTTTTCGGAACTTATGTACGGAATATTTGCCGTTAGCTTTTCGGTGAAGGAAAACATCGTAAGGAAACCGGTTTAAGCCCAATTAAGGTCTAGTTTTCCCTCTGGGTTGGAAGGTCAGATGGCAGTCGCTTTCGTAAAACTAGTGCCCATGCCAAATCTTGGGATTAGGTGTCAAAGCGGACCCCGGGTTCCTTTAGGGGCACAACCGGGAATAACGCTAGGAGGATGATGACCTATGGGTAAGATTAGTTGTTATTTAGGTAAGAAACTTAAACTTCGTAAACTCGTTCATAAAATTTCATATTATTATTCTTTGTCGCGTTTTTACAATTCAATTACACATAGCAAAGATGCTAGCAGATTTTATACTCAAACTTACTTTTTCTCCTGGCAATTTTAACGCGGAAGCCTTTTTTGTCACGCAAGTAAAGATGTCGCCGTCCTTGAGAACCCACGGAGGCAAGAGGGGAATTTTTCACGCCGACTTTCGCATTTGTTTGCGGTATTTTGCATTCCCTACCTAAGAAATGAAGGAGATTATAAAACGACAACGATTCTGGGTTCACGTACAGACCTAACATATACGAATAGGTAGAATACAATAACAGTACCTGGGCGAGTATGTAATTTACCAACCTATCATGTTTAGCTCGGTTGCCATTAAAATAAGTGGCGCCCATTTTAATACTTCTGCTGTAAGTACTTGCAAGTACAGTCGAGTTCATAAATATACAGGGTGTCCCGAAAACCGAGGATAATCCGCGGCCAGGTAATATCTGCTAAAAACTAAGGCATTTTTACAAGCTTTATATTAACTTGCACTGTTCGTATATATGTAAATATCATCATCATCATATCAGCCGAAAGACGTCCACTGCTGGACATAGGCCTCCCCCAAAGAGTGCCACAATGGCCGGTCCTGCGCCACCCGCATCCAGCGGACTCCCGCGACCTTATATGTAAATATGTAAGTATGTAAATATGTAGTAAGTAGGTATGTAAGTACAAAAAGTTGTCCGTCAAAATTTGCACTCCATTTTTCAGTCACTTCCCGTTATCCAATTGAGCTGAAATTTTGCAAGCATGCATGACAATGCAATATTATGATGACTTGGAGCTGATCCCCCATCGAGTTTGGGCTCGTTAGAATCGTCTCAATGAGTAGTTGATGATGGTATGTAGAAAAGTACAGTCAGCAATTGCTTGTACCAAAAATGAATTTTTGACAGAAACTTATTACTAAGTATTAAACCTAAAATTAAATATTCTGAGAGGTATTTAGCAGTCTTATCGGCTGTTCACAGATTATCCTCGGTTAACGGGACACCTTGTATGTACGTTCCCAAGAGGTTCAAAAATATCTGAGCAACCTTATGCCAATAAAGTCATGTTCACATTTTTTTTGATCAAGTAATTTGTCCATGCACATATTTTTGAACTCGACGCTTTAACGTACCTACCAATTTTAGTCTGGTGTTGATATTTTATGCTAGCTTGTTAGTTTGTAGATAAAACAGAATAGAGGGGAAGATCCATTGGTTTAATGTGGAAGATCGAATGAAGTAAATAAAAACTATTATTTACCTAGTAAGATTTCTGTAATCGATAAGCACCCATTTTGTCAAAGGTTGGTGAAGTGATGATTTAATTAAATATGTAGAAGATTATTTTAGTCGAATAACTATTGCAATTCATATAAACAATATTATTATGAGCATGTTGTGTAGAATATCATATTGTAGCGCACCATGGAAACATGTAAATGTAACAGCTATATCTATATATGGTTGGTAAAGCACTAAGATTAAGAAAATATTAATGAGGCCGCACTGAATGTGTTAAGTGATATGGTAGTATTTTTCCTTCGTTGCCCGCGGCAAATAAAATTGGGGAATAGGATGACGATGACGTCTCTGCCACCGTTATCCAGTTTTAGTTTATTATATGTAGGATTATATGTAGGTATTATCCGCAATCCGCATGTCTAACATGTTCGGCGTAGTTTTCATCCGGTATCGAAATTGTAAGCAAAGTAGAGTTCATAAACGCTCCACAAACCTCATCATCATCATCATCATCATATCAGCCGAAAGACGTCCACTGCTGGACATAGGCCTGCCCCAAAGAGTGACACAATGGCCGATCCTGCGCCACCCGCATCCAGCGGACTCCCGCGACCTTTACCAGGTCATCAGTCCACCTTGTGGGGGGCCTACCCACGCTGCGCCTTCCGGTTCGTGGTCGCCACTCGAGAACCTTTCCACCCCAACGGCCATCGGTTCTACGTGCAATGTGCCCCCCCCGCCCACTGCCACAAACCTGTTTTAGCGAAGATGCCGTTAAAATCGTTTGTTTTATCTGTCACTTTGACATTGCGTTCGTATAGGAAAGGGATAAAACACATTTTATTTATCACAGGCATTTTAAGTTTTATGAATTTAAGAGGATTTTTGAAATTAATCTATTCTTTGTTTACATGACAAACAAACGGGGCAGAAATGTATGAAACAAATTTATGAAATGGATGAACCTCTCGCTCCGGTCGTGGTGCTATGCCACGAGATGCGAGGTCCAAGTTATGGGAGATAGAAGGCTCCTATGTTTTGAGATAACTAACCTTTTATCAAAAAGAAATTCATAAATCATAAAAAAGGACTTTTCGTGGATGAATCCCCAAAAATGCGAATAGGGCAGACGCCCCACTTCTGGCCACTTTAAGACTGATTGTCTATTCAGACGTCCGTCATTTGGTGTCAATATGGATATACTCTACCGACACTCTTTATATTCTAGGAATTTAAGAATATAAATAAGTCTCTGCTATTCATATTCTGATATTAGTTTTTTAGGGTTCCGAAACCAAATGGCAAAAAACGGAACCCTTATGGATTCGTCATGTCTGTCTGTCTGTCCGTCCGTATGTCACAGCCACTTTTTTCCGAAACTATTAGAGCTATACTGTTGAAACTTGGTAAATAAATGTATTCTGTGAACCGCATTAAGATTTTCACACAAAAATCTAAAAAAAAACATTAAGTTTTAGGGGTCCCCAGATCTGAAACTCAAACAATTTTTTTTCATCTAACCCATGCGTGTGGGGTATGGAAAGGTCTTCAAAAGTGATATTGAGGTTTGTAATATCATTTTTTTCTAAACTGAATAGTTTGCGCGAGAGACACTTCCAAAGTGGTAAAATGTGTGTGTGTGGGGACACACCCCTGTAACTTCTGAAATAAGAGAATGATAAAACTAAAAAAAATAGATTATTATAGAGAAATATATGATGTACATTACCATGCAAACTTCCACCGAAAATTGGTTTAACGAGATCTAGTAAGTAGTTTTTTTTAATACGTCATAAATCGTAAACCGCAATTTATTTCACGGAACCCTTCATGTGCGAGTCCGACTCGCACTTGGCCGCTTTTTAAATAAATGTCTGAATATAGCCCGGCAGCCACTTCTGGCCCCTTTTTACCCATTTTTGGCCACACTTATGTGCCAGTTTTGGCCACACTAAAACTGACCAAAAAAAACATTTGTTATAATCAAACAATTTTATTAAAGGGCTCCTTTAGGGCACAACCGTGAATAACGCTAGGAGGATGATGATTTATTTGTGGGTAAGTTACATTTTGAACATTAAAACCCTCTCAAAACATCCTGCGATCAAAATTCGCTATCATTTATTGATTTGCGGCAGCTACATTCAGTGCGTTTAGGCCGAACTTCAATCACTTTGCCGCCCGCCCTTCTTGGGGCAACAAACGGCATATTCCTCGAAATATAAATACACCGGCCTACCGTCAAAACACGTGTCATATTACCTAAATTAAGGCGCTTCCGCATTTTATACTTTACCGAAAGTTTCATGTCGCCAAATTTACTTACTTTCATTTTACATATTTACTGACATAATAATATGACAGGTAAGATAAACCAATGACAGGTGGTCGGACAGATTAAGGAAACCTGTTTAAAATTAGAAACCAAGTCATTTTAGAATTAGTAGCCAAGCCAATATCTCGTCCCTGACTGAACTTATAAGGCCGCCAGCGGGCTGCGGGGCGGCGAGCGTCTGTCCATATAGAGCAGGCTCTCAGTGGAGTTTCGTTTGCAAAAATAGCGCACCGCAATCTGACTTCTGATATATTATATGGATCCAAGACATCCAATAAATGGATGTTCCCAACCAGTTTTTTGTTTTTTTTTTCCCCCCCCACTCCCAAATATTATTAGTTACAAAATATTTTTGGGTTTTAATTATGGAATTTCATCTCCACTTATAATAAATCTCTAAATTAAAAAAAGAATCAGCCAGTTTGAAACTAAGCTTTGCGCGGTTCGAATGTTCTCAGCATCCCATGAACGGAAAAATATGAAACATTTTATATAGGTACATTATTATTCTAGCTGCAACTTAGGATAGTTTTTATCCGACTGCGACATTTAATTAATTTTCCGAAATATACGACTTCATTTAATTTTTCATTTATTTTTATTGAAATCAAACGCTGCTCCAACTGTCAGCTATAAGAACCGTCAAATTTTCGTCAAAATGGCGGAATTGCTTTGCCTTTCACTTATTAATAATTTAAATCCCGTCTACGATAGACCTTTACGAGACAAATGCTAAAATATAAACCATAAAAAAATATTCGATTCTGATATGAGAACTTATATGCGCAAATGTCGTTTTATGTCGTAATTTCAATAAATGAAATCAACAAATTTGAACAATATAATTAACACGAATTTGTTTTTTTTGAATGACAATGGCACGCGCTCGGCGCATTCAGCCAAAGTACCTGCGGCGCTACCACGAAAACCGATACTCAATGTTCATATATTTGCATCCCTGTCACTCGAGTATGGTTAGTGCGATAGAGATAGAGATACCCGAATATTTTCGAATTCCGAAGTTCGTGGTTATAGCTCAGGAATCGAAAATATGGTAAATAATCATAATGTATTTTCTCGAAAAAGAATTTAAAATAAATATAGTCAAATGGAGAAAAAAACAAAGCAAGAGGTTATATAGGTAATGATTAAGTTATAAGAGTCCAAAGTTTTAAGAGGGGGTATGTTCTGTCCCTTTTCCGCAAAACGCACCTTCATATGAAACGATTGTTTTTTACTATGACGCTCGAGTATATTGACGTCACAGTCCCTCATCGTTTTCTCACTCTAACAAGCGACATTAAAACGGATGTAGCTTCATAATTTTTTGAGATATTTGAATGGGAGTTTCATTATCTTCTATCTATTTATACATAATAAATGCCTATGTCCTGACTGACTTATTCACTCATCAACGCACAGCCGAAACTACTAATCTTAGAGAGTTGATTTTTGCACAGTATGTTGCTTTTATAACGTGGGCTAGGGATAAAAAGGGATTTTTGAAAATTCTACCCCTAAGGGGGTAAAATGGGGGTGCAAAGTTTGTATGGGAGAACCTTTTTTTTTGAGCTATAGACTTAAACTTTGTAGAAAAATTAGTTATTAGAATACAAATAAAACACTTTCAGCGTTTTGGAAAATTCCACCCCTACGGGGGTAAAATAGGGGTGCAAGGTTTGTATGGGGGAAACATTTTTTTTTTAAATAGAGACTTAAAACTTTGTAGAAAGATCAGTCATTAAAATACAAATAAAGAACTTTCATGGTTTTAGAAAATTCTACCCCTAAAAATAGGGGGCTAAAATAGGGGTGCAAAGTTTGTATGTGGGAAACTATTTTTTTTAGCTAGAGTCCTAAAACTTTGTAGAAAGATTATTTAAATACAAAGAAAGTACTTTCAGCGTTTTGGAAAATTTCACCCCTAAGGGGGTAAAATAGGGTGCAAAGTTTGTATGGGAAAAACATATTTTTTTTAATAGAGACTTAAAATTTTGACGAAAAATTACTTATTAGAACATGAAAAATACTACATTCAGCGTTTTACAAAAATCATTCCCTAAGGGGGTTAAAAAAGGGTGCAAGGTTTGTATGGGGAACACTTTTTCTGAGCTAGACACTTAAAACTTTGTAGAAAGATTACTTATAAAAATACAAAAAAAAAGACTTTCAGCGTTTTGTAAAATCTATCCCTAAGGGGGATAAAAAGGGGTGCAAAGTTTTTATCAGGGAAAGTTTATGTTTTTGAGTTAGAGACTTCAAACTTTGTAGAAAGATTACTTATTAAAATACAAAAAAAGAACACAAATCGTTTTAGAAAATTCCACCCCTATTAGGGTTAAAAAGGAGAGCAAGCTTTGCATGGGCAACACTTTTTTTTGAGTTAGACTTAAAACTTTGCAAAAAGATTACTTATTAGAATACTAAAAAAGAACTTTCAGCGTTTTAGAAAACTCCATCCCTAAGGGGGGGATCCTTAAGATCCTTAAGAAGGGTAGCCAGTGTTGTGTGGGAAAAACTTTTTTTTTTACTAGACTTAAAACTATTCAAAATGTTACTTATTAAAATTAATAATAAAGTACTTTCAGAGTTTTAGAAAATTCCACCCCTAAGGGGGTTAAGAAAGCTTTGTATGGGCAACACTTTTTTTGAGCTAGAGACTTAAAAGTTTACGAAAAAAGTTCTTTCAGCGATTAGAAAAATTCAACCTCTAAGGGGGTTTAAAAGGGGGTTCAAATTTTAAATGGCGAGCAATAAAATGTTAAAGTGTGAGTAAGAGATTTTTAACTTCGGTCTTATTCTGTACGTTAAAAGACTACAAAACTGATTTCAGAGTTTTTCCAAATTCATCCCCTAAGAGTGTTAAAATTGGTTCAAAGTTTGAGTATTTCAAGGCATTTTTAAAGTATGAGATTTTTAACTTTGGTTTTAGACTGTTTGTTCACAAACTAGAAAATGAACATCAACTTTTTTTTTAATTATCCCCTAAAAGAGGGTTCAAATTTTGTATTGAGAGAAATCATTTTCTAAGACGATAAAAAGTTCTACGCGGACGAAGTCGCGGGCAACAGCTAGTTAGAAAATAAGTACTTACGGGTGCCTATGTCCATACTTAATATTATAAATGCGAAAGTGCGTCTGTATGTCTGTGTCTGTCTGACTTTATGTTTCTCTGCCTGGTACATCTTCACGGCTAAACCGCTGAACCGATTTACATGAAATTTGGTACCTATAGAGATAGTTTGAGTCCTGGGGAAGGACATAGGATAGTTTTTATCAAAACTGGTTGGCATTGGCAACATCCATTTGTGCAACATCCACATCCAGTGGTCAGATTGCGGTGCGCTATTTTTGCAAACGAAACTCCACTGAGAGCCGGGTCTAATACATTGAAGTCGCTCGAATGTCTGAAGTCTGAACTGCCGCTCGTTGCCCCGTTGCCCGCTCCGCTGGTGTCCAGTCCGCGGCCTTATAAGTTTATTCATCTAATTTGAGTGACAGCCAAATTGACCCTATTGACTTATGCAAGCGGATTCTATAAAAAGTCCAACAAAACACTAAATAAAAAATATTTTTTTTTAAATAAAATCCTCTTGTCGTGGACCAAAACTTACTTTTCTAAATGAAAGGTGTGAAAAGTGTTTTTGAATTTCGAACGTGACGCTCTATCGCGAAATCCAACTTTTTTTTATGGAATAAGAGGTCATTAACGAGAGTTCAGAAACTTATGGTGTTATTGCTAATAATTTCATTATTATTATTTAATCATAATATTTACATTAAATGACATTAAAACTAAACTAATAAAATTAAGTAAGCCTAAAATATGGATAAACACAAGTAGTAAGTAAAAAATTAACTAGAAACATAATACACAAAAGTAAAAATTCAAAATAAACAAATAAAGATAAGATTATAAATAAAAAACTTGTCCCAGATCGGCGCCAGGCGGCAGGGTGCCCAGGAGGCTGGCGGCATTGCCACGTCGTATGGCAATACTTATGCGTTGGGCTAGGTATAAGCGCCAGCCTTCTGGTCACAGTCATAGAACAGCAGTCAATGCGGATTTTGAGGTAAAACATCATGTAACGAGTCATAATAGTTTTTGCATTTTTGTTTTCAAAAGATATATTTGTGATTTTTTGATTTTTATTTCTTTTTTTTAGTGTCTACTGTACTAAAAGTTACTGATATCACTCGAGAAGAGTAAATAAATACAATTAAACTTATTTTGAAGAAAAATATTTAATTTTTAATTTTTTTTCAAGTTTTCACAAGCTTAATAATCTACCGTTTCTTTTTTTGCTCCTATTACAGGCCACACCCTGTATACTCGGGGCAATTGCAGCTGAATTATTTTCGCATAAATCTTAAAGTCTTGCATGGCCAACATTCTTAATCAATTACCTAACATAGTTTGTATTTACCTATTTACTTCCAATCAATGTCACCCAGGAAGGTAGGTATGTATTTTTTTATGAAAGTATACTTAGTAAACCAATTCGTAAAGGCTATTATATAGGCTATATCTGTAGGTATAACATGAACGAATGCATTTTCCACTTCACTGGCTAATCAATGTTAGGCATAACAATAAAATACCACTCCTTGGTTTTAAACTCAGCTCAGTCCAATTCAGAGCAGTCTCGGTGCCGGTTGCTAGTGTATTTTGAAAGTAGAACACCCTTTTTTCTCATTATGGACAATATGAGTTTCGTCGTCGATGAGAAGTTGCCAGTGGTTGGGGATGTGCGGGTGGAGCATGTGACGGGTTGTGTGGCGTTTTACACGAGTGGTGGGAACGGGCCGTGTGGTCGGTGTAATGCTGGGGCTGTGATACCTGTGTACGGATAGTGAGTTCTTAAATATCTTTCAGGGGCCAATTGCAAAACGACTTGTAACTTATATTACAGACTTCCGCTTGTATTACAATTTGTAAATTGTTATGCAATGGGCCCCTGAACAACATTAGTAACACAAATGTTTTTTTTTTATGGCACGCGCGCGCTCTCTTTGCGCATTCAGCCAAACCATGTGAACCAAAACTCGAAGTGCGTATATCTACATTCCTCTCACTCGAGTAATGTTAGTGCGATAGAGATAGAGATACCCGAATATTTTCGAATTCTGAAGTTCGTGGTTTAAAAGAAAATACGGATGTCGGATAGATCGAAAATAGGGGTGAAAACACTGTAGACACTAAATAAAATGATCACAATGTTGTATTTTCTCGAAAAAGGACTTAAAATGATGTCAAATGGAGAAAAAAACAACGCAAGAGGTTATTTAGGTAGTCACTAAGTTATAAGTGTCCAAAGTTTTAAGAGGAGGTATGTTCTGTCCCTTTTCCGCAAAACGCACCTTCATATGAAACGATTGCTTTTTTACAAAACAGTACGGATGGACAGCAAAAAGTATAATAATTATATTTATGGGAACAAAAATATAAATGCCTATGTCCTGACTGATTCACTCACTCACTCACTCATCAACTCACTGCCGAAACTACTAGGCCTAGAGAGTTGAAATTTACACCAGAACTACCTTTTACAACGTAAGCAACGGGTAAGAAGTGATTTTCGGAAATCATACCCCTAAACGGGTTAAATAGGGGTGCAAAGTTTTTATGGGGAAAACTTTATTTTTTGAGCTAGAGACTAAAAACTTTGTAGAAAGATTACTTATTATAATACAAATAAAGTACATTCAGCGTTTTGATAAATTTCACCCCTAAGGGGGTTAGAAAGAGGTGCAAATTTTGTATGGGGAAAACTTTATTTTTTGAGCAAGAGACTTAAAACTTTGTAGAAAGATTACTTATTATAATACAAATAAAGTACTTTCAGCTTTTTGAAAAATTTCACCCCTAAGGGGGTTAAAAAAATTGTATGGAGGAAACTCCTTTTTGAGATAGAAGCTTAAAAGTTTTTAGAAAGATTACTTATTACGATACAAATATACGAAACAAATAAAGTATTTTTGGCGATTTGTGTAATGTTGGTAAACGGGATTTTTTGGAGCTAGAATCTCAAAACTTTTTAGAAAGATTACATAATTAAAAAAATTAAAGATATGAGATTTGTAACTTTGACCTTAGCCTGTTAAGACTACCAAAATTATTTCAGCGTTTTTCGAAATTCTTCCCCCAAAAGGGATTATAAGGGCATTCAAAGTTTGTATGGAGAGCAAGACATTTTTAAAGTAAGAAGCAGCCATGCTTGATGGGCACCTTTCCGCCGGGGGTGGCTCGGGGCGGGCTTTTTGACTAAGTTAATAATAAAGTAAAAAAAAAAAAAAGTTAATAATTTATTATTAACACTCATTGTACCTTTTTATTTATTGTCTAATTGTGTAATTGACTTATGTTGAAATAAAATTGGTTTAAGTTTGAGTATACAAATTTGGAGACTTGCTGCCTGAATCCAAAAATATACGCATCAGGAAATAACAGCATTTTAAATAAATATTTACGACCTTGAGATAATATTGAATTTCATCTGGCCTATAGAAAGGTTTATTCATCAACAAAAATAAGTGGATTATGCGGGTATACATCCCAAAGAACGTATATAGACGTAGTCAATTATAAAGTAAAGAAAATGTATACCATTTCCGCCTGATTTTTACGGAATTTATAAAGATTACTTTTCAATATTTCTTACCGTTGCGATATTAAATTTAGGTGGATTATTAATGAGTATTTAGTCAAAATACCCAACCTATTTTATGGTGTAAAAATATGGCTGATATCGATATATTGTTGTGTTTTCATAGAGCGAAACCGAAAAGTTCTCATGATCTGAGTTCTCAGGGTATATACAGTTTTTGATAGTGTGATGGAAGATCATTCCTTTAGGTTATCCATGGTTCCATACTAATATTATAAATGCGAAAGTTTGTCTGCCTGTCTGTGTGTTACCTCTTCACGCTTGAACAGCTGATCCAATTTAGATGAACTTTTGTATAGAGATAGTTTGAGTCCCGGGGAAGGAAATAGGACCCCCTAAGGGGATGAAATGGGGGTGAAAGTTTGTATGGAGCTACGACATAGACGAGTTCCACGCGGACGGAGTCGCGGGCAGAAGCTAGTCTGCTTATTAAGTAATCTTTTAGTTTAGTGCATTACGTGCAAACGTAGTTCAATAGTAGCGCCATCTGTTGTAATACCTAAGTACTTTTATGACACGAAGTAACTTTTGTAGAGCCATCTTTGATATATTTTGCAAACTACATCAGTGTTTATAGTGGTGAGGATCTTAATGTTGCCGTAAGAGGACGCTAGTAAATATTATTACTCAGGTAACTCAGGTTAGCCAAAATGTTAAAATAAAAATGTAAAAAGAAAATTAAGAAAGCAAATATGTATATTTATTTGATGCTTGTTTTGTGCATCAAATTAAAATATGAATGATTGATAAACTGCATGATTATACAGTGCGTTGAAAACACTTTGTCTATGGTATCTCATACTGTCATACATATATGATACATATCGCTGTCATCGCTGATCTGATTCGCTACCTGGTGGTCTCGGTGTTTATGGTTCTGAAAGAAAGTTTTAAAATCGATCAAAATAGATCGTTATTTGTTTTGTTGTTATTCTTGTTAACTACTACCTGTTTCGGTAGTTCGATTGTGTTTTGTCTATAGTAAGTAATAATAAATTGATATTGAGTACATTGACATTTCTTTCTTTACATTCTTTACAATTAGTTCGTATAGTGATCCATAAAATATTGGAGGAAACACTTACAGAAAAAAACATAGTTTTAAATCATAAATGCCTACATTATCGTCATGCAACTTGCCGTTTACGTTTTAAGTAACCACTTCCCGGGTTCTAGATTGAAAAATTGACGTAATAAAGTACGCATGCGCTTTCAGTACGCCGCGAAGTGAGCTATCTGCCGCAGTTAGATGAACAGAAGTACGACACGTCATACAGGCAGGTACTGTTTAGTCGTTAGCACTGGCCAGAGACAGTGTAAGTGACGAGAGCGGCACGACCCCGGCGGCAAAACAACTTAAGAGAGCCTTCACGAACCTCATCCTTCTAAAGACTACAGGTAAGATTTAATTTGCAATTTTTATTTCATGTTTCGTACGTCAATTTCATTGTTTCACATGTTTTACTAACCTATCTGGATTTTTGGCAACTTTAAGCGAAAGTATATCTGCGATTTTAATGTTCTATTATGTTACTTAATTCTTTAAAGGATATATGTGTAAAAATTGTCATTGGTGTTTGTATGTCAATGTCTTGTTTTACAACTTTTAAACAATGCACTTTAAAAAATAAGGCATACTCTTAAAAACTGCAACTTTTCAGCAGCTTATACCAATTATGCCAGTGGACAAGTATACTTTACTATCAGAGTAATTATTGGGATTAGTCTTAAAGTTGACACACATCTCATAATGCCTACTTACTCTTTTTATTTAATGTTGAACCTGATTAAGACCTTGTAAGTCCTAGAAAGAAGAGATTTTGTGTTTTAAGCCCTTTTTTATTCAGTGAGAAATGGAAATTTGGTTCAGGACTATTTATAATACTTGAGGGCTTACGAGGGAAACTTATGATTCACATTCCGGAAAATTCTTTATTCCTTGTAAATAATATCCTCACTAACCCAAGCACCAGCACCGGTATGGGCTTAGCATGGTTTTTCTTTGCTTCACCGTTTTAAGGCTTTTGTTTTTCTTTTGGGTGTATGTAGCATGCCTCGCGGTTTGCTGAGCGAGGGTTCGTACTCATCGCTGGACCCAGTCTACAGGGGCACCACTGTTCCAAACGTTAAGGACGGTAGAATACAGAAGGTCCTAAGATTGTCTAAGGCCAAGAAGAGATTAGATTTTAAAGGGATCATGTTCAGTCAGTTTAATAATGTGAATGAAGATGCAGAGTGAGTATGTAGATAGCTACATACATGCACATAGGTGCATGATGCATGGCTTCCTTGTGCGTGGGCGCTGGTTCATCTATTCACATCATATCCTACCTAGATAGTTTAATTGATACTGAAAGTGTCCAATTTTACCTTTCTATGCAGCATAATACAAAAACACCTTATGCACTTCAAAAAATAACACGATACTGAACATGAAGCTCAAACTAGAGCTAAACAACAGGCGATCTTATCACTAAGACGCGATCTCTTCCAGACATGATTTTTATAATTTCAGTAGTGATAATAGTAAAATAAAAATACTTTCATTATCAATGATACTGTCTGCTTTCTATAAACTTGTTTGTATAGCGTTTCGCCCGTTTCATATATTATGCAGAGTACCTTGACAGTGGTAAGCAATTGTGAAGTCAAGGGTACAAATGATTGTTCAGTAATAACTTATGGAAACCGACCTTTCAAAATTATACGTTTCTACGTGATTCTATGTCGATAAAGTGAATCTTGTAACTCTCAAGGTGAAGGCCAATTTTACCTAAAAGCTCCACATAAGATTAGAAAAAGCCGTGCGTTAAGAGCCCGTTAACGTGCTCACTAGCGCCACTGGTAAATAATTGTGATTATTAAAACTTAACGAAATATATTTAAAAAAACCGGCCAAGTGCGAGTCGGACTCGCGCACGAAGGGTTCCGTGCCATTATCTATAAAAACGGCAAAAAAATCACGTTTGTTGTATGGGAGCCCTTAAACCCCAACACCCCAACCACCTTATAGCTCTCAAAATCTTAAAAGTAAAAGATTGTAGCTATATTTAATGTAGAATTGAGTATTTTTTTATGGAATTTGAAATTTTTAATTCTGTTTTTCTTTATTTATTATTTTCTGTTTTTAGTATTTGTTGTTATAGCGGCAAACATAAATACTTCATCTGTGAAAATTACAACTGTCTAACTATCACTGTTGTTGAGATACAGCCTGGTGACAGACGGACAGACAGACAGACAGACGGACAGCGGAGTCTTAGTAATAGGCTCCCGTTTTACTCTTTGAGTACGGAACCCTAAAAAGGGGGCCACTACACACTGTATTTGGTGTTTAAGTATCTTTTGAAAACATCACAATGCTTTTTACGTTGCTGGATTCGTCGATCTACAATTATGAACTCAAAAGAAAAACGTCCCTTTTAACTTTGGACGCATACATTGAAGAATCCAGTAACGTAAAAACTATTAGGTATGATCTTAGAATAATAACGCCTAGAAACGCAGTTCACGCGCAACGGTGAGGCCACTAAAACTCGGCCATAAATGGCCCAGTACGCCGATCGGTGCAACAAAATTGGTGCGTTTGTGTGCGTATTGGCGCGTGTGAATACGAGTTGATCACAACTACATGAGTCCATTTTATGCCTCACGCTTGGCGCGTCGGCCGTATGAAACTATCCTTCTATGCGTTATTATTCTAAGGGTATGATGTATTCAAAAGATACTTAAATACAAAATACAGTGGGTAGTAGCCTCCTTTTTTAAATATAAATCGTTAAATTTAAATAATCACAATAATTTACCAGTGGCGCTAGTGAGCAAGTGAACGGGCTCTTAAATTGTGTGCTAGAATGACATGAAGCTTTGTACACACATCAGGATCCATCATATCTAGGTAGGTACAAAGGAGTATCTCGTGCTAGAAATTATAATAAAAAAAATAGAGAGAAAATAACTTCAGTATAACAAACTTCTACTCTCTCTATTTTATTTCTATATTCTTTTATTGTACAGGCTGATTCCGTGGTCGTGGAGCAAGAATGACCAAAAGCGAATAAGATGGTCATACTGAACAACTTTTCCCACGAAATAGGGAACATTAGGTACGCAAAACTCTTCGTAGGTGGCGACACTAGCAGCGTTGACATTGTATCTCGTTCCCACTTGCGGTATTGTCTATGCACTCCTTGTCACTCATTTGACAATCAATTGTGCATGATGTGTGTGTGAATTCCTATATTCCTATACTGGTTTACTATTAGTGGTAGTGCTGCCTCTGGCGGCAGAACATTGCAGTAATTTTCCCTATTGCATTAAAATAAGAGCCAATTAAGAGTTAACTGTGAGTTAATGTATGGAACAGCTGTTTTTTTGTTATTCCGCGGTCGGTTCTTGGGTAAAGTTGTTCAGTGTGACCATCTAATTCGCTTTTGATCATTCCGGATCATGGCCCCGAAATCATCCTGTATAACAATGTCTAGCAACAGAAACTACCTTGTTTCTGATCTAGATATGGAGGTTCCCGTTATACGAGTATATGTCGGCGGCCGATCGTAAAATCCGGCAGATCAGGAAATCCTAGGCATATCGTGAAACGCCGCCATTTGTACGAACGTTAGGTTAGATCTAAATGTCAAATTTAAATGGAAAAAAAGCGGCCAAGTGCGAGTCGGACTCGCACATGAAGGGTTCCGTTAAATAAATTGCTTTCTACGATTTATGACGTATTAAAAAAAAACTACTTACTAGATCTCGTTCAAACCAATTTTCGTTGGAAGTTTGCATGGTAATGTACATTATATATTTTTTTTAGTTTTATCATTCTCTTATTTTAGAAGTTACAGGGGGGGGGGGGGGGGGGGGACACACGTTTTACCACTTTGGAAGTGTCTCTCGCGCAAACTCTTAAGTTTAGAAAAAAATTATGTTAGAAACCTCAATGTCATTTTTGAAGACCTATCCATAGATACCCCACACGTATGGGTTTGATGAAAAAAAAAATATTGAGTTTCAGTTCTTAGTATGGGGAACCCCAAAATGTATCTACTTACTAAGTTTCAACAGTATAGCTCTTATAGTTTCGGAAAAAAGTGGCTGTGACATACGGACGGACAGACAGACAGACATGACGAATCTATAAGGGTTCCGTTTTTTGCCATTTGGCTACGGAACCCTAAAAATGACAGTTGGATTGTCCTAACGCGCGTTCGGAACGTTACGTGATTACCCCTCTGTAGCTCTAGTATAAGTTTTATCGATACATATACGTTTTCGAACGCGTTTGCGTTTAGTTTCAATTTGTATGGCAACGCGTAGTTCCTAATAGTTACCACCAGAGGCGCTGTTCGCGTTGCCATACAAATTGAAACAAAACGCAAACGCGTTCGAAAGCGTATTGTATCGATAAAACTAATACTAGAGCCTCTGGTCGCATTTCTCAACCTAGTCTCGTAAAATTGAGTGAGCACTGTGAGCAGGTTCGTTAATTATATCAATACTGATTGTCGAGGCAATTTTGCAAAAAAAAAAACGGGGTCGTGAGTTCTAGATCTCACAGAGCCAATAGTATTACCTAGTATGGACTTTTATTATCAGACCACACGTACGTGAGGTATGCGTAGGCAGGGTCGCTGATCAAAGGACTGATCAAAGGATCCGTAGTGTGGGAAGAATAATACAGGGTTTCCGGGATCAGTCGCATTACGAATCACGGTATTGGAAGCCCTAGTTATTCATTATTTGGGGCATACCACCGTGGCTACGCTGTGTTTGTTTTTATAAGCATTCATTTTCTAATATCCATACCTACCGCAAATCGCTTTTTTTTAAATTGGTATATACGTACATAGTTTCAGTCTCGGAGATCCTTCTCATGGGATACTTTTTATCTCCTATAAAGTGTGGTTGAAGTCCCGGGGATAGCTAGTTAATGATGACTCGCGTTAGAACGGGCCGGGTCCGGCCCACCCACAAGCCCGGCCGAGCCACGGACTCGGACGCGGCCCGGTGACGGCACGGCCCGGCTGTGGCTCGGCTGGGCTTGAGTATGGCCCAGCCGCGCAAAAACGGCGTCGTTTTTCTTAGAAAACGGCCGGGGCCGGACCCGGCCCGTTCTAGCGTGAGTCATCCTTTAGTTGGAGCCCCCTATACAAACCGTGATATGGAAAAACAAGTATTTTGCGGTTTTGGTTTTAAGGTGGTTCGATTGCCATACAAAGCGTTATTTGACATTCGCAGGCTAACGGCGTGTTATTTTAAGAAACGTATGTAACAAACTTTCATCAATTGGCTTCCCATTCGCGCCAAATTTCCCCTTTCCTAGAATAAACTTGTATAAACTAGATTAATTTGAGAAAAATAGTTTTCCCAAAATATCACGTCCCAAACCAATTTCTCAAATTAATCTAGTTTATACAAGTTTATTCTAGGAAAGGGGGAATTTGGCGCAAATGGGAAGACAATTTATGAAAGTTTGTTACATAAGTTTCTTAAAATATCACGTCGTTAGCCTGCGAATGTCAAATAACGTTTTGTATGGCAATCGAACCACCTTAAAATACTGCGTATAGGCACTTAGTTGTTTTACGATTTCTTTTTTAATGAAAACAAGCATATTGGTTAATGTTAATGTACCTACTCTTTGGCGATAGCAAGATACTAAAAATAAACTTGCTACGTAAATTCGTTACGAGCCGTTTTTGTGTTCGTTAGCGATGTCTGATTTTGACTCCCATTTTGTCGTTGTGGCACAGAATAAGTGGTTGTGTCCTAACTGTGTGTGTAGTCATCACCTTGGGCTGTTATTCTGGACGCGCTCATTCCCCTCACCTCACCCGTCACGCCTAGCGAAACTTACACCTCTGATTACGCTTAGTTAGGTACTAAGAATCGCGGCGTCAATATATATTAGTGGGTTTCGGGTAAGGTGAGGTTATAACAAGTTACAGAATAGCGGGGCTGGATCATAAAAGATGGTAAAGTAATAGTAGGTAGGTAGGTAGGTGTTACTTCTGGTCTGAATGTAAATCTTTCGAGCGAATTTGAGTTTGCACCCTTCAACATCATTTATACCCTTTGACTATCTACCTATAACTTGTACAAATATTTAACTACCGCGTGTGCGCTATGCCCTCAAGGTTGAATAGCCGGCTTCACTCAAAGATTTCTTATGCATGCAATATATTTTTCACACCTTTCATTCGGAAAGGTAAGTTTTGCTCCACGATGAGAGGGATCAAAATGCTACTTTTCTGTTCAAGCTACTTTTTTAATTTATTCATTGGCATGTACCATTTACGCAATGTGCCAATTGAACACAAATCTTAGATAATAAAATAATCCATTGTAAGTTCATCGTAATAGATTAAAAACAATTGTTACTTAATTTTTTATTCTGATATTTTTTATAATTAAAAAAAAAAAACTTTTTTGTTTACCTTTTTTTACTTCTTTTTTTTATTTTTTCCTCATAGTCAGTGTGAAAAATTGTATGTGTCACTCAGGAGCAAAATTATCTTCGTCTCGGGCGTTAACACTTGAATCCCTCACTACGCTCAGGATCCTACGTTAGAATCCCTCGCTACGCTCAGGATTCTATTGTAGGATCCCTCGCTACGTTCACATAAAATATACTATTTTGCTCCCTTGTGACACAAATAACTATTGTTAACCAGTACAGCTATTGATAAAAATGTTTACGTCTCCGTCAATGTACTCGTAGTCCGATAAATTTCGGCATTTATAACACCAGTATCAATCTAAATATTCGCGAATACGGTACCGCATTGTAACTGCGAGTAATGCTTTAACACCCAGTGCATATGTACATATTTACAACGCTAGAAAGTCTCCAAGAGTCTTATGTACCGCAGTTAAAGGTGTAGTCTGGTATACATTATATGTGTCGTCCGCTTTGTCTTCAGACAATAAGACATCTTTGGCATAACGATGCAATCAAAAGTCCTATTATAGTATTGCATCTCATTAGAGTATTGTTGTTTACGGTTTCATAATGTTCGATTAAACTTCCATATTTATTTTATCTTTCCGTGCTGTGACGGAGTGGTAAATCAAAATGTGGTCTCCACTGAAAATTATTACAAAAAAAAAATTGGCTGGAAAGAAAACTTTAATTAGTCCTAATGAAAGTTATACCGACTGCTTGCCAGGAGTCTTTGCAATAGCAATCACTGTAGATTAGATTAGATTAGAACCGATTCAATGCAAATAAGTCACATAATGAGCCTTGCCTCTACGAGCGAATTTCGCTTAAAAAACAGAAAATATCGGCTACGCCCTACGGCGTAGCACACGGCCTCGATCGGCGCAAAATACGTAAAAACAATAATGTACGAGTGTATGGCACTATAGGGCACTCTATGTCAAAGTGACATGGCTTAAATTTGAATAAAGAAAAATCCTGTTAGTTCGAATTTAACCCATAATGCTTTGACATAAAGTGCCCATGCCATATACTATGTAGTACCGCGTCGAGCACTCGGACGTTTACCTTACCGCTCCAAAGAAGAGCTAACGTTAACGAATTACGACATCGAGATAAAAGTCGCGTAAGTCACCGCTATTGTCATGACTCCAGCACGGCTAGGTGGCATGTTGCGGCGAGATACACTTTCGGTCTCTTTCTAATTAGAACGTTAAGAAAGAGACAGATCACGTAGCCTAGCAACAGTTTTGTTACATTAATCAAGTTTCGTAAGTTATGAATGAACGTCAATTAGATTCGAATCACCTCATGCATACATCGAGTAAGCTATCGTACAATGCACTATTTCAGAGTGAATATCCTCACAGAAGAAAGCAAGGAGGAGAGAATGCCTACCACCAACGCTGAAGAAGCCGCTCTGCTCGGGTAAGTAACTCTAAAAAGTCTCAGTGGTCTGTTTTAAGACCCGCTCTATCTTTGAGAATTCCTTCATATTCTTTTGTTGGAATCAACATATCACTGTGTTACGGAAATCATATTTTTTTTTCATACTGTGTGTTACTTCTGATTCTTGTGTTGCCTGACTGGCTAAGGCCAATCGACAAGCTAAGGTTCTCAGTCAATGTAAAAAGCGGAAAAAGCAACGGTAATTGAAGAGATTTAGGAATTAACCTACATAAAAAATCTGGTAACCAGCTCAGCCTCCCAAAGAGGGCTGATCCCGTTAATACTTAGACGAGGAACAAAATACGGTAGGGAGCGTTTTCTGCTCTATGATCTCAGACTACTTAAAAAAACAGATCATAACACTCGATTACAATGAATAATTGTAAATATAAATAAAATACAAATGCGTTCGCCATTTTAAATTACTAGTTTAATATTAAAAGTAAGAAAGTAAGAGCTACGGTAGCCTAGTGGTTCAGGCATACGGCTGTCAAGCGGCGGTCGTGGGTTCGAATCCCGGCTCGTACCAATGAGTCTTTCGTGAGTTTTTCGGAACTTATGTACGGAATATTTACCGTTAGCTTTTCGGTGAAGGAAAATACCGTGAGGAAACCGGTCTAATCCCAATAAGGGCTTGTCCATGTATTACGTCATCGTTTTTTGACGGTTTTGACCCCCCCCCCCCCCCTCAGGCAAATAGGTAACAATGCATGGACATAGGAAAACCTATGGACAGGGTGTATTTTTCAAATATCATTTGTTTAGACATAACATTCCCAAAAATAACTCTGTCTCATTTTAACCAAGCACCATTTGGCTACCAAAAAAGAGATGGTAGTATAACAGTCAGAACCGAAAGTTGATGACCAAATGTCAAGTGTGGCCTAAAATCGCCATTTTATGCGCCACGAAATGTCAGTTCACGTCAGTTTAGTGGGTACTTCATATGTCAACGACTGATGTAAACATACCAAAATAATAAAATAACTATTAATTGAACATTATAAACTGCATAAAGCCCAAAGAGCACAATCAGTGGAATGTGGTGACCATGCCCAGGTGCAGTATAATCGGATGTGGCTTAAGAAAAGGCCCAAATCAGGAAAGTTTATCCTTGCACCGGTATGTAATGTATTTTTATTGAAATATTGGATAGTTTAAGCATTATCGAGAGCTGAGCATTTGCATTATGTTGTAATGAGTACACAGATTAAGATTAGTTATGTGTTGTAATAGGATTTAGCTTTATTTTCGATATTTTTGTACTTAAAGTTACGTTTGAGTGGCAGTTAGGGTTGTTCTTGAAAATATCGATACTGAATGGCGATGACGTCATTCGCATCATCGAATTTTCTATTTCTATAACCAGTGAGATCTCGAGACAGTATCTTCCATTAAAAAAAACCTGAAAAACCGTCTGGGTTGTCAAGATTGGTAAAATTGTATAGTAGGCAGGTACTACCTTGGAACTAAACAGGCTTCATTGATCGCTAATATAGCTATTTATAAAGGTTATCAAGAAGTGATTGTGCTAAGAAAAAAAGGTTGGAGGCAATTGGACCTTAAAATATAAGGCAAAATGTAAAAGAAATATACCTACATTTGCTCTCTACATTTTGGTCAGAAATGCTTCAACAAGACCCTAAATGTTGTTAGACTACGAGATGGTGCACTGCCATCAAAATATTTTTTTGAGTAGTTAACTTTGTATTTGTAGGGTATACTGACACTATACAATAACTTTACGTTTGTTTGCCTGCCTGTCAGTCTGTAGTGTAGGTATCACAGAAGCTGGAATGGAAATTATTAGAAATTTATTTAGATGAAGACACTGTTTGCTGCTTAGAAAAAAATACTGAGCCATTCTTTTTTTGCCCATGTTTGATGCCATAGAAAAAATGAAAGAAGAAAGAAAATACATTTATTTAACGTCACACACACAATGCTAGCAAATAATTATTTTTCTAGTAACTTAAATCATGGAATTCCGCTTAGTAATGCCTGATACAACAATTATTGTAAAATACAGTGTCATTTAGATCATCTTAAATAATGTACCTACTTAATAACTTAATAATACTTAATTACAGGAAACCAGTACGTTCTGAGATCTGTCTACTCGTATATTATCGATAAACATGTTCCCTGTTTTATCGATAGCAGAACAGCACGACATCCGCCATGTTATGCGCCAATATGACAGTATACTTGGCACGCTCATTTTGTTGATACTTCACGTCCTTTAGTTTCTTTGGTCATTGTAACAATGTCAACCTTGACGTCAAACAATTATTTAATCATGGAGTTCACTTCGGGTCACCTAAATATAGCAGCGTTTCACTGCGCTGTTAGTACTCCAAGGTTCGAGAGAATTTTAATTGACGGTTGACATCTTGCCGTGAAATTACGTTACGTGCTTAATGGGTTACGGGGGATTTTAGTAACGTTATTTGGTACTTCACGACTTCTGCGTTGCACGCGAAGTTCGTATAAAAGTATACTTATAAACTTATAACAAATTAAGGCACGGCTGAAATGTTCTTAAAGGAGTTTAAGGTGGCTAATCATTCAATAAATGTATGGGATCAATTTTTTTACATTACAATTTGAAAAATTCCTCTACTTTTTTTTTTAAATTCCTCTACTTTTGCTCGTTTATCTGGGATATCAAAGGGAAACATTGTACTTATTTTACTTATTAAGATTATTAAGTGCTTATTTATCAAACAACTAATGTTTCTACGTTTCAAAATAGTCCTTGAAATCGCATGACGATTAACGCACGGTTTTTCTTATCTTATATACAGTATGGTAAAGTTAAAAAAAAACATGGAATCTTACTTAGCTAAGAGTTTGTTGTCCAAGTGGCCAGATCTAAAACACCCTAACACTCTTTATTACTACTGCATTGAAAAACAAAATTGCTCTTGAATTTAAATTACTTCTCTACTTAATTGACTGATAACTCCTGACTCAAATAATAGTCATCATCATGAATTATAATGGTGGTTATATGGTCGGTGCTTCTTAGCGCGGGATCCGCTTCTGGTTTTTCTTCACTTCACACGATCTTTTGGGTTGGTTGTCAGACCGTTGCGTTGCCACGCACGTTATTCTTGGCGACGTCAAGCCAGCATTTATTGGGCCTTTCCTTCTGCCAGTCAGGTTAATCAACATCGCTATAGAAAGTCGCAGAGCAACAATTGAAAACATTTCATTTTTTCAAGTGGCCAATTTTATGATAAATTTCGCTAGAAAATGTTTTTAACCAGCACGTGTTTTTTTATCTCTTTCTAAATTGTAATTTTCATTTGGAAATATCAAATTGAAAAGTAGCGAATGATGAATGAAGCGAAAGATTCTTGAGAATCTTGAGCGTGACGAGGGATTCAAGGGTTTATGCCCAAGATGGAAATTATTTTGCTACCGAGTGGTGCCATACTGCTTTTCAGACCTTCTATGAGGAATATTTAGTAATAGGAATATTTAAATCCGCCTCATTTGAGGGCAACAATGGCTTTTTTCTGAACAGCAAAAACAGGGAAGAAATCTACAACGTTGGTTATATTAGGTAAATTTTCATCTATGTTAGATTTTTGCAGAGCTTAGATTTCATGTAATAAATCCTCATTAAATTTTCATGTATGTTAGATTTTTGCAGAGCTTAGATTTCATGTAATAAATCCTCATTCAAATATTTTTTTAAAGTAACCCATATATTTGAGCAGTAGATCGATCACGTAACGCATTGTACGCGCGTCAGGTAGGTCTAAAAGTCACTTTTTATATGGAAAATTGACAGTTAAATTGTACCGACGCGCGTTCGGAACGTTACGTGATTACCCCTCAGGGCAACATGACTCTTTTCTGAATAGCAGGAGTGAAAAATATTTACCATTCGCTCCAAAACCTCCGTCGGCTCCGTCCGGTGCTTCAATACAATATTCGCTTTAGGGTGAGTATCCACCATAGATGTCCGAGGTAGCGAAGCGGTGTACGAGGAAAAACACTACCAATAGCATTGCTAGCCTCGCGCTCGCATCTCTTCCTATTGGTGGATTATTGCCTTGCACACCGCTCCGCTACCTGGCACAGTCAAGTGAACGGGCAGCTAATGTTTCATTGCGACACTCGATATTGTAATTATACGGCGTATAGGTATACAATACATCTAGTACCGCACCAAGTCTGGACCATGAATAAATAATAAGAAATTGTCTGGTTCATTGTAGGGCAGTTCCTAGTAAAGAAATCAACAATGACAAGGAAATTGCTATTGGATGTTTGATGTCTGAAAATAGGCATCGATTTATAATAAACGCTAGCCGTGGCAGTGCGTCAAACAGATATAGGTACTTGAATAAATACTTAGGTATACGAATATGTACCATCTTCTATACCAATCGATTATTAATCTAATGATCTAATTCAAGATGCTGTGTGGCGAAAAAGAAACTTACACCAGTAAACTCTAGACCAGTGTATTTCAACCTGTGGGTCGCGACCCCCCAAAGCTTCTTGAAGGGGGTCGCGGCTGCTTGAATTTTGTCAGTTAAAACATGTAGGGATTTCATATTTGTAGAATAGAAAATATAATTTAAGAACAGCGCAGAGTGGGGGGTCGCGAAATATTTTCTTACTACGGTCGCGCCATGAAAAATGTTGAAAAACACTGCTCTAGACTAAACACAATTAATCTTCAAATCAATAAAAGGTAGGCAACGCGCTTATGACTCCTGTGGAGTTGCAAGTGTCCATAGGCTAGGGTGTGTGCTTACGAAGGCGGACCGTATGCTTGGTTGCCACCGTCGTGGTATTAAAAACAATCTACTAAGTACCTAATAAGTAGGTAGTACGTGTACGAATCCCGTTATCAGACCGTATAAAACTCATGCGAGTATAGTTTATAATTTCCTGTTAATACGTACATACCTACGAGTATATGCGTCAGCCGTGTATAAAAACTACTTACAAGAGTAGCACTCTTTTTATAGAACGAGCGCTCGTTCAGTCTGATTTTGTAAGACGTGTCCCATTCGTGACGCGGATCGTATATCATCATCATATCAGCCGAAAGACGTCCACTGCTGGACATAGGCCTCCCCCAAAGTGCCACATGACCGGTTCTGCGCTACTCGCATCCAGCGGATTCCCGCGACCGTTACCAGGTTATCACTCCTCCTTTTAGGGGAGTCTACCCACGCTATACGGCTGCCGGTACGTGGTCCCCACTCGAGAACCATCCGGCCATCGTTTCAACGTTTAGAGATTCTAAGGGCTATATCGGTTAACTTAGTTCTACTGAGGATAGCTACATTTCTGATGCGATCACGCAGAGAAACTCCCAGCATTAGCCCTCTCCATTGCCCTTCTGGTGACTCTGAGCCTTTTTATGAGGCTAACAGTGACCGACCACGTTTCAGTGCCATATGTTATCACTGGCAACACGCACTGGTCAAAGACTCGTCTTGAGACAGTTGAGACCAGGCCCCGTAGCATGGATGGCGTTATCACGCGATAAGTGATAGGATAAGCGCGTCGTCTCGTTCTATCGAACGGTGTCAGCCAGGAACGGATGCTCTATCCTGTCACTTGTCGCGTGATAAGGCCAACCATGCTACGGGGCTCGATATATATGCATCTTGGAAATCAACTTTTATAGCCGGCACTCTTTTGACGCGCTAACATCGAATGAGAAAGAGAAGAGCGTGTATACGTTTAGGCAGATCAACCTCCGTTATTTATGATACTATCATGATTCATAGCGGTATTTCAACGGAATTCGTAATTAAAATTCAGCATATCCTACACCTACTGGGAGTGAGTAGTGTTCCTATTTCGCTGTTTCACGTGCTCGCGTGTCGACGCGTGTATATAGGATGGGCATTAACTTTAACCAATGCGCGATATTTTTGACGTAACAAATAATAATATGAGTAATCATAATTCATAATGTGAGATTTATAGTGTTCTACTGGTGCCAAACGTTGTGATTGTAAAAAACAGTAGATTGCGCGAGCCTGTCTTTTTTTCATTATTTTTTCCCAAAACTTATTTGACAAAAAAAACTATAGGTATTTCATCAAAATTTGACGAGAATCGGTTGAGAAATGCGATCTGTAGAGGAGAACAGCCGGAGTGATGCCGGACATACGAAAGATTTTTACCAAGCTGAAACGGAGAACTTCGTTCGCTTCGCTCGCTCGTTCAATAAAATACACAACATACACAGCTAGAAACCATCTCGACAGACCAAACTTTCGATTAAAAAAACGTGCACATCTTTTTTTGGGAGCTACGGTGCCACACAGATACACATGTTTCTAACACCCCTGACCAATTAATCAGAAGTTGGAGTCAAACGTCTGTGCAATGTGTATAATAGGTACATAAATTATATGATTCATAATTATAAGGATTTGCAGTTTGCGTCAAAAATTTTAAAACTTCTTACTTTTCTTTACTCAGTGTCCGTTCTCTCTACTATCAGGCTGGTCCACGATTCGAGCCAGTAATTCGTATACAACTGCTGATTCGAACTACCCTCGAAGAATATTAAATACGACGTGCTTCCAAGGAGCTTTCCACGAAGGACAGTTCACAGTCACAATATACAGCGCTGTTCAAAAGAAAGACTGAAATGGGTTTAAACCTTTCCTAGCTAGTGCGTTCAATCTTGTCCTTTAATTGGGCAAACAATTTGTAACCTATTTATTTTCTCTTTTTAACAAATTATAAATAGTGAAGTGACAAAATTTAAGTTATGAATATAAAAACACGTTCAATAATTTCTTAGGTCGTTATTTCAATTTAAAAAAAATAATAAAAAAAAAATCTTCGGAATTATCGCTTTACCAACTGAGCTATCTTGGTGGTAAAAATGTTGAAAATAATTAGCAACTAACTCTTACTAAACTTAATTTTAGAAGATAGTAAATTTCAAGTACGAAGTCACATTAAATTAAATTTGAAAAGACTATTTTTAGTATTTTTATCCATTACGATGTTACTAAATCAAAACGTGAAATGGCGAAATTATCAACAGACCGACAATGCAAAAACGACTGAGGGATAAATTGACCTGTTGTTTTTCATATTTCGACATTTTTCCAATGTTATCAATTCGAATTCATATTAAATCGAGCTAGAGACATTATTTATCAAATTGATACTAAAGCATTAACTGTACCACCTACACGGCCAATTATAAATTTCCCTTTCAGCTGCAGGGTTCGTATCGTTAACCATAATGTTTAACAGAAGTTTCATTGAGTATTGTTTGTGCAATTCGAGGTTAGACATCGAATATGCGTTAATTAGCAATTACTCGTACAGACAGCTGCACAGACTGTTGAACCGGAATCGAATTGGAATTCGTCCGATGTGACTGACTGATGTAATCATTTTGATACTGGGATGAGACTATAGGTTATAGGTGTACGCGGGGTGGGTTTATGTAGTTGAGGCTTATACTCAGTGTGTCTGATAATGATGACTGAAGTAAGATCGTTCAGGCAGATGCGACGTAACAAGTAGCAGTGAAACTAAGAATAAAATTAAGGAATTTTTAATGGAACCACGAAAAAAAAGTGCCTTGTACATTGTTAATTTGTTACTTCTCTATAACATCTTAGACATTGATGCCCTAATTAATAAACGTTCATAAAACCTATTTTAGTAAAAATGCCGCTGAATCCTTCGCCGAAAATCAGTTTTTTGACAATTGTGTTTGTGGAAAAATGTCAAAACACATTTTATCTACACCTACTCGTATATCATAAATCCTCTATAATGTGTTCGCCGAAACCATATATAATGACCACCATATTGCAACCAGTAACGTAACATCAGAGTTTTATCTGTGCCAGTGTTATTATACTTAATGTATGAAAAACAAAAGCGGCCAAGTGCGAGTCGGACTCGCACATGAAGGGTTCTGTGAAATAAATTGCAGTATAAAAAAAAAAACTACTTACTAGATCTTTGAACTTCAAACCAATTTTCGTTGAAAGTTTACATCATATATATTTTTTAGTTTTATCATTCTCTTATTTTAGAAGTTACATGGGGGGGGGGGGGACACATTTTACCACTTTGAAAGTGTCTCTTGCGCAAACTATTCAGTTTAGAAAAAAATGATATTTGAAACCTCAATATCATTTTTGAAGACCTATCCATAGATCACCCGTATAAGTTTGATGAAAAAAATTTTTTTGAGTTTCAGTTCTGAGCCCTAAAACTTAATGTTTTTTTTTTCGATTTTTGTGTGAAAATCTTAATGCGGTTCACAGAATACATCTACTTACCAAGTTTCAACAGTATAGCTTTTATAGTTTCGGAAAAAGTGGCTGTGACATACGGACGGACAGACAGACAGACAGACAGACAGACAGACGGACAGACATGACGAATCTATAAGGATTCCGTTTTTTGCCATTTGGCTACGGAACCCTTAAAATCATAATAACATCGATATCGATGTTATTAAGGAAATCTAGTGGGTCAGGATTTGAAATTTAGTCGGCCATGGCGGTGCAATTATTATGATTACAGGGGAGATCGACTCCTTAGAGACTGTCTCCCGGCAGTTTTGGAATCCAGAGGACATGCCTAACAACATACTAAAATATGGCGCCGGTATCCGAAAGTGAAGTATTTTCCCCTAACAGCATGCACTAGTTATACAAAGAGAGACAATATAAAAAACATGACACGTAATGTCAGGCTTTCGTCTAAACTCGGCTCTCACGCACGTCTGAGGTGTCGATACACCCGATCGCGTTAGGAAAGAAAGAGTTCGTTGTCTGTGGCGATGGCGAGCGCGTCTGAGCGGGATTGAATAATTTACCGACTTCAATTCAACACTTCGCCTTATTTGAAGACTTCCCTCGATTTCTCCAGGATACCATCATCAGATCCTGACCTGATGACCATCCGGGAAGGATATCCTTTAAAAAAAATATTTAGATACGAGTAAGCGTCTTCGACAAATTCAGCTAGCTGTCAGACATCGCTTTTGTTAGACAGAGAATCGAAACTTACCTGTATGTTAGTACTATTTCTGTTGTTAACCACAGTCGTAACAAAGAGTAAATAGTTTCCACTTCACTACATAATATAAAACAAAGTCGCTTCCCGCTGTCTGTCTGTATGTCCCTATGTATGCTTAGATCTTTAAAACTAGGTACGCAACAGATTTTGATGCGGTTTTTTTTGATAGATAGAGTGTTTTAAGAGGAAGGTTTATATGTATTATACATATAGGTAAACCCGTGCGAAGCCGGGGCGGGTCGCTAGTTACCTATAAAATAACTGGGCAACGCTCGCTCGTAACTACACTATCAAGTTACGTCTGAACTCAATAGAGTTCCTGTAATAACAGGGGATTACGTTACAGGTTTTATTTATGTCCAACCCTACGTTCTATCATTAGCAGTGATCGGCACGACCCGTGCAACACCGCGGGATTCCGAGAAGAAATATTAATATGGACGTGGCATGCATGATTATAATCCCGTGACCTAGTTCGCAAAAATAACTCTATTGAGAGTTAATAAATGTATTTGTAAATAGAAGTCAGAATATTTTTATTTTTTGGTATAATATATGTACATTGATTTTATATTATATTGCGTAAAATATTAAGTGCAATCATATAAAATAAGCAAGAGTTAAAATGTAACCATTTGAAGTGCAAAAAAATCCTTTTCCTGATTACCTGGCATGTCGAAGGTCACTTTCGGATTTTCTATTGTTTGCGTTTATGACCAAACGCATAGTTTAAACTGGTGCGAAAAAGACAGCTAATAGTAATATTAACAGAGTTGATGTCATCCTTCTCTAATTTACTGATGAGGAATGCAACCAATTTCTAACAACAAATATGTTTACTTTTACTTATGTTCTATGGGTTATTAAGTGTGGACGTGGTGATTTAAGGTTATTTGTGTAAGGATTGTACAAATAGGTTTCATATGTATACTGGCACTATATAGGTAAGATGAGAAAATATTGTCTTCCTTTACCGACTCGAATTCCGGAATCCCGGGGAATATCCATATTAACATAATGATTGAGGTCATTGACACCGTGTTGCACGGGTCGTGCCAATCACTGATCATTAGTGTATTTCGAGTACAGCTTTTTAAATCATCAAATCACTATTCAGCCCGCGTACGTATACAGTCACGGACTACAACTTACTCATAAATATGTCCCATCACTATGTCAGCGGATTAAGGTATCGATATATATTGTATGAGAGGATTAAATCGATACATATTTTTGCACTTGACTGTACTATCCTATCCGACTAGCTAGAGTATTGATTGAAAATATGAATGAATACTTAATGAGCGAGAGTTGTTTGAAAAAAAAGCTTAAATTAGTAACATACTTAGTAGGTAAATACTTATGGGAAAAAATCCGTCCATATAATCTTCAGGTACAATATAACAGAATGGTGAGCTTATTTATTATATTACCTATTATAACGGTAGCCCAGTGGTTCAGGCATGCGGCTGTCAAGCGGCGGTCGTGGGTTCGAATCCCGGCTCGTACCAATGAGTTTTTCGGAACTTATGTACGAAATATTTACCGTTAGCTTTTCGGTGAAGGAAAACATCGTGAGGAAACCTGTCTAATCCCAATAAGGTCTAGTTTTCCCTCTGGGTTGGAAGGTCAGATGGCAGTCGCTTTCGTAAAATGAGTGCCTATGCCAAATCTTGAGATTAGGTGTCAAAGTCAAAGCGGACCCCGGGCTCCTTTAGGGGTACAACCGGGAATAGCGCTAGGAGGATGTTGTATACCAATTTATTTAATACGTTGACCGCATTCTTCAATGACAGTGCTCACTAGCGCCACTGGTGGAGCGAAGACAAATCCAATAAATCAAACATAAAAATCGGTCCAGCCGACCTCGAGTTAAAAATAGTGTAACACTAACACGACTTTTTTATTAAGAGAAGAAGAAGATAACCAAGTACAAATATATTCGAACACTACACACATTATACTTAACCTAATAGAAAAAGTCAATGATGTCTTCATTCATTGACTTTTTCTATTAGGTTAAGTATAATGGGTGGGTTGAAACGTTCCTCGTGGCAAATTTTTTTGTACTTTTGAAATATTCTGAAAATAAAACCATGAAAGGTAATTTCCTGATCATTTATTTTTTGTGACTAAAATCTTATGCAATTTATTTTTTGCAAATAACATTTTTGAGATGAGCCCCATCTCGTCGATGGCACTCCTGCAAACGACTACGCAGATTTTGAGAAACTCGCTGACACATGCTGCGAGGGATCTCGGCTATCTCATCGCGGATGTTTTGCTTGAGTTTGGATATTGTCTTTGGTTTTTAGGGTTCCGTAGCCAAATGGCAAACCCTTATAGATTCGTCATGTCTGTCTGTCTGTCTGTCCGTCCGTTTGTCACAGCCACTTTTTTCCGAAACTATAAGAGCTATAGGTACTGTTAAAATTTGGTATGTAGATGTATTCTGTGAACCGCATTAAGATTTTCACACAAAAATCTAAAAAAAACATTAACTTTTAGGGGTCCTCATACACAGAACTGAAACTCAAACTTCATTCTTCTAATATCATTTTTTCTTTGCGCGAGAGACACTTCCAAAGTGGTAAAATGTGTGCCCCCCCCTGTAACTTCTAAAATAAGAGAATGATAAAACTAAAAAAAAATATATGATGTACATTACCATGCAAACTTCCACCGAAAATTGGTTTGAACGAGATCTAGCAAGTAGTTTTTTTTAATACGTCATAAATCGTAAACCGCAATTTATTTTACGGAACCCTTCATGTGCGAGTCCGACCCGCACTTGGCCCCTTTTTTTGAACTCAAAACTCAACTTTATAAATATCCCCGCACGAAAAAATCGGCGGGAGTGAGATCCGGATCCGGACATCCTCCTAAATAGGCGGCGAACTGTTTCATACAAATTGTTGCTTTTATAAAACTGTTTTACACAAAAAGCTCGATGTTGATCAGTAAAACGCTTCATTGCAAATAAAACTGCATAAAGTAATGTCAAATTTCCCTCGACTCAAAAACGATATAATTTGTTATTATACAAGATATTCAGTGTTGCTATTTACAAAAAATTATGGCCCACCCTATACAACGGCGTGCAGCGTCGTTATTGACACTAAGCAGCTAATCACGTTAGTGTCCAGCTACGTTATACATAATACTTATATGCATGCTACTTATACACACGCTATGCTTTTAAACACACCGGTCATGAACAGGCTGATTAACATTTTATAAAATAATTTTTAGTACGAGCCACGAAAGGTAAGCCTTTAAACGAAAACTGTTATAGAGCGTGATATTGTTGTCAAACCATGCGCATTCGAGCTTTTCATGCCCACAAATGACAAAAAGCGAAGAAGACACACTTGTATTGAACAAGGTTTTCCATGACACCAACCAGTACATACATTAACTCTCAATTAAATCACAGTAAACTCATATTAACTCTTATTTGGCTCTTATTTTTTCGCAATTTCGTGATTGGTCCCTTGTGACAAGTTGTTCAGTATTTATCTTCGTCACTTTTTGTCATTCCGAGTCAATGGCCCCAAAGTGAAATAATACCCTAATATCTACATTCGGTTTTTTTTCAAGATGTGGTAAATAACGCGTTTTGCGTACTTAGCTTAATCTAGACTTTTAGGGATTTGCTACACTGGATGCGGTCTGCGGTCAGCGTTTTATCACGTAACGTGCCGAACGCGCGTTAGAACAATCCAACTGTCATTTTTCCATATAAAATTTGGCATTTAGATTTACCTAACGTGCGTACAATGCGTTACGTGATCGACCAGCAGAGGGGTGATCACGTAAATTTACGAACGCACGTTAGGACAACTATACTGTCATTTTCCCATATAAAAAGTGACATTTAGATCTACCTGGGGGGCTAGCACACTAGGCTTTATGTCGGGTTTTACGTGACGTTTCAGTAAATTTTCGCCGACATAAAACCTGTGGGTCGATCACGTAACTTTTCTTACGCGCGTCTGTAAGGTCTAAATGTCAATTTTATATGGAGAAATGACAGTTAGATTGTGATTTTACTGTCAGACGCGCGTACAATGCGTTACGTGATTGACCTACTAGTGTGCTAGCTAGGCTGACGCGCGTACAATGCGTTACGTGATCGACCTGCAGAGGGGTACTCGCGTAACGTTCCGAACGCGCGCCGGTACAATTTAACTGTCAATTTTCTATATAAAAAGTGACATTTAGACCTACGCGACGTTCGTACAATGCGTTACGTGATCGACCTGCTCTGCTAGGTCACCTAAATAAATTTGTTTAGGTGACAAAAAAAGACAGTTAAATTGTCCTAACGCGCGTTCGGAACGTTACGTGATCACCCCTCTGGCCGCAAACCACAGAACGCATCCAGTGTGGCAAATCCTTTAGTTTAGTATGTCAAAAGATACAAACAAAGAACTAAAAACATCAAACTCCGTATGTGTGGTTAATTACTATGACCATGCGGCCAAACCTTGGCAAATCTGTGATATGAAGTTATTCGGTGATAGTAACTTTAAGGTCAGTTCTTTTCAGCCATTAATCGCCCACTGCTGAGCATAAGCCTCTCTTCGCGTATGCCACTTATCCCGGTCCCGTGCTAGTCTCATCCAGAAATGACCCGCGGTCTTTTTTATGTCATCAACCCATCGAGCTGGTGGACGACCAACGCTTCTTTTTCCTGCAATTGGCCACCAATCCGTTAACGTTTTGGTCCACCTACCGTCACGCTGCCTGGCAATATGTCCTGCCCAACTCCATTTGAGTTTGGTTATGACTTCGCCGACGTCACGCACCTTAGTGCGACGTCGGATCTCAATATTCCTCACTCGGTCTTGTAGCTTAATGCCGAGCATGGCGCGCTCCATGGCTCTCTGTGCTACCCGTACTTTATGCACAGTCTCCTTTGTGAGCGTCCATGTCTCAGCACCATACGTCATTGTGGGCAGGACACACTGATTATAGAGACGAGTCTTCAGGCATTGTGGAACGTCAACGGATTTGAGGATGTCATCTAACTTGTTGAATGCCGCCCAACCCAGCTGAATTCTCCTGGAGATCTCTTTGTTTTGATGTTCCTTGTCAATATCTTTACGGCTTGTAATAATTTCCATTAGGTGGCGGCACTGTCATTCAACTTACTTACGTGCAGCAAGTATCCGAACGCATCCGTCAAAATTAAGAAAAAAAAAACTCAAAAAAAACTCAAATAACCTAACTATCACCGATTAGCCAAGGTTTGCCCTACCTATTATTTTTCATATAACTCTTGTACCTACTATTATGAGTGTTTAACAGATTACAGGCTTTGACATTAGTAAGCTCGAGGTAAAGTTCTAAATACCGCATACAGATTTTCGACCCCGCCAAAAGTGAAAGCGGCCTTAGTTCAACAAGGTAAAATAAATAGCAGCATCTTAAAGGAAATAAGCCTTTTCACTCAAAATTTGCATCAGTAGGGACCGGCTCAACAATGCACTTCAGCGGCGAACTATTTTAGTATAATGCAATGCGGAACTCGGCGGAGTGACGTAATTTTATTTGACTTTAGTTGCCGCATTTGTTGATGACCTTGCCGTGAGGAAGGTTCGGAGTTTTGTTCTAGCCAAATACCCTCAAAAAGCTAAGTTTTTTTAGGAATACGTATTTTACCTCCGTGGTTGTAATTCGTAGAGCCTGCTTACACTGGCGGACGAAAAATGAAAATGCTGCTACGCGCTATGGTATTAGCACATGTAGCTTTGAGTGGATGCATGGAAAAGCTGTAATTTTTTGACAGACAGGTTTTCTTAAATCATGTGGATCACGGAGAATACGCAGTTGACGAGCGGTACTCGCGCTGCGCTGGAACGGATAAGATATGACGATGAAACATATGTTATCCGTTCCTTTATTATTTATAATGCGTGTTTCTTCTTCTGTGCCTGTTCCCACGTTAGGTGGGGTCGGCTCTCCTAATTGATCGGCGCCAAAAGTCGCTCGGTCTTCAGTTGGCGGGTCTGGTAGTTCTTCATTTTATAGAAGCCGTGTCGTGCTGATCCACTAAGGGTGGCCCTTACCTTTTTACGTTCCGGGATGTTTAAGGCCTTTTTAACCGACCTCAAAAAAGGAGGTTTTATTTTTATTTTTTATTATATATGTTCGCCGATTTTTCCGTCAATCGAATCTGTATACTCCTGAGGTAGTCTCATTGTCACCAAGTCAGGATCTGGATGGGACAGGCAAATTGACGGCAACCCTGAAACTTTATAGGCACGCGTGTAGTAATTTCGACATTTTCTATTATAACTCGTGTATTTACCCACGGAAATCGCAATTTTGTTGAAGTGGAACTGATGATGAAGACCACAGATGACTTATGGAAAGATGTAAAGTACGTCAAAGATTCTGACATGATTCCGTTGAAGTAGCAACTACTGACTGTGTCCATTCTGAGATCCTTGAGGAATCGACGGAACTCCTCAAATATTATCAGGCCACTTATAGCGACTTGGGTTTTTCCTGTAATAATCAACGCTTTTGCTCTCAGAAAGCATGTGGTGAATTGTAAAGGAAATGTGGAATTTTTCATGTACCTATGTGGCGAAGTACTGAATTGAAGTCGTTTTAAACTTTGTTTTTAAGTAAATTATTGACAACGTAGTCATCAGGTCGTCTCATGACGTGGCCACACCATTTTATTTATACAGTGCCCCCGCCTAGTCGAGCAAAACAAAGAGGCACGGCCGTACCATCCTTTTCTCGAAGCCATTCTGGCCATTTTCAACATCCGTAATTTTGTGCTGGCTAAAGCTAGAACCCTGAATTTTCAGGAACATGTAGGGCATAATATGGGTAACATATAATATCAATAACATTCAATTTGAACTTTTAGTTAAAGAACTATTGTCCGTCAAAGTTCGTTACTGATAATGATCACGCTAATTCTAACGTACTTCTAGCAGACCCACAAGCTCCAAATTTCAAACGTTTTTAGCCTAATAACTCATAAAAAACCTAAAAATATTGCAATTTCAGTCACGTTTCAGTGATATACAAACTGCATTGTAATCCTATACAAATACATGCGATTACAAAGTTACTTTTGCAGTTCCTTCCTGCAAAACTATACAAACGTTATTTGCGGTTGGTAAAATTACATTCCCATACAAAGTCTACAAAAATAAATGAGATCCCATAAAAAACATTCCATGTAATAATTTACTTTGAAAACAAAGTTTTAACCGACGAAAAATCAATCATCCCCTATTTTCCCCTTAGGGTTGGTTTTTTTTTCTCCAAATTTATATGGGACCAACTTCGGGGTATACCCTTTCCAATAAAAAAAGAATTATCAAAATCGAACTACTCTGTAAAAAGTTATGCGTGGTCATACATAAAAAAAAAATATACGCGTCGACTTGAGAACCTCCTCCGTTTTTTTCGTTGGTTGAAAAATAGGCCAAGTCTCGAAACTCGTTCACAGTAAAAAGTGGTGAGATATTTCGTAGAGCCAAGTCAGGCATTCTTATTAATCTTTATTTGCTTGCTAAATAAAATTTTGTGACTTACATAGTTTTAGGTACCTATGCAAAAATTAGTAGGTAAATGCAGTAAAATTGTGTGATTCCCAAGTTGTAGAATTTTATTTAGCAAGCAAATAAAGATTAATAAGAATGCCTGACTTGGCTCTACGAAATATCTCACCACTTTTTACTGTGAACGAGTTTCGAGACTTGGCCTATTTTTTACATGGAATGTTTTTTATGGGATTTAATTTACTCACAGATAGTCGACAGAAATGATGGAAGTAAGTTCGTTCTATACAAGCCGGTACGTACAAAAATTAAATAAATAAATACGTATACTTTACGACGCATTATTCTGTTCCGTTTATGAATAAGAGAGACGCATTTGAGATAAATTGTTACCAAGCTATTGAATACTGAACACACACTTTAATTAAGCGAAGAATAGTTAGCTAGCTATTGTTCTTATCTGTATTCCCCCTGCGCTCATTGTACCCGATTTCCCAATTTAAAAAGATGGTAATACTGTCTGGAGCTGAGCTCATTATCAGTGTCTATTTCCTAAACGCGTTTTTAATGAGTTTAAATAGTAGGGCAGTTTCAGGTGATAATGTGGACTTATTTAAATTTCGGCCATTTTTTTTTATGGGGTTCATAAATATCTAGTTGAATTCCCTGACCCCAAATATGTATACTTAGACAGCAAGTTTGTGATTCTAAGTGATTTAGAACCCGAGATATTAATAATATACCTATAATTCAAAATGATAAAAAAAGATGGCCGTCGGAGGAGCTGGTTCCTATCAAAAACTTAAAGCTATGTACCTAACTAGTACCAGAAAAAAATTTGGTGCTTTTGTCCGGAGTGTCCGCATTTACGACAATTTGTTCCGGCAGTCTGCCCCACTAAAAGACTTGAGTGCAATACGAGTGTTTCATACTCGATTAGAGAATTGACGATTATGGGTTTCGCTGATCCAAATCACTAGCAATCTACTTCTTAGGTATCGAAAACTAAAAACAAGTTTCAAGACATTTCAAAAGCATAAAGTGGTAAGTAAATGCGAATCCAATTACAGACGTACTCTCCCAACAGGGCTCATTTGACGCAATTCGCAAGTAGCAAAATATCCCGTCGTAGAAACTTATTTACTCGCATAAGCCGACACTTTACATACTCGTATAGGCCTAAACGTCCCAAAAAAGTAGAGGCCTAAGTGACTGAAACTTCATTCTACTTTTACTCTTTTTGCAGGCCAGTAGTGCCGTTATTGGGAACATCTATCTGAAAATAAGCACGTAGTCGGAACCTTGGAGTTCGCTTCAAAAGGAATAAATAAGAATTACAAAACATATTTTCTTTCATATGCGGCTTTTTGTTTGTAATGACGCGTCTACACATGTTTCTGCGAAAAATGTGCCACACTCGTTTGACAGGTCATTAGGTATTCTGGGATTCAGTGCGTCTTTTATTATTATGTCCTTGTTGCAACTCAGATTTCGTTTTAAGATATGTAGAAATTAACATATATCATGTGCATCATGCGCTTGGTGACATTTCACACCATAACTTTAAAATACTGTTTAATATTTTTGTCTGCAGCACTGGAAAATCCGATTTGACGTGGAATGTATTATTTATAATGAAAATACGCTTTTTTTTTTAATGTTTATTCTCTTTAAGGCTTATAGCTATAAATTTACATAGGTACAATTAATCTGCCAAACCACAATGCTTTTCCCAGTAATTTGACTAAATACCCGATAATTGTACATATGTAACAGGCTGCCATCTTTGTGTACCTAGTGCATATTCAGCTCATGCTCAGTTAATTAATATTGGGTTAATTGAACCTCATCATCATATATTTAAGAGCCAGGCTCTTGTCGGTGGAGCAATTTCCATTCGTCTCTATTCTCAGCTTTCTTCTTGACATCTTGATACGACACACTGTCTACTTTTTCCTTGATTTGGTCCGTAAAAGATCTTAACAATGGCTTTGTCTTCACTTTGTGCCTTGTACTTGTGTTTTGTGTTTGTGAGGAGTGAATTCGTTCTAGAAAAATGATTCGCACCATACATTCCGTAGCCTTTCACATCAAAGTTCAAAGTTATTTATTTGCATAAAATAGTGCACAATAAGATAACAAATACATAACTATTTTGCCACATTCAGCATGCAAATAATATAAAATTACTAATTAGGTATTTAACACATTTAAATAATTAACAATTCATATAAGTATTGGTCCATTACAAGTGACTTTTATACCTATGTCAAGAAATCCTTCATAGCATAAAATGTTTTCCAAGTAACCAATTATGTAATTTTTGGACAAACAAATTATATAGCATACTTGTAATGTCACTATAGGGATGCGATTATAGATTCTAACAGCCTATCCAAAAAATCAAAACGTAGCGGCATAGATTATTTCTTGCTCTTGCAGTTTCCAAAATGTTATAATGATTGGTTGCGTTTTGGAGGAGGAAACAGTCGAGAGCGAAACCTTGATTTTTATGTTTTTTTGCGTGGGAAGTAGTATTAATTTTCGCTGCATAGTTTAGTAGTCGTTTTTGGTAGAACTAGTCTTACAAGACTACAGGATAGCTTGTGTTAAAATTATATACATTATTAAAATTCTTAAATAAGTGATTAATCAATTTTACAAATTTGGCCTTTTGTATATATGTATAACGATGGCAACGTTAGCAGTTTTAGGTCATTAAATAATTCCTTACATTGATGATAGCGGCGGTTTATTACAAATGGCTCATATACATCGTGAATGATCTTAAAGATTATGAGGTATAAGGTAACACATGTAAAACATAAGACGCTCCTATAAAATGCATTGAGATTGTTAAGCATTCCATTCGTTAGACGTTCTGAATATATCTTTATCCGTCTGTATTGCTCTCGGCCACAACTACCTTCGGTGTGAAGACTTTCTTATTTTTTCACGTAGGTCTCTTTCTAAGCACTCTAATTAGAACGAGGCGGATAGTCTCGCCGCGACACAGCTCGCGGGCCGTCCAGTAACAGCCGTGCTGAAGCGGTTTCCCCTGTGGTGAGGCACAGATAAATTGCATACTTGCTCATTTGACATTGCTGCACAAAATGGTCGCTTTAAAGTAATTTACGCCATAGAATGGAGAAGTGATATCTCGCGACACTAGTAAGAGCAAGTTGCTCAGAGTAATGGATACCTGTGAATCATGCGACTCACTTCCGACTCTACTCGCGCCAAACACAATTATTATGTACCCAGTACTTGCCCCCGCACTGACTAAGAACTCACGTCTAGACGAAATTATTACCGTAGCTCAAGCGAAAATAACTGTTAGCCAATAACCGTGGATGTGGCGGCGTCTGGAAGGCAATTGTTTATGAAGGGCAGTTACCGTCTTACCGTCTCCAACACGTGTTGTTGCAATGAAAATATGCCTTTTAGCGAGTTTCAGTATTTATTTAATCGTATGGCATACATTATTTGGCCTTTGAGTTTGTCACTTTTTAGTACCACCCAGGGGACACATGCAGGGTTGTGGTAGGTAGCTCCTGCGGACGCAAGTGACAGTTGTCCCCCCTTTGTCAAGTGAGTGGGCAACTCGACTGTTAGAGGTTCTTAAGCCGCCCGAAGGCCTCTATAACTCGGCTTAACGACTACTGTCATAGACAGCATCCGGGATCAACTGCTTAGCGTACCTTCCAAAGCACGGAAGCGCTCATTTATAGTAAACCACTCAAACCAGGCGGTCACCCATCCAAGGACTGATCGCTGCCATCTTTGCTTTACCTGCGTTATCGTTTCCGATTCGCAGGCGCCGCAGGGCTATGAACGCTTCAGCGAGTTTCAGTCAAAACAATGGTGTTAACAGTGGATCGCCTCAGGCTTTGTTTACGAAACAATAATGCTGTAAACAACCCCCATAGCCAAAGTACCTAGCCCTTAATTCCATTGTCAATAACTTTACAAGAATTGTATGATTTTCTAAAGATAGTCAAGATACCTACTTACCTACTTTAAATGGTGCCTGCCTGTAATCGTACGACTCCGTACTAGTACATTTTTCACTGGAATTTGAGGTTGCTAGTATTCAGAATGTCGTCAGAATACGAGTAGTAATCAAGCCAAGGTGCTTAGTAACAAGGGGGGCGATTACAAAACATTTCAAGCGTACGTTTGGACAACTCCACTGTCACTTTCCCATACAAAAAATTACATTTCTATCTATCTGACGTTTGTCCAAAGCGTTACGCAATGGACCAGTAACTAGCGTGTGTATATTATGGTCTCGGCACGACTTCCAGCGGCACAGCTCTTGTACGAGTATGACGCACCGCCGCCGCTCGAACTCTTGGCCGAGCCGTACATGTTAATATTGATAGTGACTTGTGTAAACTTTCGGGAAACACGTGTCGAAAAGGTTCCGTCCGTGCACACCGTGCCCTCAAGAGAATACGAATATGTGCTGGCGGAATTTAATTATGGTAATAGAACCGCCTGGGAAGGTTTTTTACTGTTTCATTCAGAAACTACATTTTAACGATATGATGTTGTCTACATTTCGCAAAATTGTGATAAAAACGGTGTGCACGGACACCGTTTTTATCACAATTTTGCGAGCTGGAACGATACCAGCGCTTTCACATCGTTATAATTTTCTATTCTGGTTATTAGTTTCTGTTCCGAAAGGTGTATGCTGAATATCTATGCTGATGATGTTATTAAGCCAGGTTTTGAAAAATCGCCATATATATAATGTATTACCTGTCTTCCATAACAACGACCTCAATTTGCTCCTTAGTAGGCTTACAAAATCTAAAATATATTTTACTCGTTGTAAAAATTACGTGTTTCTATGAGTATGGTAATTCCCTGAGTGACGCTTAATTTTGGCCACTAGTCATAGTCAAGGCCGCCAAGCGATAAAGCTGTGGGGTAGGTCAAACGTTCCATGGTCATTAGTCGTCATGAAATATTTACGTCATAAACCTAAGACAATTATTTTTAGGGTTCCGTACCCAAACGGTAAAACAGGACCGTATTACTAAGACTCCGCTGTCCGTCCGTCTGTCTGTCTGTCCTTCTGTCACCAGGCTGTATCTCATGAACACAGTGAGACACAGCCAGTTAGACATTTCAAATTTTCACAGATGATGTATTTCTGTTGCCGCTATAACAACAATACTAAAAAACAGAATAATATAAATATGTATTTAAGGGGCTCCCATACAACAAACGTGATTTTTTGCCGTTGTTATAGATAATGGTACGGTACCCTTCGTGCGCGAGTCCGACTCGCACATGGCCGGTTATTTTATGAAATCTTAAGATTACGATTTAGTTAATAGTGTCATTTCCAATCTTTTCGTTGTTTTTTCTACCTTTTCTTTTTTGTGGTATAATTTCGACATGTTTTCTTAAAGGCATTATGTTTTTTTTTTCTTCCTCCTTTTTATTTCAAATTCCGGTTTACACAGTTTAAGTAGGTTAGTACTATCGTTGTAATATGCTTATTCTTGGCCTACTGAAAAATTACTGACTATTGAGTATGTTTCTGTTGCATTCTATGGTTGGCAAGAAAGTTTGTCTACGCTTAAAAAAAATCTTTCACTTCATCATGGCTGTGTATCATTGGTCTCCTGAACTTAATTAAATATAAATAATATAAAGCCCGTGTCGCAGCGCATCCAAAAGCTATGAACAATACAGTTTCAGCGTTTCTCCTTGACAGTGGTTTTCTTTTTCAGAAACGCTGGTAGATTTTACTTGTAGAAGTGCCATTGCGTGCCCCACTGGGGGCTTGTCCATATATTATGTCATCGATTTTTGACCCCTCTCATCATCCTGTGAATTCCTTGAATGGACCCTCCCCGCCTAATAAAATGACTGCCGTCATCCAATGGTTCGACCCCCCCCCCCCCCCCTATAGTATATGGACAGCCCCTAGCTGAATTCAGTTCATCTGTATCATTTGTTTTACGCTCATTGCGTAAGCGTTCGAAATCTTAGGGATGGCCTAAGATCCGAGTGCTAGGTCGTGCTTGGTACATTCGTGCTCAAATTGAAAGTGGCAAAGTTGCCCCAGCCTCTAGTTGGCCCTGTGCCAAGAAGCCCGGTCGATCGTGCTGAGCCTGGACTCGAGCGCTTTCTGACTCGACCTTATTTCCAAATGGTTTGTGATATTTTTACTTTTACTTACCAGTTAAATGTATAGTTATGCTTTGTCGGCTTCCGGTGTAACAATTTGTTGCTGTGTCATATTTAAATTTCTGGTCTAGTTGCTAAGCTGAAGTTTCTTTGGATTTTAGTTTTGCTTTACTATAATTCTGAACTTAGCTTTTCGAAAGCGCGTTAGGATATATTTATTGCCTAGTGCCTGCAATACCACAACATCTCAAACGTGTCAGTTTTGAAAATGTACATGATAGTTGATATGGTCTAATGCTCGTTAGAAACGTTTCATAATTACCCTGCAGGTCAATATCAAAAGTATAGTGCATCAGTACTTACTAATATAGCAACAACGACAGGAATTCAAAGTTGTCAGATAATCTGAGTCCTAAATGCAGTTATCCGCGAAGATGGTACTTATATTAAGTAATTAGTCGTTGGCTCTCTTATATGAATGTTCTGCAAACACATCAATAGGCACAAATATTATCCACATCCTATTCGGCTACTTACGAATGTGGATGTTCTTGTTTATAATGAACTAGCTTCTGTCCGCGACTCCGTCCGCGTGGAATTCGTTTATATGGTAGCTCCATACAAACTTTCACCCCGCATTTCACACCCCGTTAGGGGATGATTTCCGGGATAAAAACTATCATATGTCCTTCTCCGGGATTCAACCTATCTCCATACCAAATTTTATCTTGAGACAGACAGACACACTTTCGCATTTATAATATTAAGTATGGATATCCGGGTATGTAGGTACTGGATACAATCCCCTTTACAAAGGGGAGAATTCGTGTCGATAGTTCCAAGAATTGGCTTTATGTCGGACATACAAAGCTGCCTATTAGTATACATTAGTTCAGTACTGCAGAGGCCGGGAAAATGGGGATTGTCAGCGCAGTAGATATATACTAGGATGGGGGATACGGGACTGGAAATCCCTTTTTACGCCGAAGTATGTATGTTAAGCCGACCTCGGGATAACATACGAGCCTGTGCAGACAGAAGGCGTTCAACCGTTCAAGTTCTGTTTTCCCGTTCCATGTGATTAAATGGAACGCAGAACTCCGGTGAACACCATCTGTCTGCACGGGCTCTGTAGAGCCCAACATGCAATTATAGTACATTACTGCAAAGGCCGTGAAGTAAGGGATTGATGGACGAGTTTGGGCTAGACGGCCGAGTCGTAGACGAGGCCGGATACAACGAGTCCAGCAATCCCTGTTCCGGCCGAGGCTTGTATAGTGCTTTTCTCAAACGATGTGAGGAAATAATAAATAGTTATTTGTTATACAAGGGTGCAGTTATAATTTAACCGCGAGTGTGGAATTGAAACACGAGCTAGCGAATGTGAGTGGTTTAAAAATAGAATCCTTTTCACCTCACTAAAGTGAGAAAGATTCTAGATAAAAAAATCTAAAAAAGAAAAAAAAAACATTAAAAAAGAATAATATTAATAAAACATTACAAAAGAGTAAAACAAAAAGGAAAAAAAAATTAAAAAAAAACAACTAAAAAAAAAAAACAACTAAAATAACAAAAAAAACGCCCAAAAAAATTACAAAAAAAAAACAAACAAAAAACAAAAAAAACCAAAAAAGGAAAAAAACAAAAAACATTTAAAAAAACAAAAAAAAAACAAAAAAAAACAAAAAAACGAAAAAAAAAAAAAACAAACAAAAAACATAAAAAATAAAACAAAAAAAAGGAAAAAAAAAAAAACAAAAAAAAGTAAAACAAAAAGGAAAAATAGATAGAAAAAAACTTAAAAATAACGTAAAAGACCCTACAAAAATTTTACCATTAAAAAATAGACAAACATCAAGAAAAGAAAAGATTTTTTTTTAATCATTAAAAACGATAAACAACACTAAAAAATAAACGAAAAATAACAAAAAAAATGTAAAAAACTAACAATTTTTTTTTTACAAAAAACTAAAACAATTAAAAAAAAGTATTGGTGGTTGGCAGTATGTATTTTTTCCTTTGTCTGTTTAATATCAGTAAGCAAATTTAAAAAGTTAGAGTAGCGGCCAATAATGTTTTTAGTTAGGGTTTTCATACATTACTTCTTGGCCTAGGCCAAGAAGTAATATAGGCAGCCATAAACAAGGAACTTCATGTCTTCATTTCGTGACATTAACGCATACATTTCCGAGCATGTTTGAGAAAAATAAATAAAAATCTCTCGAAGTTTTTTTAAACGGCTGGACGCCATGACATTGTGTCACAAATTGATATTGAAACAAAAGAAGGTCACTTTGCAAGCCTAGTCTACACTTTTGTGTGAAATTCCACTATGGACTTCTCGTCTCGCAGCACCCTTCAAGGAACATAACGTCAATATTTCATTGCATGTTTGAGAAATGTTATATCTCCTGCCACGTCATCAGTCCTAACTGGATCCGCATGTGACGGCAGTAGTACCTACCTACATTAGTTACCTAGCGCGGTAAAGCATCGCAGGTATTTGACGCCCGAGCCGAAGGCAAGGTACATACACGTCCGTGGCGAGTACAAAATTTTACGTCTCTCCCTGGCCAGAAACTGGAATTTTCTGGACGCGTAGCGTGCGGTAATTGGTACTCTATGGCCAGGTATGACGTAAACCAGGGGTCACCAATTAGTTTTTCAGGGGCCCGGTTTTTAAAATTAAATTACCATCGCGGTCTGTTTCTATTTGAGTTAGTTAAATAAATAAGCAAATTTACAGAAGCGATAAGGATTTTTTTTACATATCAATGTGAAAAATGCAATTTTTTGCCTTGAACTACTGAACTTTGGAGTAAAGTTGGTGCAAGCTATTGTCGTTAAATGTCTTCAAATGTTCTAAAATTCCTGAGAATCTTTGTTAAACGCAGCCTTTACTTAACCATCTCACATAATTATTATGCATCAACTTCTTCAAGCATTTTATTAAAGTACGTACTCAGTGATACAAGTTACTGGTTACTGAAAGTCCGCACAAAATAGATCGGCAGTCCGGATCCGGACCGCGGTCCGCCATTTGGTGACATTTCTCCTGCGATGAGTCTATTTCCCCCACAAACAGTGAACACGCGTTGTAAATGTGCAGCTTTGCAGACGTTAGTAAATAGTTTCCTAAACGGTTTTATGGTTCTGACGTCTGTGCGTTGGGCGCGGTGGATGCCCCCGTCGTCAACCTACTGACGCACGTTGTCGATTTCCTATGTTATTTGTGTAGAGTAAGATTTTTCTACTGACGGCGAACTAGAGATAGGTCAATCGGAAAAACGTCGTATTTGAAAATCTTATTTGAATACTTAAATTCCATAGAAATGTCTTAATATGCAATACTTTTATTGAAAGGTTCGGGGTTAATGTCGTAACTACGACCACAAACATTCGGTTAAAAAAATATTTTTGTTCACATATTCAGAATTTTAAAATACCTAATAAGATTAAGCCTCATCGATGTGTACTAAATATATATCTTTTAAAAAGAAATAAACATTAAAAAAATATATGTTTTTGTAAGACTTGCAACACCACCTACTTTGTTCGTTTCTCACAAACACAAACCTCAAAGAGAAATATGAACAAAGGACCATGGGAAACTTTGGCGTGGGCCAAAAACAGAGCTTTTTTATTTATAACAGAATAATAATTAAATCGCTTAAATGACCTGCGGGATGATTAAATACAGAATTAGGTGTATTCAAATGAAACCCGTTTTCTCACTCATATTCACTCTGAATAAAATATGAATATCTCAGTTCTGCAATGGAACTCAACTTTATGCTCATAGAACGAAATAAAGTAGATAAGCAGGACTTTCTAATGATCTAACTCTCGGCTCGGTTTTTGGTCCATTTTGCCCACGGTCCTTTTATTTGAACGGCATTATAGTTTTCTAAAATAGCTTTGATAAATAAGGTAATTCGATTTACTACGCTTTTAACTAGATTTTTTAAAATATAACTTGACTTGTTCGTTTGTTTGTTAGTGAAAAAAAAAAGAAATTAAGCTGGTTTTGGTTATTAGTACCTACAATTTTGACGACCATTCAATATTATGGTCGAGCATCGAGCTGATCTGATGATGGAGACAGAAGGTGGCCAAGGGAATTCAGTATTTAACCAACGTAACCTAGTTGAGTTTGGTCTACAGAAAAGTACAGTCGACAATAAAAGCTTGTAACTTAATTATTTTTTTACAGAAACTTATTATGTTTTCAAATTGTAAGATGCAGGTGGATCAAATATTTAAACACCCGCAGCACGCAGTAGTTACTAGATTTGAATTGAAACGAATCTCTTAATATCCCAACAACGTGATTTGCTCTGTTAATTGACACATTTGTTTCCTAAAGCTCTCTTTGATTTTTTCGTAACATTGTTTATTTGATTTTACATTCATCTTTCCGTCGAACTCAAACCTATTTTCTTGGCCCTCTTGTGTGTTTTGTGTGTAGCAAGCCGATATATTATCGTCTGGATTATGATCGAACGGTCCGACCCAGTTACTATATACCGGGGCATCGTGCTAGGCAAAAGGGGCGTATGTCATAGTTCGTGCGATGCCACATGCGCCATTATCTGTGAGAATATCTGAAAGGGGCTGCCGGAGACGTCGCGACCCTTCGCTCTAATCGAATTAAAATGTACAAATAATTAAATTAACAGTAGGTAGATAAAGGAAACTTTAAATATACTATCGCGCAATTTATTGAAATAAGCGGGATTCAATTTTCTAACAAGTTCAATTAACAAACGAATCCTTATTGCTCTGGTTTCGTACCTAATTATCATGGGATTTAAATTGATTGAGTAAAGATGGGTTCTTTTTGCCAAGGAGAATTTGATAATGATTTCTGATAATTTCATTTGCAACAAACATCACTTACCCTAAATACGGTTTTATTAAATCTGTAACAGTGGTTATAAATCAAATCCAACCAGTGGCGGCGCATTTTCGATGGGCAATCCGGAACAAAATAAGTTATGAAAGAATAAAGTATATAACTATAGGCTTGCCTAAAAATAAATTTTAGGCAAGCCGATGAGAATCAGCTGATATGGGTGCTCCGCCACTTTAACCTAGTGAGTTCTATAATGAAAATTGATTATTGGAACAGTTTTAACGCGCTACGCTCGCCGATCCCGTGGTTTTTCTGCTTAGTAGCGGAAAGCGCCAACGGCGTATAGGTAGTTGCCCGCTAAGCGGGTTCCTGGCAGTGAAAGTGTTAACATTCTTGTGGTTTCGGGGGGAAACGGTTTTAGGGAAAATTTATGATAATGGGGGATAAACGAGAGACCACCAAGCACTGGCACGAGCACTGCGCTACGTGAGAGAAAAAAAAATAGCATCAAAAATGTTCCTCTTTTTTAATTTTATTAATTAATGAAGAGTCTGATTTTCCGGGAACTCGGATGCTGCTCATAACCTTTAAAATAGATTCGCTGCTTGTGCAGCGAAAATTAAATGCAGAGTGGCATTTGCATCCACTCCAACTCAAACAAGAAAGGGGCCATTGCTTTGTGCTCGTAAACTTGTAGGCTATTATCGCTCATTACAGCTACCGCTAAAACACAATGCAGTTATGCTTAGTAGCTAATCGTTTCTCCGATTATGTTCTTGTAACTATGTCCCTATGTTTGGTGACCATTTTTAACCGACTTCAAACGGAGGAGGTTCTCAAGTGGCCTGGACTGGTTGGTTTTTTTTTGTTTGTATGGTTGTCCTTCCCAGGTGATCCAATGGTCATCAGGTCAGGATCTGATGATGGGATCCTGGAGAAATCCAGGGAACTCTTCAAATAAGGCGAAGCACTGAATTGAAGTCGGTCAAAACTTTGTTTTTAAAGTAAATTATTCCATAACGTATTTAACTCAGCTGGTCGATTGCGTAACGCTTTGTACGTAAGTCAGGTAGATCTAAGTGTCATATTTTGTATTGGAAAATTATAGTTGAGTTGTCCCAACGTTTCGTAAAGTTTCGTAATCAGTAATCACCCCTCTGGACTGTAGGCGTAGGAAACCGCTCCGCTAGGCGGGTTTCTGGCAGTGAACGTGAAAGTGTCAAGGACCGGTTAATCCCTGTTTAGGCCTATCGATTGGGCAACCCTATCAAATTGGTTACCTTATGATAGGGTTTACCCTATTGTTATGGTAAGAATATCGGAAGTGGTAACCATAAGTTAACCTCAAACCCTGTTGAGATAGGGTTTTTGTTTAGGGTTTCCATTGAGTTATGGTAACCTCATCATCACCTGCTTATAGTGCATAATTATATGTAAAGTTTTTGAACACGTTATAGAGCACTAATCGTGTTCGCGTCGCAGTCGCAAGTCGTATTCAAATATTCGTAAAAATAATATTCGTTTGAACTGGTTCAAAACCCTATAGGGAAACCATATTTATAGGGTTTCAAATTGGTTAGTGGCAAGCCAAGTTAAAACTCGATGAATAGGGTTAACCTGTCAATAAGGTTATCCCATCATAAGGTTACCAATATGGATAGGGTTTTAAAAACAACTTCTAAAATAAGCCTATGGAAAACCCTGACCAGGGAAACCGGTACCGGTCCCTGACCGAAATTCAAATCGAAAACAAGATTTTTTCGTCCGCCGACACAAGAGTTTTTACACTTGACTGTGCTATGTTGTTAAATATTATGGCCCTTACCAACAGCGAAATAGTACCTAATTGTATATGTAGATCATAGATGATGTAGATATACCGTCTTGAGTGAACATACGCCATGTATGTTACCTTAGTAGCGTCTTTATTACGTCTTTTTATAGGCACGATAACTCCGAATATCACCTCAATAAAGATTCATGTTAAAGCGCAATATCAAATATGTGGTAAGATTCATGGGGAGACACTGTATTGAGGTGGTTTTACGTGAAAAATCTGCTACTTTTTGTGATAAAAATATTGTACCATACCTACTATAAATATATACCTTTTTATAACCTCCGGTTTTATAAAGATTCGTTTGACCATTATGTCGGTAAATAATAAATATCAAAAATGTACTGAGTTACTAGGAGGATGGGCAGATTTGTATGGACTCTGGCCTAGAAACCAATGATGACAAGCCATATATCATTAAAAAGGTTTGTTCATATTCTACAACTTTTTTTATGGCGGGAATTGTCAAATATTTGTGTAAAAAATAAAGAAAAACATAAGAAAACGCATAAACAGAATATCATGATACAAAACCATTGACAATTACAAAACCATCATAATTTGCGACACAGGAACTTAGTACCTATCGAAAAAAACCTATAATACCTATGTCATATAGTTTGCGTTAACTCGCACTACTTTTATGCGGCGATAACTTTATTCACGATTTCGACACCATTAGGGACCCACAACACCGTCTTCCAGGCAGAGTGTATGGGCATAATAATGGCTGCTCACGCAATCGCCTCCAGGGAGGTAAGGGGATATCCCATCCGCATACTTTCCGATAGTCGATCCGTACTGCAAGCCCTGCAAGGTCACGCAACAACTTCTGGGCTGATACACGAGTGCCACAAAATCCTATCAGAGGTATGTAATAACAGCGACATAACCCTGCAATGGATCAAAGGGCACAGTAATTCACGCGGTAACGATGCAGCGGATGCACTGGCTAGAGAGGGTTCAGAGTCAAGAGCTGTAGGACCGGAACCCACAATTCCTCTACCCTCTGCATGGCTGCGGAGCACACTGCGACTAAACACCAAGGTAGAACACCAAAAACATTGGAACACCCTAGGAACCTGCAGGCAAACCAGGGAGGCCCTCCCGACAATCAACCCCGGATTGTCAAGGAAGCTAAAGCAGCTAAAGAGGCCGGCACTCCGTCTTCTGACAGGAGCTATAACTGGTCATGCACTACTAAACAAACACCTTTTTACTTTAGGTGTTACAGACAGTCCTCTCTGCAGAGCCTGCATGGAAGAGGACGAGACAGCCGCCCACGTCATCCTGACATGTCCTGGAGTGGCGGACTACAGGGCAAAGTACCTCGGAACACCGGGGTCACTACCGGAGGCCGTCGGCAACGTAAAGGGTCTGCTAGGCTTCCTGGTGGAACTGGGTTGGCACGAATAACAGTAGTGCCAAAACCCCTACGCAAAATAGGCGCATTTATGACGTCGAGTTGCGGAAACCCAGCCCGCGTACAACCTATAACCTATAACCTAACTTTATTCACACAAAGATTTGGGACTACCTACCGTAGTCAAAGTTTTAGAACTTAGAATAAGATATCCAGTGACATGTCGCTTGTCCTTATTGGTCATATAGGCCAATTTGCCCACACCCTCCTTGATCTGACGTTTGGTATAACGTATAGTCATTATAATTTACTTTCAAAACAAAGTTTACACCGACTTCAATTCAGTACTTCGCCTTATTTGAAGAGTTCCCATTTTTTCTCCATGATCTCATCATCAGATGCTGACCTGATGACCATGGGTACCTTGGAAGGATATACCCTTTCAAAATAATTTTCCATATACTCGTAGGTCCAAGCGTCTTCGAGTAATGGGGGATGCTACATAAAAAAATTAAAGATTCCGACGAACTGACAACCTCCGCCTTTTTAAGGTTCCGTAGACAAATGGCAAAAAACGGATCCCTTATGGATTCGTCATGTCTGTCTGTCCGTCCGTATGTCACAGCCACTTTTTTCCGAAACTATAAGAACTATACTGTTGAAACTTGGTAAGTAGATGTATTCTGTGAACCGCATTAAGTTTTTCACACAAAAAAAAACAATAAGTTTTGGGGGTACCCCATGCATAGAACTGAAACTCACATTTTTTTTTTCATCAAACCCATACGTGTGGGGTATCTATACTTCTATAGGTCTTCAAAAATGATATTGAGGTTTTTAATATAATTTTTTTCTTTACTGAATAGTTTGCGCGAGAGACACTTCCAAAGTGGTAAAATGTGTGTGTCTGCCCCCCCCCCTGTAACTTCTAAACTAAGAGAATGATAAAAGTAAAAAAAATATATGATGTACTTTATTTCTATTCTTCATTACTATGCAAACTTCCACCTAAAATTGGTTTGAACGAGATAGAAATAGAAATAGAATAGAAATAGAAATATTTATTCGACAAAAACATGATACACTAGGATACAAAGTCATTGGGTCCCGAGCTAGGATTCCCTGTGTTACGGGACCCAGTAGAACAGCAAGCATACGATATTAAATAACAGACAAGTATAGAATAGATGTTTTACAAATTACAAAGCTACAATAATTTTAGTTCTGTCAGTGTAATGTGTGAGCGTGAGTGTGTGTGAGAGTCTGAGAGTGCGTGTGTGATCATGAGTATTTTGAAGTGAAGGTATAAGTAAGTAAATAAATAAATACACAATTGATTACTCGTGAGATTAAAAATATAATATTTTTAATCTCACGAGTAAAGTAAGAGTATATACCTTCACTTCAAAGTAATCTAGTAAGTAGTTTTTTTTAACACGTCATAAATAGTAAACCGCAATTTATTTTACGGAACCCTTCATGGGCGAGTCCGGCTCGCATTTGGCCGCTTTTTTTTGACGTAGGTTAATAAAGCCGAATTTAAATAAGTTTGACTGTTCTCAATGAGCATAAAAAAATACTTCCGTCCGACTGAACCTTGATGTTGCATTGCACGAGTTTGACGTGTAATGAGTTCCACTCGCGTTTTTCCTGAACCGCTCCCTTTAAGTTTACACATGCGTAAAACACGACGTTGATGGGTTTCAAGCTGGAATTAAAATCCCCATTCCAATTAACGTTAGGGGTTTAGCGCTGGCGATAAAGGCCCGCTTCCAGATTGGCAGCCTTTGAGCCGTTGGAGAGCAATCAAGGCATACCGGTCCCAGCGCAATGGGGATGCAGCGTTATGCGTGTTACAATAACTAGCCCTATTACTTAGCTGGCTTTATTCGTTCGCAGTAAGGTCCGATAATTTTCAAATCCAATATGATACTGTTTTCTTTTATGCAAAATAAATATTTATCTTTGCAGGGTTCCGGTCTTTAAAATATATTTTCTCAAACATGCTCGGAAATGTATGCGTTAATATCACGAAATGAAGACATGAAATTTCTTGTTTAAGGCTCCCTACATTTCTTCTTGGCCTTACGCCAAGAAATAATGTATGAAATCCCTAAATAAAACCATTATTGTCCGCTACTCTAACTTTTTAAATTTGCTTACTAATAAAAAACTGAAAAAAGGAAAAACCACCATTAGACTGTAAGCATACTTGCGACATAAAAAAGAAACAAAATCTATGGTACTATACTTTTGTGCGGTTAAACATGGTGTTCGAAGGGCTTGTTCAAATGGCATGTTTAAAAAATAAAAAAGGCGGCAAACTACACAATAGAGAATGGATGAAAAGTGACTGATAATTTTTTTGGTGATAGGAATAACCTTCCTTAGCACCAGAAAAAAGTTGCAGACTTTTCAGGTGCGTCAATTATTTTTGAAAAATATATACAGTTTCTTCACTTACGTTTTGGGTTTAGGACGGTGAATGAGACACTTTCCTTGATCCGTCTCATTTTACAAAAAAAAAACTGACCCTGGCAATCTATCTATCTATCTATACATATAATAAAGCTGTAGAGGGTCGAAAGTCTGTACATTGAAGATATTGGCAAAAAAATCAATTGAGGGCTCTTAGAATCGACAACAGAACACACTTCAACAGTTTTTAGAATTTTTGTCTGTTTGTCGGTTTGTCTGTCTGTTTATATGTAACGGCATCACGTGAAAACGAGCGAATGGATCAATATGCGACTTTTACTAAAACGTTAAGTGGATCTTCAGCCAGGCTATAGGCTATAAAAATTATAAAGATTAGGGTTCAAAGGGGGTAAAAAATGGGGTTGAACTTTGTATGGGAACTCCTTGAATCCATGAGCTAAAGACTTGAAAATTGGTAAGCATAAACTTGACTGGAAAGTAAAAACATCCCCATTGAAACTTTCAGCAATGTATAGATATAACATGAAAAATATGGGATGAAAAATAGGCGCTGAGGTGAATAGAGACTAGATATAATGTTGCGAGAGCGGGATTATAACAGTTTCATTACCATGGTAACACGTTGTCACCATATTCGAAAATTCATTGTGTTCTTACAACTGATACGTAACCCGGTGGTTTGGCCTATAGCTTACGGAGTCGGTGTCCATGAGTTCAAACCCAGAGACCGGCATGCACTTTTTGTGTAGTTATTTTTTGTTAAAGATTTTCAAAAAAGCAGAGAAGTTTAGTGAATAGAAGATTCGATGCCTTAGGAACTTAATTAACATAAAGAATATTCGAGAAAAAAAACGAAAGAGTATTTGTATTGTAAAGTAAGAACTCGTGTAAAATAATTATTCTCAAAGATTTTTACAAAAAAAGTAAAGGCCTTTAAAAAGTATATCTAGACTAGAATAGGTGTTTCCTAATAAAGCGCGAAACTAAAAATAAATTCATGGAGCGGAGCTCGGCCTTCAGCCTCCCGTCCCTCGCCGCTTACCTTCAGCCCTAGGGTTGCGCTAAAAGAACATTCGGGGATAGTAAGTGCCCATGTACGCTTGCCCTCGGGATCGCATAGTGAGCGTATTCTGAAGTCTTCTTCTCACTTTTTCCTTCCAATAGCAGATTTTTACTTCCTTACACAGCAGCAGGTCGATCACGTAACGCATTGTACGCGCGTCAGGTAGATCTAAATGTCAAATTTTACATGGAAAAATTACAATTGGATTGTCCTAACGCGCGTTCGGAACGTTACGTTATTGCCCCTCAGCACTAGAAGTCATGCTAGGACTACTACCTTTCCATATGCACATACAAAAGGAGCTGGATGCGGGTGGCGCAGGACCAGTCACTTTGGAACTCTTTGGGGGAGGTCTATGTCCAGCAGTGGACGTCTTTCGGCTAATATGATGATATTGATGATGAAGCCGAAACTACCTATGGACGAAACTAGACATACCCCACACGAAGATCCATAACAAACTGATCACAAGCCTACCTATGATGGAAGCTTCAATAGACAAAATACCAAAAACTGCAGTCTTTAGGAAAGACTATGGCATATTACTGACGGAAGACTCGAAAGAGGGACTAAACCAAACAGATCTTAGAATCTTTAAAGATGGTTCAAAAACAAATACGGGAACGGGATGTGGTTTGTTCTCAGAGGATTTAAACATACACATATCCAAACCACTGGGTGTACAAAACACGGCATTCCAGGCTGAATGCGTAGGGATAATTGAAGCCTGCAATGCCATAAAGAGACGACAAGTCGAAAACATAAACATACGGATACTCTCAGACAGTAAATCAGTACTACAAGCACTGAGCAGTGATAACATCACATCTAGCTTGATATACGAATGCCACCAAAACCTAGCTTGCCTGGCCGCCCACCTTTTCGACTTCGATCCTCAGGTTTCGCTTGCAAGACACCCGGGGATGATAGTGCGTGCTCGTGGACGAATAATATTTAAGTTTACCTGGATGCTCTATCTTTACCAGCACGGCTATCACAAGACGGCCGCGACATACTCTCGAGCTCTCTCGCACTATCCGTCTCTTTCTAAGTGGTCTAATAAAAGAGAGACGCATAGTGCGAGAGAGCTCGAGAGTATGTCGCGGCCGTCTTGTGATAGCCGTGCTGGTATATTATACTTCGTTTGCAGTTGGGATACCTTCTGTTTAGGTAATAATAGGTCCTGCAACTCAAACTCTCAGCCTTAAAACTTCGTAAATATACTCGTACATGGAAACTATTTTCAGCGATTTCAAAACTGAGATGAGAGTCATGAATCGTATATATTCCATGTCAGGACAAGTAAACTTATTTCAGTGTGTTAAAAAAACATTAAGAGAAGGAGGGGTTAAAAGGAAGTTAAAAGTGTGATAAGAAAATAAGTCTTTTTTGAAGAGGGAGACTTAAAATTGTTACTAGCTAGCTATTAAATTTTCTGAAGATAAAATAATACTGCTTGGTTTGCTGCTCTACATTCGGACAGACTTAATTTGTTTCATAATTTGCAACTAAAAAACGACTTCAAATCAATACTTTGTTGTACGTAACACATGCATGCACTTCCTGTTAACTTTACCTCACAGACTCTTTCCGAAAGCAAATGCTTGGGTTTTACAGAAAATACTTACACTTACACAACTGAAGTTATAGGGGCGTAAGGCCACAGTTATATACCGAATGTCAAGAAAATTTTATGAATGGGTCTATAGTAAAATCATACTTCCCACCAAATATTATCTGCTTTGACTTAAGGTTGACTGACAGATAATGCTTTGTGGCATTGAGTCCAGCTTTTGCAATAAAGATAAAATAACTAAAATTAAATATTATTGACGATGACGACGTTTGTGAGGGTGTTTTGATTGAAAGATAATTTGAACCGATACACGCATAAACTATGGAGTTGCATGCGTCCATAGGCTACGGTATCCACTTATTATAAGTTGTTTGCCACCGACGTGGTGTAAAAAATATTATAAATCGTTTTTTACAATTTATTCATTAGTATGGCTTTAGACATGAAAATAACATGTAAGCTATAATTTATACGCGTACGAAGTCGCGAGCAGAAGCTAGTGACAAATATAGCTGCTGCAGCAGTGTCAGTTTACCACGGATTTTTGAAATATTTTTTTGTAATATGAGACGGATCAAGCGAAGTTTCTTATTTGTCGTCCTAAAGTCCTACGTCGACAGTAGAGTTCCGTAGTAGTCGCTATCAAAAATACATCTGAACGGACAAAATGTTCTCAAATATCTAAACACGGCCTTATTGTCACTTGTTTTAACGCGTCCTTTACATGAGTAATAGCTACTGTAATATCGTGTCGTAAGTTCAAACAATAAATTCTTGCTGCCGCTGCGATAAAAGCGACTTACAGCTATGATGGATTTATTGCCCATCATCTTATGAATCTGAAGACGTGCTGTTTGGTATTGACGGATGGATGTCTAGCTGAAAAAATGTTTTAGTAGATAGCCATCATAACTAGAATGGGGAGCGATTGTAAGGCCATGCTTCTATAGGAGCTATGCACTATAGTTTAGTCTTTAAATGAAAAGGCAAGAGTCTCAATTACACTGATATAATGGCACGAATAAAATTACAAAGCAAAAGCGAGTTTAGCGAGTGTGCGCGCGCGAGCGGAAAGCGACATGCGTCTTGATTCGAGTTGGATCGATGTCTGCCGGCGCGGGCGCCGCTCGACCGGGAGCCGGTTTTTGCTACCGCGCCGCCTCGCGCGTAGGGATGGGGACGTAGTGCGCTAGTAATGCGCCACACCACTCCCCTCGGAGAATCAGCGTCCTGCTGAAAAATAATCGGGAAACATTACACGTCGGCCAGACCGAGTGGTTTTAACTGGCGCGGGAGCAGGTGAGCTGGAGTTGATAGGCGTGTCAGCGTCACTCAAAGTGAATGCAGGTTTGACACGATCGATGGAAACAGTCACCGGTCCTCTTGGTAATTCAACGGTGACTGTCTTATCTGTTCTGCTAACAACTCGAAATGGGCCAGTATAAGGTGGCTCTAAAGCACCACGGACAGCATCTTTACGAAGAAAAATGTGAGTACATGTTTTCAGATCTTTGTGGACAAATATGGATTTAGTAGCATGGCGGCTCGCTGGTGTTGGTCTAATTTTGGAGACGTGCTGTCTAAGCTCTTGCAGGTACTCTGAGGGCTGCAGTGAGTGAGGGTTATTAGAGTGTAAGAACTCACCCGGGATCCGTAACGGCTCACCGTATACGAGCTCTGCAGCTGAGCATAGGATGTCGTCTTTCCAGGCGGTCCGCAGTCCAAGCAGAACGATGGGAAGGGTTTCGGTCCAGCGAGCGTCACTGTGTGCCATGACAGCGCTCTTCAGCGTTCGATGCAGCCTTTCGACCATTCCGTTAGCCGCTGGATGGTAGGCCGTAGTGTGATTCAGCCTGGCGCCGCAAAGGTCTGTAATGGCATTAAACAGTCGTGAAGTAAACTGGCGTCCTTGATCTGTGGTAACAGTTTGTGGGCAACCAAACCGTGAAATCCATGTCTCAACGAAAGCTTGAGCGACAGACTCTGCTTTGATGTCACGGAGTGGTTTGACTTCCGGCCATCGCGTGAATCGGTCCACGGCTGTGAAACAGTAGCGATGTTCAGCCGATGGGGGAAGTGGACCAATTAAGTCGATATGGACGTGGCTGAACCTTTCTCCTGGTGTTTTGAAGGTGCCGACGGGAGAAGAAATGTGTCGATGTACCTTGGCTCGTTGGCATGAGTCACACGCTTGGGTCCAGCTGCGACAATCTTTGCGTACAGAGGGCCAGACGAACCTGTCTGTTACCCTCTTAGTAGTAGTCCTGGCTCCCGGGTGGCTCATGCCGTGCACAGCATTGAAAACTTGCTTACGCAGTGCTGTGGTGATGAAAGGCCGTGGTCTCAGCAGTGAGGTATCACAATATAAGAAAATGTCGGTACCTGGCACTGGAAGTTTTTCTAACCGCAGTGATGACGACGGTCTTTCGATGAGACCTTGCAGCTCGGCGTCAGCTTGTTGAGAGCGAGCGAGGGCTTCAAAGTCGGGTGGCAGCGTGATGGCTTCGATCCTCGAGAGTGTGTCTGCGGTGACGTTGGCTTTTCCCGAGATGTGCTTTATGTCGCTGGTAAACTGTGAAATGAAGTCTAAATAATTAAATTGTCTCGGGGAGCATTTCTGGTCTTTCTGTTGGAAGGCGAACGTTATGGGCTTATGATCTGTGTATATCACAAAGTGCCTGCCTTCGATCATGTATTTAAAATGCTTTACACTTTCATAAATTGCCAACAACTCTCGATCGTACGCGCTGTACTGCTGCTGCGTCCGAGTCATCTTCTTCGAAAAGAACGCTAAAGGCTGCCATTCCCCTTTAACTAGCTGTTGCAGGACCGCGCCCAGGGCTGTGCTGGATGCGTCAGTAACCAAGGCGAGCGGTGCGTCTGCTGCTGGGTGAGCTAGTAAAGTAGCATGTGCTAGATTGGACTTACAGTTTTCGAAGGCTTCGAGCTGTTCTGGGGTCCAGGAGAGTGAAGTTGTACTCTTGATCTTGGGACCAGCCAGCATGCTATTCAGAGGTGACTGATTATCGGCAGCATGAGGAATGAATCTTCTATAAAAATTTAACATTCCAAGAAATCTACGCAGTCCACCCACGGTCTTAGGCGCTGAAAATGATGTTATAGCCTGTACCTTTTCATCCATTGGTCGTGTGTCGTCTTGCGAGATGACAAACCCGAGAAACTGGACTTCTGTTTGTCCCCAAGAACACTTGGCTTCGTTGATTAGGATGCCGTAGGCCTGGAATCTTTCAAATATTTGCTCTAGGTGCCCCAGATGTTCCTGTTGGTCACGAGAAAAAACTAAAACATCGTCAATGTATGAGTAGACAAAATCTAATCCTCTGAGCACTTCATCCAGGAACCGTTGGAATGTTTGAGCCGCGTTACGGAGTCCAAACGACATAAACGGGAACTCAAACATACCGAACGTTGTGGTAATAGCAGTCTTGCAGATATCTTCAGAGTAGACTGGGATCTGGTGGTAGGCTTTTACGAGATCGATTTTTGAGAAAACCTTACAACCATCCAGGCGATGCGAGTAGTCCTCGATATGATGGACTGGGTATCTATCTGGGACAGTGCGTGCGTTGAGTGCACGGTAATCCCCACACGGTCTCCAACCGTTCCCTTTCTTGGGAACCAGGTGAAGAGCTGAGGCCCATGGGGAATCTGATGGTCGTGCGATGCCTTCTTGCAGCATCTCATCGAACTGGGCATTAGCTATCTTCAAGCGGTCAGGAGCTAACCGTCGTGGTCGACAAAATACTGGCGGGCCAGGCGTAGTCCGTATGTAGTGTACCGTCGAGTGCTTGACAACACGTGGTAGACCCGATGGCTTCGACAAGCTGGGGTACTGAGCTAAGAGTTGATGGTACTCACTACTGCCGGAGATTGTCTTTACGCTCGCCTGGTCGCACCGCCTGAGCTCCCCTGGTGATGTCAGTGTCGTGAGGCTGTCCACCAGCTTCCTGTTCCTGCAATCGATAAGCAATCCGTAATGTGCAAGGAAATCAGAACCAATAATAGGTTTATCGACATCCGCGATCACGAAATTCCAGGTGAAGTTCCGCCTCAAACCCAAGTTCAAATGTTGAGTCAAAATGCCATAGGTGTGTATAACAGTTCCATTAGCTGCAGTTAATACGTAGTTATCGGGCGGTTTTCTGGTTAATCTATATTTCTTAGGTAACACGCAGAGGTCGGAACCGGTATCTATTAAGTATTGTATTTTGCTAGCCTTGTCTGTAACAAATAGGCGACTGGTACCAGTATGACAGCCAGTTGTCGCCTCGATGGACTGTCGTTCTAGTTTTCCGCCTTGAAATTGCAAGGCGGTGTGCATTTCCGAGCATTTTTACTAAAAATACTATGATACCAGCACATACCTGGTTTCCTTGATTGGCTCCGACCTCGCGACTTCGACCTGCTGCGCGATCTGGACCTGTCGTGAAAACGAGAACGCCGACCGTTACCATTTATGTTCAACTGTGCAATCTGCTGAGACAACTCTTTCTGAATGCGTGACGTAATAGATTGTTCCAGACGTCTAAACATGTCCTCGAACGTACTGGCACTAGTGCTGGCCACCTGCGACGGGCCGGGGGCGACTTCCATTATTTGATCTGCCAGTATCGCGATGTCTTCCAAACTTGCCGATTTTTGCGATGCAATAATTGCTTGTACTTGCGTTGGTAACCTACTCGACCACATGGTACGCAGGAAGTCGTCGCTGACGCCACCTAAAGCCAACGATCTAAGATGGCGGAGAAACTGCGACGGCGTCCGGTCTCCTAATTCTTCATGAGTGAGTAATTGTCGCTTGCGATTCTCGTGCGAAATAGATAACCGGTTTATTAACTCCGTTTTTAACTTTTCGTATTTTCCGGTTCTCGGCGGATTAGTTAAAATATCGCGTACTTCGCGCGCAGCCTTTTGATCCAACTCGCGAATAACCTGAAAGTATTTGGTTGCATCGGTCTTAATTCCAGCGACTTCAAATTGTGCTTCCACTTGCGCGAACCAAACTTCAGGGTCATCCGGCCAAAACTGCGGCAACCGGACTGCAACGCGATCCACCGACGTTCCGGGATCCTGTCGAACATTCTCGTTCGGCGCTCCGGGATCTTGTCGAACATTGTCGACCGGCGCGATAGGTCTGAACCTTAACGCTTGGTCGGTATCAAGTTCGTTGTCGGTCATCTTGCCGCGGCGCGTGAAACAGCGAGTCACTATTTATAGTAATAGTTATTACACTACAAGTTATTAAACGTTCACGAGCGGTGTCACCAGCTATAGGAGCTATGCACTATAGTTTAGTCTTTAAATGAAAAGGCAAGAGTCTCAATTACACTGATATAATGGCACGAATAAAATTACAAAGCAAAAGCGAGTTTAGCGAGTGTGCGCGCGCGAGCGGAAAGCGACATGCGTCTTGATTCGAGTTGGATCGATGTCTGCCGGCGCGGGCGCCGCTCGACCGGGAGCCGGTTTTTGCTACCGCGCCGCCTCGCGCGTAGGGATGGGGACGTAGTGCGCTAGTAATGCGCCACACTTCTATATAGCGACCTCTGTAGCCTAAGTTGGTAGTGACCCTGCCTACGAAACCGGAGGTCCTGGGTTCGAATCCCAGTAAGGGCATTTATTTGTGTGATGAGCACAAATATTTGTTCCAAAGTTGTGGATGTATTCTATGTATTTAAGTATTTATTTATCTATATAAGTATGTTTATCGGTGTCTAGTACCCATAGTACAATATTTCTTTAGTTTGGGACTAGGTCGATTTGTGTAAGATTGTCCCCAAATATTTATTTTATTTATATTATCAACACTAATGTAATAAAGAGGTAGAGTTTGTAACTTTGCATGTCTGCGTGTCAGGGGTAATATCCGGAACAAATCTTAAGATTTAAAAAAATCTTTACCAGTATAAAGAATAGAAGCATCGGGATGGACATAGGCAATGCCACGAGAAGAACCGGCGTATTAAAAATATGTCTAGCATAAATTATGTTTAACCAATACAATTGTCAGCCCTTTTGATATACTCACGGACTAAATATGCCCTGAGAATCCATGGTAATTATAGATGAAGTTTCCTAATCTGCCCCGGTTTCCACGGCAATAGTCGCTACAAACAAACTTGGTTCAGGTGATTGCATAAATGAAGCAGCTACCTCGGTCCCCTAGATTCAGATAACATTTGTGTAGTCGGTTACCCTTAATTGTACCCACGTTACGTATTGAATCACGTAAACTAATTTTCAACCATCGGTCGCATGCACTAGTTCAGTATTTCCTAAATTCTGGGTCGCTGCCTACTGGGGTTTATTTTAAATATCGCCTCAGTTCAGGTGACCCAAGCTATTGGGCGTCGCCAGTAGCTTGACCCCTAGTCGAGTCGCGATAAATTGTGAATCTCATATAGAGACCGTTATAACCCTGCTATTTGAGTGGATTGCAAAAAAAATGTACATAATTAAGGGCCTTAATCTAATCTACGCTTTAACTTTTTCCATTGTGTAACGGCAATTACCGATACATATTATATGGGTAACTTTCTCTTAACTATGTACATTTTTTTTGCAATCCACCCATTTACCTTATGGCGGAACGACATCGACAGCGTCAACATTAGATATTAGTTTTGTGTAAAATAAGTTTCTGTCAAAAATTACATTTTTGGTAAAAGGTTTTATTGCTGACTTTTATTGTACTTTTCTGTATACCATCGTCAACTACTCATTGAGACGATTCTAACGTGCCCAAACTCTACGGGGTTACGTCGGTTAAATACTGAAATGGCCGTCTGTCTCCATCATCAGATCAGCTCGATGGTACCATAATATTTAATTTATAATTTAATTGTCAAAATTTCAGCTCAATCGAATGACGGCAAGTGACTGAAAATTTTCTTGCAAATTTTGACGGACAACTTACATACCTACTTACATATATACTACATACTCGTACATACGAACAGGTCAAGATAATATAAAGCTTGTAAATAGAAAGTTAAATAATTATTGGCTAAAACCGTTTGTATGAAAAGTTCACGCTTGTCGTTTCAACCTTAAGAAGCTTGCAGTTGAACTTTAAACTGATTAGTTTTCGATCTTCGGGAGGGTCAGCGGACAGCGAAGCCGGCTTCAGGGTAATTTTACACAACAAAGCTTTGTACCGCTTTTCAAATTACATTTCTGTTAATGTTGCAGATGAATTATTTACCCTCGACGTTTGACTGGTTGTTTTATTCATTCAGGGTAAAACGGGACCCTTTTACTAAGACTCCGCTGTCCGTCCGTCTGTCTGTCTGTCCGTCTGTCACGAGTCAGTTGCAATTTTCACAAATGATGTATTTCTGTTGCCGCTGTAGCAACAAATACTAAAATACAGAATAAAATAAATATTTAAGGGAGCTCCCATACAACAAACGTTATTTTTTGCCGTTTTTATAGATAAATAATGATACGGAAACCCTTCGTGAATGATACAGAACCGCCGCGATAAAATAACGCTCTTAACTTTATTTCCAGGCGTTAAATAAAATTAATACTGTCCGGTAAAATTTCAGGTATGGGAAGAGCGACGACGTCCTTCGTAGCTTGACAGGTTCCGAGACAGTGCCTTATTTAAATTTACACTAAATGGCCTATACCTATATGATATAGGGTTCCTTAGCAACAATTCTTCCTTACATCCAGAGGGGTAATAATCACGTAACGTTATGAACGCGCGTTAGGTAGATCCAACTGTCATTTTTACATATATAAAGTGACATTTAGATCTACCTGACGCGCGTACAATGCGTTACGTGATCGACATGCAGAACTAATTACGTTAACGAACTCCGATTTTTAGACAGATTTGACCGGGTTCGGTTCCCGATTGTGTATGAGGCTTTTTTGAAAATCTTTGATTGCAGTTTTTATTTTTTCTAAAATCGATGTCGTGACTCCTAAGAACAAATTTCCTTATCTCTTGTAGTCGTTTCAGACTGTCACTCACTGCCCCATTTGAATAATACACCTTGTATTGGCAGTATTATTTTATATAAGTGTTTGTATTAAGCTCATTGAAATGCTGACACTGCCAGACAATGACACTGACAGATGATACCTTACTGACACCTCACCGCCAATTTGTAGAAGTGGCCATAAAGTGAGCCCGTGTAGCTAATAGTTTTTTTTCACGAATCGTGTATTTAAGTTTGTGACGTCACAACAACCTACTCCAAACAACATTGTCAGATGTAGTATTACTCCTATTGGTCCAATAAAATGTTCATTTCCCGTGGGCTATGAAATAAACTAAGACAGTGGACGGAAGCGGTGGCCAGAACTATATAGGATTTTTTCTAGCTTGATTAGAATGACAGATGCCAAACTCACTATTTACGTACTGTATTCACGGTAGCTAGACCTTTTACTAACTGATTTGAGATCAAGCCTATATAAAAATATCCGCATATTGGAAGTGTTTAATTTTTACAAGCAATATTTGTCCCTTCGAAAAAATATGAATTTCGCCTACCAATACAACGTGACATTCTATTATGAAGTGACATCTAACATTCTAATCAAGTTAGAAAAAATCCTATATAGTTGGTAGTTACCCTGCCTACGAACTCGACGGACCAGGGTTAGAATCCCAATAGGCGCATTTTTTTAAGTAATTTAGTAATTAATTTGTGAAGATAATTCGTTGTAGAAATTTTCATGCAGATTCGTCTACTTGTTTCGTATTTTATCCCGGCATTTGCCGTTACCCCACAAATTAGAAAACACTGAAAGAGCACAGCTCAGAGATACATGAGGGTGAAGCGGATGGGGAAAGTGTTGGGAGTGAAGACTGACAGTTCTTTAACGTCCACGTGCATAGTTGCATACTCTATCCGAAACAATAAGACCTAATTCTGGCAAACGAACGCAAGCTAACAACGACTTTGTGTTCTGACAATAATTAATAACTAGTACATTACTACCGAGGCCGGGAAAATAGGGATTGCCGGATTTGCCGGCCAAGCAAGATATAGACGGAGGAGCGTAGCGAGGCCGGTTAGGGATACAAGCATAGTATAAAGTTCTACTATAATACAAGGCTGGCAATCCCTTTTCACGCAGTGATATTGAATTGAAACCTCCAATTTTGTATGTATTATGTAGTGGGTCAATAATTATTATTGTTGTGGTTTTTTCCTGAATAAACTATCTGTTTATTACAGTTTCGGACGTACATTATAACAGTATTTAATAGTAGTTTTAGCTTAGCTTCACATGCGCGTATTTAGGTACAGTCGCCATCACATACATCGGAGCAAACAAGCAGCTCACAAACATCGGAGCACACCTCTATTTTCAAGGCATTAGGGTGCATGTGCCGATATTTTTGTACATATACGAAATAGTTACAATAACTCGTTTAATTGGATCGAAGCTAAATGAGGGCCCCGACAACGGAACCCGATTTTACCTTCCTGCAGAGGGGTAATCGCGTAACGTTCCGAACGCGCGTTTTAGGACAATCCAACTGTCATTTTTCCATATAAAATTTGACATTTAGATCTACCTAACGTGCGTACAGGTCGATCACGTAACGCATTGTACGCGCGTCAGGTAGATCTAAATGTCACTTTTTGTATTGGAAAATGACAGTTGAGTTGTCCTAACGAGCGTTCGAAACGTTACGTGATCACCCTTCTGTAATCAATTCATCTAAATTAATAATTCTAGCATCAAATAATAAGCAGAACCATTGAATCTACTATATTATACTATTTGGTGCTAGAATCTGAGTGTCCGTGGCGTGGCGCCCATATGAGTCAATTCCCATCAACTTATCTATGATTTTAGTCTCCTACAGAGGGGTAATCACGTAACGTTCCGAACGCGCGTCGGTACATTCGCCATCACATACATAGGTACACTTTAGGTGTTCAAAAATATCGGCACATGCACCCTAATGCCTTGAAAATAGAGGTTTGCTCCGATGTATGTGATGGCGACTGTACAATTTAACTGTCAATTTTTCCATATAAAAAGTGACATTTAGACCTACCTGACGCGCGTACAATGCGTTAGGTGATCGACCTACTGAACGTTATGTGATTACCCCTCTACAGCCAACCATAGCTTATTATTTAATTTATACATACTACCACAGTAACGTCGCATGACGTAGAACTCGATTCTCAGCGGCTTGCCCAAATCACCCCCTGATCCTTACGCATCATATTTGTATGCTATTGGAGAAAAAGTAAGCCATCTTAGATCCAGAAATTAGGATAATATTATGTTGTTGGCCGCCACGCCGCAGATGAGTTATTTGGTTTCCAAATACGGTAAATGTGTAAGGTATAGTTGTTATTTATACTTACCTACATCCGCGCATTTGCCCACTTCCTATAGAGTCGTAAAGCACCATTACTTCGGGATCTCTGTATCTTGATTGTCAAGATCGGAAGTCCGATCCTTTTACGTGGACCAGACATCGCTTTTAACCCCACGCGCTCCTTCGGTTTCAGCCCTTTCGCTAAACCTGGCCGGGTTTCATCTTGATTTAATTATGTTTGCGTAGAATTCAGTTACGTTTTCAGTCTCTTGACAATATCTGGAGTGGAAATACGTTTAATAATTTAAAATTTCTTCTCGACGGCATTGTTTACGCCCTTCATTCGTTTACTCTTGTAACAAAAGGGAATTACAAATGAATAGTTCAGCTTGACAAGCTCTCCGGAGAAATAACTTCATTTTAAAATGCGAAACATTTATAGTTACTCCAGCTAAAGTGAAAGACGGCGTCCTTCCTTATTGTTTTCCGTCGCCTTTAACTGAGAGCAAACGCTGTAGCCCTTTGTTGAAAGCATAACTGAGGAAAATAATGGTACTTTAGAAAATTCAGGTGCTAGAAATTCTCGAGTGCAGTGCAATATCTAACCAATTCATCTGTATATTTCACCGTTAAAGTGTAGGAAGAAACATTTATTTTTGTGAAGTTGTAAACTGACGAATATTAAACAAACAAAATAAAGGTACCTCTACTGTATCGCACTTTTTAATAGCATTATAAATGCGTGAAACTTAAATATTTTTCTTAGATAATAATATCTTATAATGAGCAAAATATATTTCCTAGGTTTTAAAAACAATAGTCAGTAAATGACTCATCAGTCGCTGGCAGATCTAAAAAATTACAGGTAGCGTAGGTATTAGTATGAAAATGTAATCCTAATGTTATTTGAAACGTATATTATTTTTAACCGACTTCAAAAAAAGGAGGAGGTTATATTTTCCACTGTATGTATTATATATATATATTTTATGTATGTTCGCCGATTTCTCCTTCAATCATGGACCGATTTCCAATTTTTTTTTTATTCGAAAGAGTATACTCCTGAGGTATTCCTCTCCATTATCATATGTGTTGCTGTTGCTGCATATCAGGGTAAGGCTCCGTCGCTCGCTTAGAAATCTGCTAATCTGTGTTTATACAAATCGTCATAGTAGCTAAAGCCAGGGATTCATAGGTGATGAATGTCCCGCGACACGTGCTTCCAGCGACGTCGGGTGAACATGCACAACGTTGAACTCCGCTCAATATGTCGCACACCACGCGATCTCATTGTTTTATGTAGAGCGATGTCCGACAACGTTGCGCCACTTCGCCCAACGTCGCTGGCACATTTGTTGCCTAAAACCTGCCTCAATTGTTACTTGTTTGGAACACAGCTTGGTCGTTATTCCGTCCGCGACATTTGACAGGCGCCTCTGATTTTGAAATACATGAGAGTGGGTATATGTGTTCCTTGGTCAAATGATGGCCCTGATTTTGGAAGACATGAAAGTAGGCATATTATGTGTTATTTTGTCAAATGTGGATGGACTACTGGCCCTTAACGCTTATGATGGCCTTGTGTATGAACAGGCGACACGACACGTGTGCTGTCAGGTGACTAAAGAAGCCCGCACGCCTTTACATAAACAGATGTTTTTTTCGTAGAGAAAACCTGTTTGTACAGCCATCGGTGGATGAACATAAACACTACTGTGAAAGAAACTCCAACTTATACCACAAGTATAGTACTTTATTTCCTTGAAGCACTTATAGACTGTCATACAGCTACTTATACGTATACTTATATATTTCTAGAAAGACACAATTATATTAATTCATTTAACTAATTATCCAGCACATCATCGCATCGCTAACACTCGTTCGAGAATGACATGGGCTTTTTTGATCATTCCTCCCCACCCAAAAGGGAGGGGTATACAACGTCCGAGTTGGTTTCCAATACTATTGACTACCCTAATTTGCAATAAATTTATGAAACTACCCACCTATTTTACAAAATCATCACACTCCCAAGCAACACCATGTTGGCGTTAGGGACACCAAGCGTGTAGGTATAACGGCCTAATGCAACGTAGTTAGTTCTGCAATAAAACTTAGCGTCTAGTCCCCAGGTCCGTTGCAACATGTGTTGAACACAAAGTGTGAAATAACATAGCGGGTGCATTACCATATAGAGCGATTCGGTCAAAGCCCTGGTGACTAGCGAAGGCGACAAATGAGTCTACTGAGCAATAAAAACAGTTCTAGTCCGACGACGATGTTCATTTATTAACACGTTAGTTGTTACGAGTAAACAAATTAAGTTTAGTCACCAAAGTAACGTTGCAAGACTTTGGAAAGCAATTGTATGTATATGCTGTCTCGTTAAAACTACTAGTAAGTATATGTGAAGGGTACTAGTTTTTTGCGCATTTGCTTTTAGGTATTCTCTAAGTCTGTAATTCTTCAAGGCATGTAAATATAGGTTGCCTTTGACATATTTAGTAACGACGTATTTACGTTTAAACTCACGAGTATTTACAGTCCCGGTATTTAATAGGCGTGCGTGGGGATATACATCCAACACTTAGTAGCCTTTTATTTCAATCTTGCTGTGATGCTGATGTAGTACACCTGCTAGAAACTCGTAGGTCGTCAGAGCTCCCGAGGACGTGTTGTGATAAAAGCAAGGAGCCCGGGTCCGTCTCTTGCTGTGAACACAACGATACCTCAAATCAATAAAGGATCAGCATGCGCGTTTGGCTCTAATGGACTCGCAAGTTTCCAAAAGCTATGTCTGCTTACGGTCAGGCGGGCTGTATGCTTATTTGCCATCGTCGGAGTATGAAATAACCAATTAACAGATACAACGTATACGGTGGACCGTTCCCAGCGTTGTGACTGTTGAGGGTAAAATTTAAAGGATACTAGGCTATGGATGACATTTAGGTTGACGCAAAGAGCTCGGGACCCCTGCTATACCATTGCACATATGCAATCGAGAAGGGGGGTAGGGGTAGCCTCGCATTATATGGGCTTCTTTTAAAAAGGCCGTCGTAAAGAAGGCCAAGAGTGTGGCCTACTCGGGTGTGTCGAACAATGAAGGCTAGCCAGATTCCTGCGGACCCTCTTTTAGTTCCATTGGTGGGACACGTACCTATTTACATATACCTATAATTAACGAACAATTAACATCACATTAACATGTCGCGACTTACCTTTAAAGTCAATCGGAAAATGTTTTGCATTTATGTATTTAAATTTCTACTTGCCAGATGTTCGTTGAAACTCAAACTGACCGGCTTTTGACATTTAATTATAAAATATGAGTTTCAGTTTTCTTAATTGTGCCTAAGTTGTGCTCGGACTCGCCGCCTTAAGTTCTCTTCCAGTTGAGATGAGACTTCTTTTTGTAGTTTTATTTAGAAAACGTGCTTCAAGAACAACTTGCTCACGACGTGTCCGACAGGCAAAAGGAAAAGTGCGCGACAGGGAGAGGCAACTCTTAATGTTATTTATTTTACAAATTACGTCTGTGGAATAAAGTGCTCTCAAATAAACTCATCATATCATTGCATAACATTAATCGTCAGGATTTCTATGTATTGACGACAAGTAATCGAGTATAGCTATCAATTTATGCCAGATAATGTATATTTGTCACTGTGTACGTGGCTGCACGACTAAACAATACTGACACCTATTCATCTGTTAGATAAAATGGTTAAAGATTGTGTTAGTTGTATGAAACCGGCCAATAAATCTCATTTTGTTAAAATTAATTAGTTTTTGCTTGAATCGAATGTAAGTTGAGATCGCTGATGCCTTAGGTCTTCAGTGTGTACTTGTCCCCCAGTGATCATTTACCTTCTGTAAGATAAACATACAAGAAATCACCATCATTGTCATCATATCAGCCGAAAGACGTCCACTGCTGGACATACCATACAAGCCTCCCCCAAAGAGAATGAAATGGCACAAGATATTTATAACAAAGAGTATAGTACTTAAGTATGCCGGTTTGGTGCCGATTTTGCTGTACTTAGTATTAGAGTGCATCACTCTGAGTACTAAGTCTATAATAAATAAATTTGCAACATAAATATCATATTAGTATGCACATTGTGGTGCTAAAATTGTTACACCAGTGCAGACAATGCAAACTAAACTTACTTATTACAAACTTAACTACCAATAAATCATACACAATTTGAATAGGATTTCTAAGCAAAGATACTCGTTTTCTTTGCTCTACAGTGTAGTATGCTAGTGTAGTATTTGTGGCTCGCTCTCTCGTTGATTAATAGTAGTTTATGCTACTGATACATAATGAGAGGCCCTAAAATACGTGTGTGGTTTTATGAAACGAGCGTCAGCGAGTTTCATAATAGGATCACACGAGTGTTTTAAGGCCTAATTATGTACAGTTGCATGAACTACTTTATCTAAACACATATCATAAGTACTCTAAGATGGGTTCAGAAGCCGTAGGAAAATTACCTGCATTGCTACTAGTGTTACCTGTAAATTATCTTTAAAAAAAAAGAAAAAAAAGTAAAAAAAGTGAAAAAAAGTTTAAAAAAAGTAAAAAAAAGTAAAAAAAAGGGAAAAAAGTAAAACTGACAAACATCATAAATTGACGTTTCGTATCAAAAACTATTGTAATATCTATAGATACTAGAATAGAGACCCACTTGAGTTTTGACAGCTGTTACAAAATTTAAACTCATAACGATACAAAAATCTGTACTGTAATAACATTACAGTACAACCTACTACCACAGACAAGAAATTTGTCATAGTAAAATTAGTTGTAATAATGCTGGTCATTACCGACGGTTTCTGAACGCATTTTAGAGCACTAATGATATGTGCGTAGATAAACAATATAAAGCAACAGAATAAATAATATATTCTTCCACCATTACCAAATCACACTAACGCGTCCTATCCCCGCAGCGTGGCGCCAATGGACAGCATGGACGACATCGAGCTGAAGAACATTCAGCTTCAATTCCCGACCGCGCGTTGCTTCGGAGAAGCGGGATGCACGGAGGTGCGCGTACGCACCGACCGAGGCGACATCCTCGTCGCCGTCCAGGGCGACCGCCACAAACCCGCCATCTTCACCTACCACGACCTCGGGCTCAACTGTGAGTACTTTATGACACCACTAGCTTCCCCCCGCGACTCTGTACACCTGTATTTTCTCATCGGAATTCGGTGAAACCTCAGAGCATAGAACACTAGAGAGAGGACAAGCCGCCGGCGGCCGCGTCGCAGATGTTAGCTCAATGGGCATACTCTGCCATACTGTGCACGCGTGCTGATCGCAGAGAATATTACGTTTCTTCCCAAAATGCCTGATATGATGCGCGTATGTATTGTCCAATAAGAGCGTAGGTATACAAGTGTGTGTTTTAGATATGTGCGTGCTTTGTCTTGTCAATTACTTGGGCTTTGTGTGGGTTAATGTACTTGCTACAGGCGTACTCAATACAAATCGGCCGGCATGTCCGATCTCCTTATATTCATACATCTGTGGGTGAAACCATCGTGGTGGAAGGATTGGCCGGTCAGCACAAGTGTTGACCGTTGCCCAGGGTGCGCCAGACGCTTAGATATTTAATCAGTTGCTCAGAGTGCGTCGTACGGGGAGGCTCCTTCCATGCACCATCGTACCTCGGTACACGTGAAACACGTTTAAATCATAGCTCTATACAAGTGTTTACCCTCCATTTCATACCTATGTCCTTCTCTTGGGTTTCAAACTATCTCCAAACCCTTAATCGGCTCAGTGATTTAAGCGTTAACATGTAACAGACATACAGAGTTAGTTTCGCATTTATAATATTAAGTATTGATAATGGACAGTTGTGAGACAGGACAGTGGACAGTTACTCTAATGCACTTTGTACTCTTTGATTCGCAATGTATGAGACACACGGCGAGATCCACGTCGCTGTGCAGGGCGACCGCCACAAGATAATTATATATAATAATATAATAATGTTTGCTCTATAAGACAATAACATTTTTATATTAGCGAATTAAAGTACGACTAGGCCGTGCATTACTTAGTCGTACGAATGACAATGTATACTGAAACTACTTTACTATACATCGCGTAGCAGCGACAGCGTAATTAGGGTTGTTCCAAGCAGTTCCTTTGTGGTCGGCCGTTGACAGGTTTTGTTATCAGTTTGCTCATGGTCGCGGTTGTGCGAGTCTGATAACGTATCATCTAAGTTTCGGACTACATGCATCCGGATTCCGCGCCCCTTCTGCCCCGCTGCCCTGCAAGCTGGGATATCGGATGCAAAAGCCCGCCTAAGGCGGTGATTTACCTTTACGTGACTTTGAATGTCGATCATATGTCATAACACTTAAAAACTCGCGCTTTGTACACATATATTTAAATGATTACTATGCACAGGTAAGTTTTTTATTTGAATGTTGATTATCTGGATTTTCAGATTTTCGTATCAATCGTTTTGAATAGAGATATTCTCCCATTTTCGCAGTCGGTTAACAAAAACAATGCACACGGCCAAACACGTTTTACATACAGTGATTACTATCGATTTTCCTTCACTTGTCGTGTGAAGCGCTCGTCAAAAAGTCCGCTGTAAATATTTGTGGAATAGTCTAATTATGAAAACATGCCGTCGTTTGTGGAAATTCAGCCTATCCATGATAAATTTCCCGTTGCTATATAACTTCCTTTGCGTACCTCTAATTAATTGATACTTGCTTATTGAGTAGGTACCGTAGAACCCAAGCATTTTTACTGGGAGGAAAATTCTTTGAGGATACCTCCGCAGAGCGCAGAGGCTAATATGTAGGACTCGCACCGACTAAAAATCCCGATGGTCCTCGACGCAATGGGGTTGAGAAGATTTTTTTTTATTACATCAAATGAAAGAAGGCAAAAATTATAACGAATTCCAAAGAGCCTAGGCAAATATCTGAATAAAATTAAAAGATACAATCGTTTTAATGTTCCTTGTTAGAGAGAGAAAACGCTCTAGGGCTCACGGATCGAGAGCGTCATAGTAATAGACAATCGTTTCATATGACGCCCTCATATGAAACGATTGTCTATTACTATGACGTTTTGCGAAAAAGAGACAGAATACCTAAAACTTTCGATACTTATAAGTTTGTGATTGATTAATTTGATTATATGTTTCTTTTCTCCATTCCGCTGTATTTTTAACAAATTCAACATTATTGATTAGGTAATTTATTTGGTGTCATCTTACCTATTCAGACGGCTCTGGGAACGCACCAGTCACGCCTATGTGGGTACTACCTTTTTTTCTAAAGATGAGGACCCCTTTCAGTCGCCCTATACAGTCAGCATCAGAAGTAGCTAAGCAAAATAACACGCTCAAAATGACGTACACAGATCCTTATTCCCTTGACATTAGCGTTCGTGGGTAGATCATTTTCAGCACTAGGACCGCTTAGCAACTTCTGCTGCTGACTGTTGGACAGGCAGTTGATGTTGATACTGAAGCCGTATTCTAATGCCTGTAGGTCAATCACGTAACGCATTGTACGCGCGTCTGACAGTAAAATCACAATCTAACTGTCATTATTCCATATAAAATTGACATTTAGACCTTACAGACGCGCGTAAGAAAAGTTACGTGATCGACCCACTCTGGGCTACATGGCACACGCATGACACCTATCTAAACATTGTACGGTCAGCCTCACAAGTGGTGTAACACCTTTGTACGGTATCGCATTAAACGTCATGTTAAACTGCCATATGAAGCTGTCAAACGAGTGAAAACGACAAGGCACTTAGGTGTTTAGTTTCTTATGAGGCCGACTGTACAATGAAACAACATGGGAAAGCGCCGGGTGAAGTAATGCAATAATGCAAGATTGTTTCAGGGGAAAGGTTTCTTGTCGTTTTCCATACAAACATTTTTCGGTCTAGATCGAATTATTACAGAAGATTTTTATCTTTATTATTTTCATTAGTATGAGAACTGCACCGTAACGTTTATCCTTTAGGTACATAAATCGCCTATGTTCTAGTTGTACACTAGGTTCACGCGTTTGCCTTTGAAACGCGACGCTTGTTACGTCCAGGGAAATCTGATCCCGCGTAGTAGGTGCAAGGTTGAATCGAGATGCGACAAACTCTGTGGTACGCGACTCGGATGCGACGTGATCTTTATAGTAATGTGTATTGGATTAGAACGGATAAAGTATCCATTACAAAAAGCTTAAACAGTTCGAAAAACTGTAAGCCGACTACGGAAAAAATACAAAAGGTAGCCTATGTGACCCGGGACATAATTTAGTTTTTTTTTAACGAAATAATATATACCTACACATAATTTTTTTTACTTCTTCTGCGTATATTTTGCTTCCTATGTTCTAATCTGATATCTAAGCTACATTACTGGAAATTTTCGTAAAAATATTTTCAGTTGTTTTTGCGTGATTGAGTAACAACATCTAAACATCAACATTTATAATATTGTTAGGATTTTAGTACGGCGGCGGCGCTAATCCGTTCGGCTGGCTGGAGCGGTCTTGAATGGCGAGCTTAATATACTAATGCTTGTTATACTCGTATTGTATGCTTTGGCTCGCACCAAGTGGTCCAAGGAGAATGCAGCTAGAATATCAAGTTTCGGGCTAATACCAGTACCAAAGCCGAACTGTTCCTTTGTCATCCCAGATATTAGCTAATGCTGGTGTCGACATACAAAGTAATCTGATAAACCTTATTTACCGGCTAACTGCAAATTACGCTACTGATACCACAATTTGCCTCGCAACTTCCTTGTTTTATCCCACCGCATATACAAGTAGGTATTGTATGGTTGAAATTATTTCATGTGGTCTACTTTTTAGGGTTCCGTAGCCAAATGGCAAAAAACGGAACCCTTATAGATTCGTCATGTCTGTCAGTCTGTCTGTCTGTCTGTCTGTCCGTCCGTATGTCACAGCCACTTTTTCCGAAACTATAAGAGCCATACAGTTGAAACTTGGTAAGATGTATTCTGTAAACCGCATTAAGATTTTCACACAAAAATATAAAAAAAACAATAAATTTTGGGGTTTCCCATACTAAGAACTGAAACTCAAAATTTTTTTTTCATCAAACCCATACGTGTGGGGTATCTATGGATAGGTCTTCAAAAGTGATATTGAGGTTTCTAACATCATTTTTTTCTAAACTGAATAGTTTGCGCGAGAGACATTTCCAAAGTGGTAAAATGTGTGTGTCCCCCCCCCCTGTAACTTCTAAAATAAGAGAATGATAAATCTAAAAAAAATATATGATGTACATTACCATGCAAACTTTCAACGAAAATTGGTTTGAACGAGATCTAGTAAGTAGTTTTTTTTTTAATACGTCATAAATCGTATCTAAGCCTTATATGATGTATATGCCTGTTGTTGTTCCAAAATAAACTTATTCTTATTCTTATTCTTATAAAGCAATTTATTTAACGGAACCCTTCATGGCGACAAAAACTGGTTCGAATGGCATCGTAAACAAATTTAAGGTCACAAGCCCATTATCTCCGGTATACTAGTCCTCGGATCGTAACCTTTCCTCTTTTAACTTATTCTCAAACACCCATGTTTTTTTTTTCTTTTCGACCGACAATAGTCTGTTCTTCGTCTTATTACAGCGTCGGATTTGAGTATTGATGTTTACGGTTTTATAATGTTCAAATGAACGTTCATATTATTTTATTAATTAATATCATTTATTATTTTACTTTCTCTAACCAGCATTTTTTTATACATAAATTTTTCGTAGCATGCCGTGACAGAGTGCATGGTGACCTAAAATGTGAAGGGTCCACGGAAAGAACATGTCTAGTCACTTTAGTGACATTTTGAGTTATCGCGTTTTTAAATTAAAGTTTAGAACGATGTAGTTAATCATCAAATATATTTATGCACTTATGTATAAATCAATTGTATGTTAAAATTACTTGTCTTTAGATAAATAATTAAATATTAGTTAAAAGTGACGGGTTGTTATTATTAATACAAAAAAACCGAACCAAACCCCAATTGAACACGGAAGAAACATGCGTTGTCACTTAACTACAGGAAATAAACATGCAAAGTCAAAAGCATAATAGTATATTTTATTGGAATCTGATAACTTTGAATATCAATTGGGTATATTTTGATTACATATTTCGTGGTTCTAAATACCATGGAGTCGCCATTGTATTTATTAATAATATTTATTTAAATGTAAAGTCATGCTAGGTTTGTAATCTATAGGAAGGTAATAGCGATTTTAGTATTATAACGACGTCCAATAATCAATAAAAAGACCCTTTGGAAAGTTTCTCTAATGTATTGTTTTGTTTTGTGTGACATAACATGTTTTTTCCATGTACCTAATATACAACGCACGTTATTTCCGTGTATAGGTTTTTTAAAAAGTAAAAAAAACGTAATGTTTATATAAGAGTCATAATTACAGTTGTAACAGAAGATGTAAGTAATAGTTTATTACTTGCTCTACATTTTGGCATTAAAATCTCATTTTTTTTAAAAAGTGACTAGACATGTTCTTTCCGTGGACCCTTCATGTGGTTCCCACTGAAAAAGTCCACTTCGTCACATTATTGAAAAGAAAACCAACATTAAACATATTATATACTAGCGACCCGCCCCTGCTTCGCACGGGTTTTTGTGCATAATACATGCATGTATGGTTTGTATTATACATATAAACCTTCCTCTTGAATCACTCTATCTATAAAAAAAACCGCATAAAAATCCGTTGCGTAGTTTTAAAGATCTACGCATACATAGACGACCGCTTTAGCCTAGTTGGTAGTGACCCTGCCTACGAAGCAAGAGGTCCTGGGTTCGAATCCCGGTAAGGGCATTTATTTGTGTGATGAGCACGAATATTTGTTCCTGAGTCATGGATGTTTTCTATGTATTTAAGTATTTATTTCTCTATATAAGTATCTATATCGTCGTCTAGTACCCATAGTACAAGCTTTGCTTAGTTTGGGACTAGGTTGATTTGTGTAAGATTGTCCGCAAATATTTTTTTTTTTTTTATTTTTTATTTATAGGGACAGACAGACAGACAGCGGGAAGCGACTTTGTTTTATACTATGTATTGATATATCGGCCGGAAAGGAAACTTTAATTAGTCCTAATGAAGAAACATATATACCTATGCATTTTTTTATCGCACACGAACCACATTTTTTCATATGTAGTTCAAAAAGCAAAAAAAACGGAAAAACGTCGGTTTATTGTCGGTAAAAAGAAGAACGAACGACCCAATAAAGGATTATAAAAAAGTTAAATTATATTATAAAAAAATAATCTGTTCTGCTTATCTACTTCAATTTCCATGACGAAATTGCCTTTCCAATAGCAAAAATTTACCCTTTTTACAAAGTTTTACTTAACCGGCACTATTCGTATGTTTGTATGTTCTCTTTCAAAATTTGCTAACCATTCACTCGCTTCTCGTCGTCTTTCCACAAACAACATTCCATTATTTATTTATTTCGCATATTGCCATATATATATGCACACGTTTACACGTAGGTACAGTTGACGTAAAATTTGTCTATTACGATGTATTATTAACAACTAGTGACTCTGTGAGCTGTAAAACTCGCAAGTCTGTGTTACAATTTTTTTATTTTATTTTCCGTAAACTGAATCAGCAAAAAAGTCTATATATAAAATTGGTTGAGACACGCAACCTGTAGAGGAGAACAGACAGCGGGACATCCGGACATACGAACGAATTTTGGCCCAAGCTGAAGCGTAGAACATCGAACAAGAGCAAGAAAATGTGTATCCTAATTAACTATAAAATAATTTTGATTTCTACAGACAATATTTCACTGTAACTTTTATCAATTTACTGGTAGGAAAACGAATTATAGCGTTCCCAGACTCAATCCATGAGAGGAGTCTGTGGTGCATTCGAATGAATTCCATTAAAACGAGGTTTATCTGATAGCCTCTTCTCGTCTACCTAGGCTGAGGAAATTGCCAAGACTCATCTATTTATTCCTCTAAAGCTTAATCTCGCAGTCTCGTAGTTCTCTTTAATTGGCCGTAGTCGACTAATCTTACTTTAGAGACTTAATAGTTCAATGAAGTACGGGTCTGGTACCTACATGAATTAACTAATGTTGTTTTACAAAGAGACACAGATTCAAGTCAATTATGAGTGTGACTTTCGATAAAAAAAAATCGTCTGATCACGAATGTGTTCCCTCTGTCGGTTCCGGTCAATTGCGTTCCTCACAACATGGTAGATTTTTTTGAGACAGTAGGTACACCGTACCATACCATGGACTGCGAGACGCACCAAACAGTCGATACTCTCGGAGCTCAAAATAGTCGTACGACTGTCCACAATCCACAATCTGCAAGCAACGATTTTTGAACTACTTTGGCCATATAATGAAAAGGGGTGACGAAAGTTTAGAACGTTTAATCGTCGTGGGAAACACTGAAGGCAAACGATCACGTGGCTGGCTGTTCACGTGCACGATGGACTGATCGACTTAAAGACATGGCCCTGTCTCAAAATTCTGCCATGTATATTTTTGCTGTATTATACTTAAAACTTAATTTGTAATCAGAAGAAACCATATAGAAGACTTGAACTTGTAAAATGTATTAAATTAAATAAAAGACACCGTCATAGGGCTACCGAGTTTGACAGTCTACTTTTATGATGAGAAAACTTGATCGCTTATTACGGTCCAGTTCCCGAAAATGTTAAGAAACCTTTCAGTGCGGTCCATTTAGTCCCTCCCGAGGGTCCCTCAAATTGTATTGTACATAATATGGGTATATAACAAAATTATGTTACGGAATTATTCGACAAATCCCGCAGCTTTTAAAGAATGAAAAACTGGTGAGGACCGTCGTTTTAAAATAGATATACGTGGTAAGTAAGTAGCTGTCGTGACTGTTTTGCTATCAAGTTCGTTATTTTTTTCTTAATACGCGTCTTTATTAGTAACGTACTGTACCTATCCGTGTTTGTAAATAGCAATATCGATGCAACAACAGCGTAACATCTTAATTACAATAGCGGTATATGTGCAATACCTTTTAAAAAGAACATGTTTATTCACAAATCTTCGGTGAACTGCATGGCAGATACTTATTACTTAGTAGATTAACATAGTTATAGTATATTTAACATGCATACATACATATAACCACGCCTCTTTCCCTGAGGGGTAGGCAGAGATCACAGATATCCATTTGCTACGATCCTGACAAACCACTTTCGCTTCACTCACTTTCATAACATTTCTCATACATGCTCGTCGGTTTAGGGTGTACTTTTGACCTGAGTGGTAATCACGTAACATTCCGAACGCGCGTTAGTGTAATCCAACTTTCATTTTTCCATACAAAAATTTAAATTTAGATCTACCTAACGTGCGTACAGTGCGTTACGTGATTGACCGCTGGCCTTTTATATTTAACATAGTTGTCAAAATCAATGATCCCAACATTTACATAATTCCAAATACATGTAATTTTCCAATGTATTTCATTTTATAATGATACGTTGGCCGAACAAATGATTGATTGCACGTTGAAATTTAACGCCCACGGAAGGTTTACGTTACGAATTTCTGTGGGTTAAAAACGCGTAATATAATAAATGTATCGACATAAACGCCGGGAGATAAAATATTTAGATCACTTGACTTGTCCCTGTTTCTTATATAATATGGCCCCTTTTTATCGTGACTGATTTAGCCTAGTTGTTAGTGACCCTGCCTACGAAGCAAGAGGTCCTGGGTTCGAATCCCGGTAATGGCATTTATTTGTGTGATGAGCACAAATATTTGTTCCTGAGTCATGGATGTTTTCTATGTATTTAAGTATTTATTTAACTACTATATAAAAGTATGTTTATCTTCGTCTAGTACCCATAGTACAAGCTTTGCTTAGTTTGGGACTAGGTCGATTTGTGTAAGATTGTCCGCAAAAAAATATTTATAAAAAATATTTATTTATAAAAATATTGTAAATTGTATGCTGACGAGGATATTGGGAGATACAATGCTATGTTATGATTTGTTATTTAATTATTGTTATTTTTTTTAATTTTTATTACGAAGATCATGGTTTAAATTCTTATAAGTTATTTTAAGTTAGGCAAATTCCTACTGTAATTTATATCATGAAATAAATTAGTCTAATCTATACTCCATGGGTACGGTTTTGAAAAATTTTAGGACGTTGTTGAACAATCCATGTTTTAGGTAAAATACAACCTAGATGCCTGCTCCCCAAACTTATACTAGAATATAATTTAACACCATAAATTACGACCACAGTTACGACTACCAACCACCAGTTCCACGTAAAAAGTTTTTTCAAGAATTATCGGAAGCCTGCACGCGATCCCCTCATGCACTTAATAGGTGCTGCCCGATGCCCCCGGCGCCATGACACAAGATTTACCGTGGCAATACTGCACTACAGTTTTACACATGTACTTAATTACCTATAGTGACAGTTTTAGTGTTGACGATGATTTGAGGTCGCTTGACTAATAACGATCCTGTCAATAAAGGGAAATCCCAAAGATTACGATGTGTATACCTTTTCTGCTAGGGTTGGCACTATAAGCTTTTTCATAGCTACTGCTCGCAGTGACAATATACTCGTATAGGGCCGGTACTAGACTTACAAAATATGACGTGTCCGTCATGGCCCCTCTGTTTCTTGTCTCCGTTATTCTCAGTTTGAAAGACGTAGGCATGAAAATGGGATTTCCGCAGCATCATGCCTACGTCATAGAATATCTTAATGACATGCTGGGGCATGTCACATTTTGAAAGTCAATCGCGTTTTAGAGCAGTCGAGAATTAACTAACTAGCTTGTCCGATACCTATTTATTAATAATCTTATCAACGAAACATTTGTCCTATCGCAAGGGTACATCATCATATTTATATATTAGTCCCTGGGCGAGCGAGCTCTGCGCGGGTGAAAACCGAGAAAATAAAGAAAACGATTTTTCCCCCACCCTACCCAGCTATTTAGATCGATTTTACGCCCCCGTAAACCGCCATTTTCCAAATTTAATTGAAATCGTTAGAGCCGTTTTCGAGAACGTTATTTCAAATATATATTTATATACATATATTGCTCGTTTAATAGTATTATAGACAGGGTTAGCAGTACGAGACTGATGCCTGCTTAATTACTATTACTATGATGTTCACCGTCCAATATCAGTTGTAAAACTAGTCAAAATGGCGGAGCGCCCATACAAGCCGATTCCCACAGGCTTGCCTAAATAGTAGGTACATTACTGCAGAGGCTGTGAAGTAAGGGATTGCTTGGCGAGTTTGGGGTAGACGGCCGAGTCGTAGACGAGATTTTGTGTTTTTTTATGTCGCAAGTATGCTTACGTCTAGTGGTGGTTGGCAGTATGTAATTTATCCATTGTCAGTTTAATATTAGTAAGCAAATTTAAAAAGTTAGAGTAGCGGACAATAATGGTTTTCTTTAGGGTTTTCATACATTATTTCTTGACGTAAGGCCAAGAAGAAATGTAGGGAGCCTTAAACAACAAACGTCATGTCTTCATTACGTGATATTAACGCATACATTTCCGAGCACGTTTGAGAAAATTTCTTTTTAGACAAACCTATAGTCAACTTTTTTGTTACGGATTGCCTATCGAAAATTTCCACGCGCCGCCACTGGCTTCATTCCGGGACACATTTAAATGATATATGATATTAATCCTCCCAATACACATTACGCAAAACTCTTCGTTAGGTGGCGACACTAGCAGCGTTGACCAATGTCCCACCCAAACCAACCAAACTGTCCAACTCGTTCCCACTTGCGGTATTGTCTATGCAGGCATCCTTGCCACTCATTTGACAATGAATTGTGCATGTGTGTGTGAATCCCTATATTCCTATACTGTTTTACTATTAGTGGTAGTGCTGCCTCTGGCGGCAGACCATTGCAGTAATGTTCCCTATTGGTTCATGCGTTCCTTCTTGTTCAGAGCATATCCATGTGACTTTTTTTTTCAAAATAAAAACTTACGCTACTACATTTATTTTATGTTATTCGTACTGAAACCTCATTAGGCTTAATTGCAAGAATCAGTTGCGACTTAAATAGTTTGTTTCGTATTTAGAAATCGGTAGTTGCATAATGTAGGCCTCTAAATATTAGTGTATTTATTCTAGTCAACTTGTTTAAAAAAGTTCAGATTTCGTGTCTGATTACATTGGTCCGTCCATAGTGCTGGTAAAGGAGGTTACGCAGAGGTTACTTTTCAGCGATGACGCAAACAGCTGTTTACGAGTAAGTTCGAGCGCGCGCTGTCTATACTACTGCGGGACCTAGGGGAAGTGAACGAAAAAGGTTACGTGACTGTGATTATACATTTACATAGTTCGTTGCTTTCTTCAGTCATTCGCCTTTAAGCGATTCCATCGTGACGTCACTACACTTTTGTTAAAACTCGATTCGATTTCTTCATTTCGATACCTAAATATCTGAGCATCGGCGGGTAATTTGTAGGTTAGTTGTGTAGTTAGTCAACTCAGTACATTATCTACGAACCTATAGGAAACCATTGCAAGCGACTAGATAAATTGAGTTATTAATACGTTCACTGCCAGGAACCCGCCTAGCGGGCGGCCTACACAGTAAGTAGTCACTTTCCGCTAGATAATAGGAAAAAAAAACATTAAATAAAAAAAGTAACTAGCTGCATTCTAATAATAAGTTTCTGTAAAAAAAAATATTTTTCGTACAAGCTTTTACTGCCGACTGTACTTTTTTGCATACCATCATCAAGTACTCATTGAAACGATTCTAACGAGCCCAAACTCGATGGGGTTGTGTCGTTTTATTGCGGAGGTCCTATGGCCACCTTCTAGCTCCAGCATCAGATCAGCTCCAAGTCATCATAATATCGCATTGTCATGCGATATACATATTATGCTTGCAAAATTTCAGCTCAATTGGATAACGGGAAGTGACTGAAAAATGGATTGCAAATTTTGACGGACAACTTGCATACCTACTTACATACTTACATATTTACATACATACGAACAGTGCAAGTTAATATAAAGCTTGTAAAACACGGAATCGGCTACGAGCGACTAGGCGGGTTCCTGGCAGCGACAGAGTTAATAATGTAATAATCGTCGGTAATTATTATATTCGTATAATATTAAGACGAACCCCTTGTTACTAAACCGACTAAGCCTATGATGTCCGCCTTTAACATCTGCAACACAAAAACCATGTTAATGTTACGCTCATCCCTAATACTAAGAAACAAAGCAAAATGGTGGTGAACTTCTGTTTGTGTTGTGTAAACTAAACTTTGATAACTTACCCTCTTCAGAACAGTGACTTTTCAAATTAGCGAGGATAGGAAGGAAATTCAAAGATTCGCCATCGAAACTATTAGAACAGTGAAACTGTGATAGCCGTGTAATTCTTAGTTCTAAATCTTTAACACTTCTGCTTGGACATGATCAACTCGTCAAATTTATTTTGTCGAATTTTTCCATGAAATTTGTGTGTCCTCGTTCAAAACACGGTGGTTCTTAACTCCTCTGGATTGCTGTATAAATGGGGTTATTTGACGTCACAGATGTATGCCATCAAGCCTTCAACCACCCGCGCATTGAAGATGGCATTCAACGCTGCTTCAACAAAATTCAGAATCTTGCATGAAAAATGGTCACGGAAAACTTCTACAAAAAAGTGCTTACATCCCAGAAAAGCAGTGAAGACTATTTGCCCCAAGCGCTACTCAATAGGTATAGGTACTCGTAGCCTATACTGTGAACGTAGTCATTCAAACAAAATGAAAATAAAACACCGGTCAAGTGCGAGTCTGACTCGCGCACCGAGGGTTCCGTGCAAACTTTCATACACCATACCCGTCACGTCACGAACCCATTCATTCTTGAACAATCTTAACAACTCATAGTAGAGCATTACCGTTGTACAGCGCCATCTGCATTTTGGTACTAATAACTTGCAACTAATGTGTCTTTCTACCCATGAATAGAAGATGTGATATTCCAACTAAGGTGCAATATGACCGTCTTACCAACTAAGTAAGCTTTTCAGCTTACTTAATGCGTTGCTGTCCAATGTAAAATTTAACAAAAATATTGGTTGTCTATAAAGTCGTGGTTTACAGACGATAATTTTACGTGATAAGATAACGTCATGAAGCCGAACGCTCGGATCAAGCGGAACGGGAGTTGTTAACTAGTCGAACGATAATTATAATGTTGGTTTTTAAACTAATTAGCGGAATTATTCCATAAATAAAATCATATACTTCAAGGGTTGCAATTTTAATTATAACGTTTTAAAAACATCATCACCAACCTATAACAATGCTTTACCTACACGTTCCACTGTTAGTACAGGCTGTCTGCCATCTCGAGAATAAGGTTTAAGGTGGTTCGATTGCCATACAAAACGTTATTTGACATTCGTAGGCTAACGGCGTGATATTTTAAGAAACTTATGTAACAAACTTTCATAAATTGGCTTCCCATTTGCGCCAAATTCCCCCTTTCCTAGAATAAACTTGTATAAACTAGATTAATTTGAGAAATTGGTTTGTCACGTGATATTTTGGGAAAACTATCTTTCTCAAATTAATCTAGTTTATACAAGTTTATTCTAGGAAAGGGGGAATTTGGCGCAAATGGGAAGCCAACTGATGAAAGTTTGTTACATAAGTTTCTTAAAATATCACGCCGTTAGCCTGCGAATGTCAAATAACGCTTTGTATGGCAATCGAACCCCCTTAAGTAGGGTGAGTATCCAGCAAAACTGCGCGTGGTAGCGGAGCGGTGTGCAAGTAATACCAATAGGATTAGATGAGTGAGTGAGGCATATTAATGCTATTACTTAGTGGTTTTATCCTCGCACACCGGTCCGCTACTTCGCTAATGACTGGTGAATACATACACGCATCAGCCTATTGCACTCCACTTCTGAACGTAGGCCAAGTAGGCAAGGTACGCCACAAGACCCGCTCTCCCGTTTTCGCCAAGCCGTCACTACCAGCTACCCTCCTCAAGTCATCGGTCCATCTGGCCGGTAGGCGTCCAACACTAAATACTACTAAATAGTACTCATGAATACTCACCATCAATGCCCTATACATCCCCATTTCTTTGTAATTTCTGTATCGAAAACATTACATCCCCAAGTAAAGTATCTCGCAGGTCATGTTCGAAAGTTCTTAAACCCTTAACTGTAATAACGTTGTCTAAGAATCCATCTATCCTAAGTATTTAGGTCATGATACGTTTCAACGCTCTTAAATTCTTAACTGTAATAACGTTGTCAAGGAATCCTACAATCCTGAGGCGACCTACAAGAGGCTTATATTTCCCAGTTGTATTTTCTTATCCTTTACGGTGAACGGAGACCGTATAAAGCGAAAACCGATGTTTGCAGGCCGCTAGCATATATTGCAGTTGGTGCTATAAATAACACACTGTATGTAAAGCAGTGAAACGATACGAAACAAGCTGTAACTGAACGGTATGATACCGATAATAAATATAAAGGGAAAATCATCTGAAGCCCAAGACAGGACAGGGTTGATGGTTTATTATTCCATTACATTTGTTCTCTGTATCATGTAGTTTAAAATTTGACCGTGGTAACTTCCACGTTAAATTAACACGAAACAAAAATATGAAATAAAATAATTTGTTTCGTAAAAAGAGGTGTATAAGCTATAACTGCTGAGAGGGAACTGGAGGTAGTTCCCACTCTAACCCAGTACGGATTGGGTACTTCTCGTACATTTTTGAATTTCTTCGCAGATGTATGCAGGCTTTCTCACGGAAACCGAAAAGCAAACGGTAAACATGTAATGATATTCCGTACATAAGTTCCGAAAAGCTCATTATAAGTGGTTTGAACAATTTAATATCATTATAAGAACCATCACTAATAATTATAGATAATGCTAGTTATCACACTAAGGTATTAAATCCGATTCCTAATACAAATTAGTTAAAAAAATATATTCAAGGGTGGCTGACTAAAAATAACATACCATACCTGCCAACGGATATAATAGAGAAATTATTAATGAGAGTGGAAGCAAGTCATCCAAAAAAATATACGCAGTGGACCAACTTGCAAATTAACACGGTCACGAATTAATTCGGCTTCCACCATATCACTGTCAGTATAACCCGATAGAGTTGATATGGGCTCAAGTTAAAGGAGAAGTTGCGACGAAAAATACCACGTTTAAAATGGCAGACGTTGAGAAATTGTTAAATGAAGCGATCGATCATGTTACAATCGACGACTGGGTCAAATGTGTTCGCCACGCTGAAAATCTTCAGAACGAAGACCTAGCGTAAGCACTTTTTATTGACACCAACCGTCTTGTCATTAACCTACAATACGATAGTGACACTGAAGACGAAGAAGAATAGCTAGTATTTTCCTTGTTTATTTAGTTATTTATTTTTCAACACACCTGCTCGTAAAGTAGGTCTTATTACAGCGTATTTACACTGATAATGCAGAATATTACCCATGCCGTGCCTTTTACATTACATTATCGCACTAGTGCCTTTTCATTACATATCTTTTTAAATATTAGCAAAATAATGCAGAATATTACCCATGCCGTGACTTTTACATTACATTATCGCACTAGTGCCTTTTCATTACATATCTTTTAACATTTTCATTTTTTTTTTTCCTCGCAAATGTGTTGAAAAACGTCGTATGAAACACGTGAGCATTGGTCATTACACTTCTCGTCTCCATTAAGCCTTCGCCTTCGGCTCAGGCTTAAAATCCGACTCGAGTGTAATGACCAACTTAGCACACTTGTATCATAATGTACTATTGTTATACCTCCTTATTATTTTATTGTAATACTTTATGTCAATAGTTCAATATACTTATTTATATTTCGATAGTAACTATACAATACTGTTATATAAAACACCACGTAATTTATGACCTCCTTATCATTTTATTGTAATACTTTATGTCAATAGTTCAATGGACCAATTTTAATGTATAATACCTCAAATGAAAGCTTATTATATATGTTAGTTACAAAAAAAGATTAAAAAAATATATTCAGAAAACTTTTGGCAAAAACCAGCATGTTAAGTTTTTTTTTCTTACTTGATTGGTAGTTTTTATTTGATTTCATAAAAAAAATGTATCCAACATGAATGGTTCAATGCATATATATATATTACTGAGTAAATAACAAGTATTATAAAAAAAAAATTACACCAATACCTTTCTTACTTCACGAAAAATTAAAGATTAAATGTGAGCGCCATTTCTTTAAAAACTATTTCACAAAAAATGTACAAGCTAAACGAATGAACAAATTTTAATGTGTAATACCTCAAATGAAAGCTCATTATACAGGGTGGAATTTCATAAACTGTACATAATAAAAGGAGAAAAATTTCAACCAATTTCATCGGTGAAACGGTGTTTTTTTTTTTTTTCTAGTCATTAGTTTTTTTTTTACAGAATTTTGAAAATTTTTGTAAAAACTCGGGTAATACACCTAATTCAGACGGTATAACTTTTGATCCAATGGTCCTAAAATGAAAATAAAAAATGCAGAGTATTACCAAGGGACAGGTTAATAATTCTTAATAACAATAAAAAACCAACTAGAAGAGAAAATCCGCAAAAAAAATTATTGTTTTTGAAAAATGGCTACAAAAATTACGAATTTTAAAAGAAAAACACAATTTTCTGAAAAAAACGCAGATTTAGTTACCATTTTTTTTGCTTAGTATTAAACCTCACTTAATGCCGATTCTAAAACCGTTTTTAAACTGTCTCAGACTTTGAAAAATACCACCACGCAAATGGGTACGTAAATCAAACCATAAAGCTGCAATACGACTGATTTCTCCTGACACAATTGATCAATTGATCTCCGGGAAGGAGTCATGGTGGGGGTTAGGTTTTGACATGGGTGTATAGAAGCCGGCGAGGTTACCACCAGAAAAATCTGACTTCTTCGGATTTGGCTTTCAGTAAAAAAATGCTCTACTGCCCGGCTAAACGGTAACAGCTAGGTTAGGGGTGCTCGACCAAATGTCATAGAGAACTGCGTGCAGTTTTTGATGGCGGATTTTTTTTTTAAAAAAAACGAAGTTTTTTTTTAATTTTTTTTCAAAATGGTCCTAGAGCTTTGAAATTTGGCTAGCGGGATCCTATATGGCTCTAGATTCTCAAAACCAAAAAAAAAGTTTCTAGCTTTAAAAAAAAAATTGTATGGGGAATTTTTTCGATTTTTTTTCCGGCCAAACCGCTCGACTTTTGAATAGGGGTCTCGACCAAATGTCATAAAAGTTCCCAAGGGGAGTACAATCGCATTTTTTTTTGGCTGAAAAAAAAAGTTTTTTTTTTTTTTAATTTCAAATTGGTCACAGCGCGCCGAGATTTGGCATGCGGGGACTGGAAGGGCCCAACAGTTGTAAAAAGAAAAAAAATTTGGAAAAAATCCAAAATGGCGGACGGTATGGGCAAAACAAATTTGCGAGGCCGTAGGCCGAGCTGCGGGAGCTTAAGGCTTGGCTACTATTCCTTGCTCCGAGTGTCTTACAAGCGAGCCTGAGGGCCGAAGGCCCGAAGGTGAGCTTCGAGGGTACGCGAGGGCCGAAGGCCGAGCTCCGCGTAGGGCCGAAGGCCCGAAGCGTCCCTTCAGAGCGCGCTTGCGGAAACCCTACGCCCCCCAAGTGTCTTTAAGCGAACCTGAGGGCATAGTCGCACAGTCCTATACTCCCGCACAGTCCTATACTCCCGCAGCTCGGCCTACGGCCTCGCTGGACGCTTCGGACCTTCGGCCCTACGCGGAGCTCGGCCTTCGGCCTTCGCGTACCCTCGAAGCTCACCTTCGGGCCTTCGGCCCTCAGGCTCGCTTGTAAGACACTCGGGGCAAGGAATAGTAGCCAAGCCTTAAGCTCCCGCAGCTCGGCCTACGGCCTCGCAAATTTGTTTTGCCCATACCGTCCGCCATTTTGGATTTTTTCCATTTTTTTTTTCTTTTTACAACTGTTGGGCCCTTCAAGGCCCCGCATGCCAAATATCGGCGCGCTGTGACCAATTTGAAATTTCAAAAAAAAAAAACTTTTTTTTTTCAGCCAAAAAAAAATGCAATTGTACTCCCCTTGGGAACTTTTATGACATTTGGTCGAGACCCCTATTCAAAAGTCGAGCGGTTTGGCCGGAAAAAAAATCGAAAAAATTCCCCATACAAAATTTTTTTTAAAGCTAGAAACTTTTTTTTTTGGTTTTCAGAATCTAGAGCCATATAGGATAGACACTCGGGGCAAGGAATAGTAGCCAAGCCTTAAGCTCCCGCAGCTCGGCCTACGGCCTCGCAAATTTGTTTTGCCCATACCGTCCGCCATTTTGGATTTTTTCCAATTTTTTTTTCTTTTTACAACTGTTGGGCCCTTCAAGTCCCCGCATGCCAAATCTCGGCGCGCTGTGACCAATTTGAAATTTCAAAAAAAAAAAACTTTTTTTTTTCAGCCAAAAAAAAATGCGATTGTACTCCCCTTGGGAACTTTTATGACATTTGGTCGAGACCCCTATTCAAAAGTCGAGCGGTTTGGCCGGAAAAAAAATCGAAAAAATTCCCCATACAAAATTTTTTTTAAAGCTAGAAACTTTTTTTTTTGGTTTTCAGAATCTAGAGCCATATAGGATCCCGCTAGCCAAATTTCAAAGCTCTAGGACCATTTTGAAAAAAAAATTAAAAAAAAACTTCGTTTTTTTTTAATTTTTTTTCCGCCATCAAAAACTGCACGCAGTTCTCTATGACATTTGGTCGAGCACCCCTAACCTAGCTGTTACCGTTTAGCCGGGCAGTAGAGCATTTTTTTACTGAAAGCCAAATCCGAAGAAGTCAGATTTTTCTGGTGGTAACCTCGCCGGCTTCTATACACCCATATCAAAACCTAACCCCCACCATGACTCCTTCCCGGAGATCAATTGTGTCAGGAGAAATCAGTCGTATTGCAGCTTTATGGTTTGATTTACGTACCCATTTGCGTGGTATTTTTCAAAGTCTGAGACAGTTTAAAAACGGTTTTAGAATCGGCATTAAGTGAGGTTTAATACTAAGCAAAAAAAATGGTAACTAAATCTGCGTTTTTTTCAGAAAATTGTGTTTTTCTTTTAAAATTCGTAATTTTTGTAGCCATTTTTCAAAAACAATAATTTTTTTTGCGGATTTTCTCTTCTAGTTGGTTTTCTATTGTTATTAAGAATTATTAACCTGTCCCTTGGTAATACTCTGCATTTTTTATTTTCATTTTAGGACCATTAGATCAAAAGTTATACGGTCTGAATTAGGTGTATTACCCGAGTTTTTACAAAAATTTTCAAAATTCTGTAAAAATAAACTAATGACTAGAAAAAAAAAAAAAAACACCGTTTCACCGATGAAATTGGCTGAAATTTTTCTCCTTTTATTATGTACAGTTTATGAAATTCCACCCTGTATATATTAATTATAAAAAAATATAAAAAAAATATTTTCAGAAAAGTTTTAGTAAAAACCGGCATGTTAACTTTTTTTTTCTTACTTGATTGGTAGTTTTTACTTGATTTTATTAAAAAATGTATCCAACATGAATAGTTTAATGCATATATATATTACTGATTAAATAACCAGTATTATAAAAAAAAATCGACACCAATACCTTTTATCATCATCACCTTTCATACTTCACGAAATATTAAAGTTTAAATGAGAGCGCCACTTCTTTAAAAAAAATTATAAATGTGTATACAAGCTAAAGAAATGGATTAATTTCAATGTTTAATATCTCAAATGAAAGCGCATTGCATAATTGTTTATAATTAAATTAAATAAAAAGATATTCCAAAATCTTCTGGCAAAAAACGGCCTTATTCAGTTTTATTTACTTTGTTTGTAGTTTTTACTTGATTTCATAAAAAAAATGCATGCAACATGAATGTTTTTATGCACTGGGTTAATAAAAAGTATAAATTATTAAAAAAAATACATAAATATCTTTCATAGTTCCCGAAATATTTAAGTTTAATAGTGCGCAGTCTACATACAAATAAATTTAAAGAAATCTTCAAGCGCAACGAGCGCTCTCGTTTTAATGTTGAATGTGTCATATGAAAAGAAATTACCTAATTTATTTTATTAAATAATAAAACTTGAATAAAGAGTTTTTTCCTGGTGCTGAATTACGAAAAAATATTATTACTTACTTTAAAATTACTAGGTAATTATTTTTATTTAAAGTGACTAAGCCTCTTGGACCATTGTGGCTGCAAATCTGGCTGTGATGCGTTAATTGTGGGTGTCGTCACGTCAGCTTACCATGTACTGCCTGCCCACTGTAAATCCTGCAAAGGTGGCTGTGCAAATCAAAAGTAAGTTAATATAATTTTCAATGCAGAGTTATTTTGTATGCTGACCACTGATTTCCACTGGCTGGCACAAAATATGAGGTCTAATGGTAATCAACTTGGCACAACAATAATTCTACAGTAATCTACAGCAACCATTCCATTTTGTAGTAAGTATTTGAATGGTACGAGTACTTCAAAATCGCTTTTCCTTTTCAGTTCTACGTCTACCGGTGAACCCGAAGAGGAAATATAAAAATTATTTCAAAACGTGACATACCTATCTAATTGAACATAACTTTTCAACGTGAGTAGTAGTCCTATCAGATTTAAAGCTAAAAATTGTACATAAATTCGCCAACTACTAAGCAACATATAATATATCTAGAAACCAACTATGCCGCGGACGATATATGTAGTTTTTTTTATTTTTAGTGTACAAATAGAGTCACAAATAAATAAAAATGTAACATTCAAATCAGCAAACAGCGCTAGTTGCGCTTGAAGATTTCTTAAAATTTATTTGTACGCACATTTCGTGAACTACGCAAGATATTTATGTTTAGTTTTTTTAATACTTTTTATTAACCCAGTAGTATACATATGCATTAAAACATTCATGTTGCATGCATTTTTTTATGAAATCAAGTAAAAAATACCAAAAAAATCAAGTAAGAAAAAAAAACTTAACAGGCTGGTTTTTGCCAAAAGTTTTTTGAATATATTTTTTGTTACTAATATATATAATGATCTTTCATTTGAGGTATTATACATATAAATTGGCCCATTAGTTTAGCTTGTACAATTTTTTGAAATATTTTTTAAAGAAGTGGTGCCATCTCTGTTCCTAAGGGGTGAAACTTCCGCTGCTGCGGGTCAAATCACTCAGTTTGGTCCCGACTATCACTGTGCAAAGCGGCTTGCTTTCTTCACAAAGTGCAGCATTCGGCCAAAAAATCGCCATAACAAGACGACCGCTTTAGCCTAGTTGGTAGCGACCCTGCCTACGAAGCAAGAGGTCCTGGGTTCGAATCCCGGTAAGGGCATTTATTTGTGTGATGAGCACGAATATTTGTTCCTGAGTCATGGGTGTTTTCTATGTATTTAAGTATTTATTTCTCTATATAAGTATGTATATCGTCGTCTAGTACCCATACTACAAGCTTTGCTTAGTTTGGGACTAGGTCGATATGTGTAAGATTGTCCGAAAAATATTTATTTATTTATTAAGTAGGACTATTCCGTTGACTCGTAGAAAAAGTATTTTATCTATCCAAATATCATAAACCCTCCATGATGCGTTCAAGAACCGCACATTATGACCACCATAAAAATATACTGTTTTGTTAGAACAAATTTCTTATCTGTGTAAATGTTATTATTGCTAAATAATAACATCGATTTCGATAATATTATTGCATTCAAATTTCGAACGTCTCAAAAACAAAGAAATTTGATTTAACCTCTATTCTAATATCAGTCGAGATGACGTTTAGTTCGAAATGAATTGTCAATTTGCATACAAATTTGACAAATGTCGCACGTAAGTAAGATATCGAACGATATGACAGTTGGATCCGACTCTAGTTTGTCTCTGAATTAAAAAAGAACTATGATAGCTGCCAGAAAACAACGCCGCGATGCCGGTCATAATTTGCGGCTCCTGAATGCATCGTGGAGGCTTATGATATGTGGATAGATAAATTAGTGTATGTAACTATACATAATTAGGCATTGAGATCCTCGTGTGATGTTATTATGAAACGAGCCGAAGGCGAGTTTCATAAACCCACACTCGTATTTAATGCCCTTCATTATGTACAATCACATAAACTACTAGTATACAATAGTTATATAATTAGCTTTTTAAGTCTTGTACCTTAATTAGGCCACTCAGCAAGCTTCGTGGCCTAAACGTGGTACTCGACTTAAAAAGCATCCATTATATAACGATTGCATAAACTACTATTGTTTCATTACTTTATCGACATTCCTTTTTATGCGTAACGCTACCTGCCCTATTGCTGCTCGGCCCGCTCCATAAGCCGTGCAGGTGTGAAAGAGATAGCACGATTCCGATGATTTATGACCTGACCGGCCAGATAGTTTTGCGGATACTGGGGGGTAATCACGTAACGTTCCGAACGCGCGTCGGTCCGATTTAACTGTCAATATTCCGTATAAAAAGTGACATTTAGACCTACCCGACGTTCGTACAATGCGTTACGTGATCGACCACACTATGTACGGGCTGAGATTTGAACCCACGGCCGCCGTTTGAGAACAGCATGCTTGATTGAACGACTAGTAGACTATAGGCTACTGTAGCTTAGCTATTACCTATCACCGATCTTACAGCCACGTTCATTCCAAATATGGATTTAAAAATTACTTAAGTATAGTGTGGTGCGTATATTTCCCACATTTCCTTTACTATTATTTTTAAAATTGTATACAAAAGTTATATTTCTCGGAAACTTTTACGTAAGGATACACATTCATGAGCATATTAAAAAATATCGAAGAAGCTTTTGTCGCGTTTCTCTAAAATTAATTTGTTAAAGATCGTATGTGGGTAAAAACTCTTCGCTGCTTACGTCCGTCTGGTACCGCGATAGTAGCGCGAACTCCATCAAAACTTTAATTTTGTTCTTTTTACATTGCTCGTTTTATTCGATCCGAGTGTCAGCCGTGGAAACAAGACATGCCCCGGACGCGCTCTTCGCCGCGTCGCCAGTTTAATATTTATGTGTCCCGAGGAGAAGTGCGTCTTTAAGGGATTTAATATATCCGCAGGCAGCAGGGTATATTTTTTATTTTAGGTCTTGTGATTCGGTATGGAACGAGCCCGGCCCTCGTAAATCGGGGCGCTCAGGTGAAACAACATCGAGTTGGGGTTAATTTTAGAAGTATTTTGACACGAATGGTTCTGCCAATGTTCGTAGAATAAAATTGATCCGTATTTTTACGACGCCGTCTGTTTTAGGTACGCGCTTTTGAACTACATACCTTAGGCCAATTCGGAGGATACAATTAATTATCGGTTCCTGATTATTTTTACATACAGTGTAGATGTTCAGTGTAAGTATAACGGATTGCGACATCAATATTTAACGGACCGGTTACCTTCAATATGGCGGCAGCAGGTTCCCACAGAGAACCGTCGAATATCCCATACAATGATAAAATAACCTTACCAGACCACTGAGCAACCACTGAGAATTACGGCGGATTGTTTCTACCGTCGGTAATCGTAAGTAAATACGTTCACTAACAGGGCGAGTTACACCGACTTACAATTATAGACCGATCAACGTTAAATATGGCGCCGGCAGCTGCCATTCCATATAAACTTGTCAAACTTTCCATACTTTCAGATTTTAACGAACACCGCTTACGATTACAGACGATTTGGTTAGGCCACCCTAGAAATCAGATTGTATGAGAAGCACAACATTTCTCTATCAGACAGCTGCCAGCCAGTCGGAAAAATGTGTTCAAACCACCTTCAGAAACACGAAATTGGAACTAAAATCAAGTATTCGTGTCGTGCTACGGTTGTCCCCATTGACGCTCACTCGCGCTTGGTTAGGCGAAGTGCTACGCGAGGGCTACGCGGGCGCCGCGCCGCCGCCGTGCCGAGGGCCTCGAGTGCTACGCCGTAGAAGTGTGCATAACTTAGGTTCTAGAGGAGCGTGAAAAGATGTTGAACCTATTGTTAGAATAGCAGCGAACCTCGTTTTTCAGTGAATGGAAAACTTGTGAAAACTGGACGAGGATTTAACTAAAAAAAAATTGTTTATAAAGTCCGTTTACGGACTATAATTTTACGTGATAACGTCATAAGAAAACATTGTGCTGCGAGAGCCGAACGCTCGGCTCAGGCGAAACGGGACAGTGATTCATACTTTTTCGTGCGTGCTGCCGGTGTTCATCGATTTATAAGACGTTTAACAATTTATGAAAGCAGACATATAAGGCTTGTGTTATGGGTCCTAGCCTAGATGACGATATACATATTTATGGATGAATTCATATAGAATCAGGAAGAAATACTTGTGCTCTTCACACAAATATGAATCCACGGACATTAGCTTCGTAATTAACGTTTCGCATGCTGGTTCTGACACGGAGAGTCGACGCGCGTGGAACCAAACTTGTATTTTGATGATAAGACATTTTTCCTTATCAAGTCTTTAAGAAGCTGTCTGCCCTAGTGCACTCGATGCATTACGACACGTCAATAAGCCTCTTATAAATAAAAAGCACTGCGCGTCAATACCTAATGGCTGCATGCACCGTCGCGTCAAATGCAGTTGATAAAATGCTGAATATATCCATACTAATATTATAAATGCGAAAGTGTGTCTGTCTGTCTGTCTGTCTGTCTGTCTGTCTGTCTGTTACCTCTTCACGCCTAAACCGCTGAACCGATTTAGATGAAATTTGGTATAAAAATAGTTTGAGTCCTGGGAAAGGACATAGGGTAGTTTTTATCCCGGAAATCGACCCCTAAGGGGATGAAATTGGGGGTGAAAATTTGTATGGAGCTACTAAAACCGCTGCACCGATTTGGATGAAATTTGGTATATAAATACTTTAAGTCCCGTGGAACGACATTGAATAGGTTTAATCCCGTAAATCATCCCCTAAAGGGGTGAAATGAGGGGGTGAAAATTTGGAGGTAACCAATTTTGATGAAATTTGGTTTGGAGATAGTTTAAATCCTAGAAAAGGACATAGGATAGTTTTTATCCCGGAAATCATCCCCTAAGGGGGTGAAATAAGGGGTGAAAATTCGGATGGAACCCATTTGAATACAATTTGGTTTAGAGATAGTTTGAGTCCTGGGAAAGGACATAGGGTAGTTTATATCCCGGAAATCCACCCCTAAGGGGATGAAATTGGGGGTGAAAATTTGTATGGAGCTACTTAAACCGCTGCACCGATTTGGATGAAATTTGGCATTTAAATAGTTTGAGTCCCGGGGAAGGACAAAGGATAGGTTTGATCCCGTAAATCATCCCCTAAGGGGGTGAAATGAGGGGGTGAAAATTTGGAGGTAACAAATTTTGATGAAATTTGGTTTGGAGATAGTTTAAATCCTAGGAAAGGACATAGGATAGTATTTATTTCGGAAGTCATCCCCTAAGGGGGTGAACATTAGGATGGAACCCATTTGAATACAATTTGGTTTAGACATAGTTTGAGTCCTGGGAAAGGACATAGAGTAGTTTTTATCCCCGAAATCCACCCCTAAGGGGATGAAACTGGGGTTGAAAATTTGTATGGTGCTACTTAACCGCTGCACCGATTTGGATGAAACATAGGACTGTTTTAATTCCGGAAATCACCCCTAAGGGGGTGAAATGGGGGGTTGAACTTTGGATGGAACCCGTTTAGATGAAATTTGGTATAGAGATAGTTTGATCCCCGGAGAATGACATTAGATAGTTTTGAAAATTTGGATAAATCCCATGGAGATGAAATTTGGTATAGTAGGAGTCCCAGGGAAGCACAATGCATAGTTTTTATCCCGAAAATCAGCTCCTGAAGGGGTGACATTAGGCGTGAAAATGTTGATGGAACCCATTTAGATGAAATTTGGTATAGAGATAGTTAGAATCCTAGGGAAGGAAATAGAATATTTTTTATTTCGGAAATCATCCCCTAAGCGGGTGAAATGGGGGTGAAAATTTGGATGAACTCATTTAGATGAAATTTAGTTTAGAGATAGTTTAAGTCCTGGGAAAGGGCATAGGCATAGTTTTTATCCCGAAAATAGTTCCCAAGGTAATGAAATAGGGGGTGAAAATTTGGATTAAACCCATTTAGATGAAATTTGGTATAGATATAGTAAGAGTCCCAGGGAAGATGCATAGTTTTTATCCCGAAAATCATCTCCTGAGGAGGTTCTTAAAACTTTGTAGAAACATTACTTATTTGAGTACAAACAAAGTGCTTTCAGCGTTTTGGAAAATTCCACCCCTAAGAGGGTTAAAAAGGGCTGCAAAATTTATATGGGGAAACTCTTTTTGGGATAGGAGCTTAAAAGTTTGTAGGACGATTAGTTATTGAAATACAAAAAAAAGTATATTCAGCGTTTTAGTAAATTCCACTCCTAAGGGGGTTAAAAGTGGGTGCAACATTTGTGTGGAGGAAACATTTTTTTAGCCGATTTACAATTTTGTAGAATGCTTACTAATTAAAAATTAAATTAAATACTTTCAGCATTTTAGAAACTTCGATCTTTAGGGGTTTATAAGAACGTTTGAATGAAGAAAATATTTTTTTAGCGAGGGACTAAAAACTTTGTTGAAAGATTACTTATTACAATAAAAATCAAGTACTTTTAGCGTTTTGGAAAATTCGACCCCTAATGAGAATAAAAAGGTGTCAAAGCGGACCCCGGGCTCCTTTAGGGGCACAACCGGGAATAATAACGCTAGGAGGATGATGAATGAGAATAAAAAGGGGTGCAAGGTTCGTATGGGAAACCCATTTTTTGAGCTAGAGACTTGATATTTTGTAGAAAAAATACTTATTACAATAAAAAAACTTAGTGTTTTCTTTTAAATTTTTCCCCGAAAAGCGTTAATTCAAAGGTTCAAAGTTTGTATATGTGATAGTCTTATCAGAGCAAGAAAATTTTTAAGTATGAGAATTGTAACTTCGATCTTAGTATGTTTGTTAAAAGACTACAAAACTCATTTCAGCGTTTTTTGAAATTCATCCCCTAAAAGGTATTATAAGGGTGTTCAAAGTTTGTATGGAGAGCAAAACATTTTTAAAGTAAGGGATTTGTAACTTCAGTTTTAGACTGTTTACTACAAGACTACAAAGCTAATTTCAATGATTTTAAAAATTAATTCCTTAAACAAACATTTAGACGATAACATGTTCTACGCGGACGAAGTCGCGGGCAACAGCTAGTTCTATATAAAACAAGGTTAACTAGTTTAAAGACTTTTAACAAGGCTGTTCTCTCTCTCTCCTTAAATTGTACGAAAGAGTAGCCAGGAATGAGATAGGTCAAAAGTGCATGATGGAAGAGTACCCTGGGGAAACCTCTGACACAACAATCGGTTTAACACTGGAATATCTTAAGTACGTAGTTAGCGCACACTTTTGGACGCTGTGATTACTTCGTCTGGATCCGTGAGTGTGTGCCTAGGATGGACCGTGCGGCCCCTAATAAGTGATCGTGCTTATTCCGCAGCCTTCCTATTTAACGGTTTCCTATGATGGCGACGGTCGTCGAAATAGCGCCTGACAGTCTGCTTAAAGAAACTATACTTGGTGCTAGCAAGTTGAGGTTCGATTGGTACCACGGGGCACCCACCGTTCTTCTAGGGAGAAAACAATTCTGAACGACCTGAAGCGGTTTTAACTTCATGAAAGGTAAATTCAAATATAAATCTGTGTTATTTTTGAATAACGGTTTGCTCCATCTCAGTAAGTCATTTTGTGGAACAATTGAAAATTATAACAATGGTTCGTATATTTATATTGCATATTTTCCTCCCTCAAGTTCTTTATTACGGGCTAAAGAGATTAAAAAGAATGCTTCATTGAACCCGCTTCACAATAACTTGAACAACATTTAATTTTTAATTCAATTATGGAAAAAGGGCTTTCGAGAACGTACCTACGAACATCTTTTGGTAATAAAATAAAGATCATCATTTTTTGAAGGCGATAATGACAGTTGATTTGTTCTATGCGCGTCTGAAAACTTATGCACTTATCCTGTAGAACTCTCCAAAGTATTTATAGTGTGCAACACATTCAAATTTAAAACACCTCGGACACTACAAACATACCTTCTAGAAGCCCATCTTAAGAGACAATAATTTCGAATAAAATAAAATTTCGAAAACACGTGTTCAAATCGGTTCATCGTGGGGAGCTACGATGCCAATACAGACACACATATACACTCTTGTGACTTGTCGGTTTACATTTTGTCTGTAACAATAGCAATAGGTATATCGTACAAGAAGTCCACATATTTGAAGATACAGGTAGACTCAAACATCCAAAGTCCTTAGTAGTTAGCTCTGCCTATTGAATGTCGGTCTATTCCCATCTGAACATTGGATACGTGAAAGGGCTATTGAATCATTGAAATGATAATGCGTATTGTGGTTTATTGAACACCTTTTAGTTTGCAAATGACTAGCTAGACTGTTACCCAGCCTTACAGCGAAACATTTCGGTGTACTATCCACACAAACGTTTTATATTTTACGTCATACCTGGCCATAAAGTAGGGATAACCGCACGCTATGCGTGCGGAAAACCCCACTTCCTGGCCAGCTAGAGACGTAAAATTATGTACTCACCACGGGCGGTAATAAAGAAAGCCTCAGAGCGCATATTTATCGCCCTTGCCTTCGGCTCGGGCGTCAAATACCTGCGATCTAAGACATTCTTTGTTTAACCGCCCTAGGTAAGTAATGTACTATTACGTCACACCTGGTCATAAAGTGGCATTTACCACCCGTTACGCGGGCGGAAACTCCACTGTCGGACCGAAGGAAGACCTACCATAAATTGTGCAATAGTCAGAATGCTATTGACTTTACAATACATGTTGGCAAAGGAACATTTATGCATGGTTAGTGCCGCCACAATCTCCTATGGTCAAACAGCGTCCATTTTATACGATTGCATATTGTAATAATTTACTTTCAAAACAAAGTTTTAAGCGACTTCAATTCAGTACTCCGCCAAGCCACATTAACATTTCCACATTTTTTTTCCAATTTACCACATGAACTGATTTCCGAGAACAAAAGCGTTGATTTTTAGACCAATAAACCAAATCGCTGTATGTGGGCCGATAATATTTGAGTACTTCCGTCGATTCCTCAAGGATCTCAGAATTACCTTTGGCACTTCATTGTTTGCTATTTCAACGGAATAATATCAGAATCTGTGACGTACTTATATATACACGGTGGAATTTAATCGGTGAACAGGAACCCATTTTTCTAATTCAGTAATCGATGGCGGTCACGTTTATGTAGTACTTAAGTGGAACCAAGTTTTTTTTTTATCATAACTAATTTTTAAGTTGAAATTAAATTTTAATTAAAATTTATTGTCACCCTACTAATGGTTTAGTCTGAAAAGTTTAATGGCGGCAATCATTTATTGACGTCTGATCTGTCTAGTTTCCCGCCAAAGCCAGCAAGCACTTGACGTATGTACACTTACGAGTAACTTCCCTTCAATAAAAGTAGGGTGTCCATTTATTCAGTCAGTGTACATTTTACCGATGTTAATTAAGTGTGATTAATTAGATTGTGAGCTATATTGCACGAGATCTCACGGATTGGTTTCTGTGTAGATTGATAATTAAGATTTTTGGATTCCTGATCACCGATTAAATTCCACCGTAGTTTGAAGCACATCATTGAGACATCACACAAGCCACAAGCCATCTGTGGTCTTCATCATCACTTCCACTTCACCAAATTTATGATTTCCGGGTGTAAATACACGAGTTATAATAGAAAATACCGAAATTACTACACGCGTGCCTAATATATTTGAGGAGTTCCCTCAATTCCTCATGGTTCCCATCATCCAACTGGGGTTTTGGAAACAATGGGACCAATCTGGAAGCATATACTTTCAGTTAAAAAAAGAATTGTACGAATCGGTTCATAAATGACGGAGTTCTGAGGTAACAAACATTAAAAAAATAAATAATAATAATAGTACATCCGAATTGAAAACCTCCTCCTTTTTTTGAAGTCGGTTAAAAATAGAAGTCTTTTTCGTAAGTCTTTTTATTAAATAGTAAAGTTAAAATAAATGATTAATACCTACCAACTATTGTCAAAAAACGTAAATGGTTCATCACTTTAGCATCGTATCCGCGTTTCAATTTGTTTCGTAACAATGAAATATAGGATTCAAAGAGACGAACAATAAGACTTCCTTAGTGGCGGAAATAAGTTCGCGCCTCGGCTTCTCTCTGCCGGAAGCGCGCAGAACAGAGGAACTCGAATGGAAGTGCCAGTAATTAATAGTAAAGGTATTTAATTAATACGCAATGAACTAATTATCTTGTGTTGGAAGATCATAATAGTATAATAGGTGACCGTATTTTGTGAACGCATGAGGTATGAGGTATTTTCACTACCGATATTATCTATATTAATAACTAGCTGCTCGCGCGGCTTCGCTCGCGTATTGCAAAGAACACAGACAAACCCGCGGGATAAAATATAGTCCATTCAGAAAGTCAAATCTATACATCGTTAAAATATTTTTTGAAAGTAGTGGTTAGAAAGATACATTCTCACATAGTTCTTCCTCTTTATAAATATTAATATAGCAAAGACATTCCCCATTCGATTATCCCGTTTCGTGTTAAATGTTTAACTCTAAAATTGTGTAAACCTACGTTTGTAATATGGACCAACAAAACATTGTAATAAGCTCGACCACAAATAGGCGTAGGTATGGTACGCTGCATATGGGCCAAATTTACTTTTGGATTTTTCGAATAGGTCAACACTGGCTAGGTTTGAAAATCCGGACGTTGATAATATAAATTCCGCGACCCAAATAAAATAGTTGCATACTGTGACTCGTTCGAACGTGATAGTATCTATGTAGTCTATCGAGACGACGGTTGACAGCGAAAATTCAGTATTTATTAAAAACTTTTCAAAACTTCCTCAGATTAACACGGAGGTTATGAAAAACCAGATTACGTTTAATTTAAAAAAAAACCGGTTTATTTCAGTGAAAAAGACTAAATTATACATTACATAGCTACAATATTTTACATTTAAGATATTATCTCCGCGAACCGAACATCGGTTTTGAGATCCGAGAAAATGCAGAAGTATAAATGCAGTAATATGTAAGAAAAAATGCTGTAAATATTTGCTGACTTTAATAAATATTTCGAAAGGAAAAATGCAGCAACTGGAATGTGTTAACAATAACAAATCAGTTAACAAAAGATTGCAGGAAAATATTTAAAATAAACGTACCAAAGAATCTCTGCACGGTTTTGTTTCGCGATTGTTTGCTGGAATATTTCTAGTTGAATAATTTTATTTTAGAGCCAGTGTAAAATTGTGTTTTCGGTTCACCATTCTCCATCAATTGCATTGATATGTAGGTATACAAATTAATTGACAAGTTAAAACAGAGCTTCATTATTTTTCTGGTGTGTTTTCTATTAGGTAAACTACTTTCGAGGGGCAATCACGTAACGTTCCGAACGCGCGTCGGTACAATTTAACTGTAAATTTTCCATATAAAAAGTGACATTTAGACCTTCGTTCTAAATGTCACTTTTTATATGGAAAATCTACCCGACGTTCGTACAATGCGTTACGTGATCGACCTATCGGAGAGCTAATAAAATCTCCAAACAATAATGAACTTCGTTAAAGTTTCTTCACCTATGTTTATTTACTTTCTGCGGTAGTTGTGCGGTGCGGCAGGGGTGTGTTTGTGTGTCGTTAGAGCTCAATCTAGTGCTCGTTTCACTGGCGCTGTCACCCCCCTGGGACCACGTAACCGACTCTGTAAACTAAAGCATCAAATCAAAGTCATATAAATATAATGATTAAAGTCTACGAGTAACTCGCCTAAGTCACTCGCCCTGTCTATGTGGCCCAATATCTTTTCTACTCGACGTGTGAACTCATTCTAGAACAAGTTAACCCCTCGAATACTAAAAACAACTGAATCGTAGGTTCAGCTTACACTGAACGCATAGCGAAGTAGTCGGTAATCTTGGTGAATCGCTGCCCTGCACTCCCGCGATTGAACATGTTTATCAATATAGACAAATCGTTACCTCTCTTTGCTCTAGCCTCTAAATATTTGTCCTTTACATTCCCTCTAGACGAGGCGCCCTATCTGTAGGGGGTTGCACGGAAAGCTGTGAGGCCTCTCATGGGAATCTTGCGTAGTGGGACCTCAAACAGTTTAAAACATAAGTCATAACAAATATGTAGGTACTCTTCATACACGCCTCACCCAAATACAGGCGGTCTTATCACTAAAAAGCGCGATTGTGATGTGTTTATTAACCGTTATCCATCCGAAGGTCTGAAAGACTAACTGAAACCGCTGAAACTGAAACCAATGCTTTGACTTTATTTTTGACCACACTAATATTCGGCGGAGAGCTACCCGAATATCAAACTGAATTTGGATTTAAAAGGCATGGTCACAGATTATATAATAGTTGGCATGGTCTCATGCACAAAATCAAAATCAAACATTTATTCTGCAAATTGCCCCAAGGACACTTATATGTACATGTCAATCAATAATTTACAATAAAAATTAAAAAATATAATCTAACAACAATAATTATTTGGATTTTGCTAACAAAAACATGGTCTGAAATAAATGTTTTTTATTTATTAAATGTCACTAAATGAAAAAAATAATACAAAAAAAATGGATACAAGGTCTCTATCAGAATTAACAAGAAGTCTATGATATCATTTAATATCCCAGAGATGTATAAGGTCTCTGAGAGTCCAGTGGGTCGATCACGTAACTTTTCTTACGCGCGTCTGTAAGGTCTAAATGTTAATTTTATATGGAAAAATGACAGTTAGATTGTGATTTTACTGTCAGACAAGCGTACAATGCGTTACGTGATTGACCTACAGGTGCAATAATAATTATTATTCTAATTATCTTAGAGATGTATACAGTCGCTAAGCGTCAAAACACAAAATTAAGTCAGATGTATAGGGTATATAACAATAAAACCAGTCAAGAACATGATGATGTCTCTCGTCATTACAAAATAATAATAACACTAGTAAGTATTTAAATAGTTACTATGCCCATGCAAGCATGAACAGACCGGACTCCACAAACAGCACCCGATCACTAGTATGACGCGTATCTCAGCCATCGCTTCCCGCAACCATATGTTAGGGAAGGTGGCGACACGATCAACGACGCCACCGTAAGTAAGCCTATTAATCGACCAAACATGTTCAAGCCGCTGGACATATTAATAATATCAATGAACTATACGACCCGCCTCACGTCTAAACTCGTAAATAATTACAATATTGAACAAACTATGTTCTGCCTTCAAAACATATTGATCACCATCAAGTTGATTTGAATTTTTACTATTATTATAATGTATATTTTTATATTGTGTATTATAAATAATATATGTGTGCCAACCGGAAATACCTTACGGCATACCGAATCAGTGATCAAAACACGCAAAGGACCGTACAAGTGTCCAAGTTAAGTTGGTTCCTCACGTCGAAGGGAACAGTAAAGCAACAGGGTTGTGGTTGTGATGGCCAAGCTCTAATGAATGCGGATTTATAGGTCGCCCAGCAATACTGCAACAATAAATTCAGTGCTCTAATCATTCTCTATAAACGGTCATGACTATAATAATGCATACCCTTCCTTGCATTTATAACCCCTTGTTAAACCTGCCTACTGCTTTAAGTTTTTTTTTTGCGAAGGTTCTTGCTACGTATTTCAACTCTACGATTCAATCAAAAATAGAGAATTACTTAAATCGAAAGTCGTGTCTCTCGAAATGGAAGCTATTATTGTGTCGGGGGTGTTTTTAAATTGTGTAGTTAACTAGTTATACAAGTAATGGCTATAACAAGGCTTCCTTGTTGCAGACATCTGCTTCCAGCCGTTCTTCAACTTCGTGGACATGCGGGCCCTGCTCGAGAATTTCTGCGTGTACCACATCAACGCGCCCGGGCAGGAGGAGGGAGCGCAGAGCTTGCCGGAGGAGTGAGTACTGCACTTTTCACCTAACCTAATGCTACGTTTACACTATGCCGAAGTGAGCAGGGAAGTGAGCTGGGACGTGGGCAGCGCGAGTATGTAAACACCCACTCGCGCTACTCACTTCTCATGCCGCTGCCACTGCCCTACGCTCCCTGTTTTGGCGGTTTTTGTGGCGGAAGTCAAAGGACTGGCAGCGGCAGCCCGAGAAAGTGTTTACATACTGTCATCACACTCACTCCGTCGTCAACCGTCACCGCGTTATCAACGGTTGTGTAGCCGTGCTAGTTATTGACCTCAAAACACGGACCTCAAAACACGGACAGTGAAGCAGGAAATAAGTCAGTATAGTCTTAGATACCAGAAAAGACTCGCACACCATACAAATGAGCTGGCATCGGCACTGAGTGGAGACGGAGGACAAAAGCACACTAGACTGAAGAGATGTGACATTCCCAACCTCGGAGGGAGGTTTACCTAGAGAGATGAAGAGTTAAACCACACTGTTGGAATCTCCCTCAATATTAAAAACAAAACTTGACAAACCGTCAAACAAACAAATGGCTTATTGTCTACTGACAGATCGCCATGACGCAGCCAATAGAGAAAAAAAAAAGTTATTTTACAAATGTGATCATGTTATCAGTGTTCTGTTGCGATGGATTTTCAGCATCCACCATCTCCTGGTACGTCGACGGCGTTTTCGCCGTCGAATACTGTTCATAACATTAAAATAGTTAGACAAACTCAGGAGGCAAAGCGCAGAAGGTATGTGTAAGGCGTCCTCCATTCCACAATAATCTAAATTTAGCTGACGTATGTCGTCCTCCACTGCCCGAGGCCCAACACAAAAGAAGTATGGAGTGGCAATGTAAACGTTCCCGGCCTTTAACAGAAGTGTTACGGCAGGAAGCAGGGCAGCGTGAACGGCAGTGGAAGACTCTTGGATCTTTCGTACCTGTTGTTGAACTTCATTTAGACCAGTTGGGTGCGTCACAGTTATGGTGCGTACTTGCGTTGTTTAGCCGTGTGCCACAGTGGTCTTCATAGTCGTCATCATCGTCATATCAGCCGAAAGACGTCCACTACTGGACATAGGTCTCCCCCAAAGAGCGGTCCTGCGCCACCCGCATCCAGCGACCTTTACCACGTCATCAGTCCACCTTCTGCAGTGATCTTCACGCGTAGATATATAACAAGGAACTCTTCATATAATGGTGCCTGGCATGGATTATCATCTAAATTTACTATACGTGCTCCAAGTGCGGACAGAGTAGGCTATTTAACGCTACGTAGACAAAGCTTCTGCAAGGTCGGAGATACCACTTTTATCTTTTTATAGGTGCGTTAAACGTTCCTATAATAATGTATAGGTACTTATTTCTAATCCCTAATGAGATACTGCCGAACACCCACTGGAATCTCTGAGCAGAGTGTATTTGCGAATCTGCGGCGCCTCTTTGAACGCGGAGTCTTACCCGTCGGGGCTTTCGGGTTATTTCTAACCCCCGACGCCAAACCCCTCTTTTTGTTGTTATAAGTTTGACGTATCTGTCTGTCTGTCTGTGGTATCGTAGCTCCTAAACGAATGGACCGATTTTAGTGCGGTTTTTTTGTGCGAATTCTGACGTGATCGAGGTGGTTCTTAGCTACGTTTTAATAAAATCGTTTGAACTAGTTTTGCCGAGTTTTTAAATTTTTCTTAGTTCGTAATAATTCTATTGATCATCAGTAATTTTCAGAAACGGAGAACTTCGTTCGCTTCGCTCTCTCGTTCAATTAAACTATTTAAGCCCCGAAGATGTTGTCTTACCTGAGCGGTCGCTTTTTGTAGTTTATTCATGAAAAGCCGATTGCAACGCCACCTACCGGGTCCAATCGTAAATATTGCTACAGTCAAGTGTAAAAATATGGGTGCGTAGTCAAAACAAATTATATCTTCGCGCTCAGTTGTGTAGAGGGATTTGAAGACATTATCCAGTCGTGCCACAAGAGTAGGTACCCAATTATTCTCACATTCCACGGTTCTTGAGCTGTATTGTCCAATAAAACTAGCTATTCGCTTCCAAGAGACACTTATTCGTACGTGACCATCTACTTGCCATTTCATTCACCGTAATACTACGTAAGTTGACTTTATTTCACTTATTCCGCGTATAAATAAACTACGATTGCGCCGTTTTGTTTACTTTTTTACGGTTAAAGTTACGTGTCATACAGAGTAAAAAAGTCGTCTTTCCTGTGGTCAACAGTTAAGGATTTACGTGCATATATAAAATGTTATTATCACAAAAAAATACAGTAAGAAACGTGAGGACTTGAAACAAATTAGGTACCTACGCATATTGTGATTTCGGTATTTTCTATTCTATAGTAGGTACCTAACTCTCGGAAACCACAAATGTGGTGAAGTGGAACTGATGATGAAGACCACACACTACCAAATAAGTTATTTTCTAAAAAACATTAATTATTGGAGTATTAATTGTATGACATTTTGTAAAAATCCAATATAAATACTGCGTGTTTGAAATTTGATATTTTAAATAGGTTTCAAGGGGGTTTATTGTTTGTATGTGATTACTGGCTAAAATCGAAACTCGAACTTCCTATTCATTTGCATCCCTATCACTCGAGTAATGCAGACATGGAGACACCCGTGGTTATAGCTCTGGTTCCCCATTGGGGTCAAGTCAATCAATAAAAATGTAAAATAAAAAATTAAAATAATGATATTCTTAGGAAGCTACCATTTAGATAGCACATAATAAACCCAAATGAAGTTTAGCAAACGTCCGTTTTAGCAGACACTACTATGTCATGTATCATGTCCTATGTTACAAAACATAATCTACGAAACTGTCACCGTAATCATTAATATAGAATGTATATCTTCTCATTAAGATTCGATACGCGTCCCTAGCGAACGGGAAGTGTCCCAGTTTCGGTCTCAATTTCAGGAGCAAATACGCCTCTGGTTTTACTCGTACTATACCTACCTACTAAAAAAACCGGCTAAGTGCGAGTCGGACTCGCGCACGAAGGTTTCCGTACCATTATCAATAAAAATATTTATTTTATTCTGTTTTTAGTATTTGTTGTTATAGCGGCAACAGAAATACATCAACTGTGAAAATTTCAACTGGAACTATCACGGTATCAGTGAGATACAGCCTGGTGACAGACAGACGGACGGACGGACGGACAGCGAAGTCTTAGTAATAGGGTCCCGTTTTACTCTTTGAGTACGGAACCCTAAAAACTGATACAGCTTCAATGAACGAGAATATAATATAGGTCGGCTTTGAACTATTTTAGCATTTTCGCTATCACAATTCAAGTCAATAACCCTTATCATTTCAGACTTCCTGAACGCCGTAAGTGAATTTGTACATCAACAATTATTTTTAAGTATGGTCGAAGAAACGTAGAACTACGCCTCCAAGAGTTTCGTACATTAGTAAACTTTAGGAACTTAGAACGTATCTAGAAATTTTGTTTTATTAGAAATTGTGCTACGGTCCCCTCAAATAATAACTAGGGAATCTAGGGATGTAATAGGTAAACAAGAACGTACAAAATAAATATCAAACAGAATAGAGCTTATCCTAACATTCTTATTATCCTAAACAAAGCAACATCAGTTGTAAATTGAACATGGCTACCTTAGCAAATATTCTGATTTAAATAAATTACTTAATAACTTGGGAGCATTATTTGCTTTATCCTTGTAAATAACATTTCGAAATTGTTGACCCGTGGGAAATTGTATACCTCCCTAACTTAGAGTCAATTTATGCTATCAATTGTTAAATAACCTTCTAGAATACGTTAAACTAAAACAAACACTTTTCATAACGGTGCGCATTTTGAAATATATATATTAGGGTTTAGTGCCCAACCCGCACTGGACCAGCGTCCTGCCCGTACCCATCCATGACAGGAGGCCGGAGCCCAGTAGTAAGACGAATATAGGCTACACTTTTTACCCTCAATATTACGTATCAGCTCATCCGGAAATCTATTTAATATTGCAGAGGCTCTAGTATAAGTTTTTTATTGATACAATACGCTTTCGAACGTGTTTGCGTTTTGTTTCAATTTATATGGCAACGCGAACAGCGCCTCTGGTGGTAACTATTAGGAACTACGCGTTGCCATACAAATTGAAACTAAACGCAAACGCGTTCGAAAACGTATTTATATGTATCGATAAAATCGCTACAGGTAGGTTAACACCATACGTATACTAACATAGTTATACAGCAACGTTGAGGTCCATAGAGGCAGTTACGTAGGTACCTGCCCTGATAGTCGGGCCCCATATTTGAGAGTAGGTATATACCATACGTGGGAGAAGTAAAAAGTAGCCTATAATTGCCCTGAATGGCACCCTTTCAATGTCACGGCTTAACATTTCAAAATATTTAAGTGACTTTACATCTTCAAGTGCCAAATTAGGCTTTAACTTTGACTTACCCATACACGCATTTACAGGCATGCTATTTTATAACCGAACTAGCTTTTGCCCGCGGCTTTGCCCGCGTATTAAGTGTAATTTTTGCAATAAGTAAAAGCCGAAACGCACTGAAAGCTGTGGCGGTGCGGCGCGGTGCGGTGCGGAGGCGGTACCGGTTGTACTCGTAATGTTCGAGCTAATATGAAAAGGTCCGCACAGAATACCGCGGCGGGACGCGGCGCGGCGCCGTATTCTGTGCGGACCTTTTCATATTAGCTCGTAACCGAATAAGAAAGAAAGAAGACATTTATCGCATCGCATTAAATTCTGCATTAAATCGTAAACCGTGAAATATTTTACTTGTAATCTGTTAGCTTTTGCAATGCCTCCAACAATTTACGATTCGACATTATCGAGCGCCTGTAGCATATACAATCATTTGTTCATCAAGTGAATGGATTGTATAATCAATTCGCTCCGAGTCGCACGTGTCGAGCTTTCGGGCTGATCCGTTCTAAACAGTATATTAATTGGGAAACGTAATAGAATGGATGCATTATGGACCGATTGTTATTTTGATGTCAATTCGATTTTGTCATCATATTTTGTTCACTCGAAGCATCATAGACATATTAACTCTTTGTACTATTAATACAATGGAAAGGCCAATATACAGAGTGTTTGATAGCTAATAGGCGCAAAGCTTTGAGGGGGGTGATAGCTGAGGTTTTTTTTGTCATACATATGTCCGAGACAAAATTTGCTAAATTACGCATAAAAATCACCCCCGTAGCCGAACCTAGTTGTAATTTGATATTTCTTCAATTTTCCTAATTCGAATAGGTCTCTTTAATTTAATTAACGTCGTACTCGTATTATGCTCGGCGCTGAGATATTTTCTTTTCACAAACAATGACGGCTGCAATGCGCCGGTTTGGCACCCGGAGCGAACAGCGCTCATTTCCGCCCCGATCTAGGTCTTCAGGCCTTCGCTCTGAAAAGTTGGAAAAAATGCTCTTCTACCTACAGCAATAACAAAGGAAGCTTATGTGTCGGCAAATAAGGGGCTGATGAACGCCCTGCTCTTTCGAATTATGGCCATCAACAATAGTATTTTATACTTGACATCTATCTCATTCAGATACCTTTACACATGATGAACATTATGAAAGCACTCAATCACAGTGACTCTGTCACAGTGATTGAGTGAGTCACTGTGTGTTTTATTGACCTTCTGTATTTCTTTGTAAGAATCTCAATTTGTTTCCACAAAAAAAACGACTTTTTAACAATTATTATTATTTTTTGACATTGTATACTCTAAACTCGCATGATAAATATTAATTTACCAATTAGCATGTAAGGTATAACTGTTAGTGCTAACATTAATGGTAATAATAAATACAATACAATACTTGTCTAACCAATAAAAAGGCTCGACGCGAATGTCCACCGGATCGACAAACAATATCTAGTTTCACTTACAACGAAACAAAACGCTCCCTTCAGCGTACAGGACCAAACATATTTTATATTCTCCTCACACAGTAATTCGTATAATGAAAGCTATCTAAACCTTCCCAGTAATAGCCGAATCATGCTGGCATCTACCGGGAATCTCCGTCATTTCACAGATGACTTCAGACCCCATTCTGTCAAGTCCCGTAATAGATAAATGAATATATAACATAACTCAACAATGTGGGCTGATGTTTCGTTATTTATTTACACTATTCTTCTATTAATAACAACATTCATCTACATGCAGTGCTAGGATAATCGACATTTACACTCTTGTAACATTTTGTTACGCTTTCAATAATATCAATTCGGTGTCTTCACTGTTTTGTGCATCAATTTCTTATGTGTCGCCCTGTATATTATATTGGTAGTTGTAGTAGTTGTGTAGTGATAAAATCGTAGAAAAATACTCAACTGTCTTACATATCTGTGTCGTTTGATCGTAACCCTTGATATTCTTCTACTTTGACACTCAGGTGTCCATATATTTACCTACGCCAGTCCTCAAAGCAATATTTCGAAATCTCGATTCAAAATCGTATACGCACTCTACTGTTCAAACACTGAGCCTAAAACTATGAACTAAAGTGAATCAAACATCATATCACGAATCCCTAGAGTGTGATAAAATTGATCTGACATTTTAAGTGTCGCTCCCTTAACACTGGCCAATTAGAATAAATCCGATTCCTTGTCATTCGTCGGAGGCTATACTGATAGGCATTCAGCTGGCATTGCTCCGTGATTCTTATGGTATCTCTATTAAGGAATGTGAGGCGTTTCATTACATATTACCATACTCGTGCCGTACGTGTAGATGCATTGTTTTAAGTTCTGGCTGTAGAGAATGGGACTAATAGATTAAACAAAGAGAAAGCGTAAGTTGGTCATGTTAAGTTTTCTTATAAGAGTAGGAAGTACCTATTCAAAATATGCGGGTCTAATAAGAAAAGCGTGAATTCTGTAAAATAGATAGCTATCTTGCAAAATGACGTCTTCGATCTAAAACGCTCAAGAAAATAGATACTTCCGAATCTTCCGATGTATTTAGCGGTAAAGTACGTTCCACAGACAGTCTAGCGTACCATTGTTATAACGAAACGTTGAGTATATTTAGGGTGAAATTTCCGGTTGCTTAAATAGCGAATATTGATTAAAATGTCGATGAAAGTGGGTAATAAATGAACGGTCATTCGTGGAATACGGCGCGCTCGATGAGCCATCGGAAAAATCCGTCAAAATCTTAATTGGGTGCGGTCAATCAATTAAAACGAGTCTATTAGCGAGAACACTGAGAACGATACCGTTTTAACAAGGTATTTATTTAAGGTATTTATCACGAGAAATTCTCGATGAATCCACAGATAATAATGTATACAAATAATTATTTGTGCGCCGCGAGCGCTACCGAGTGGAGTTGTGTTTTTTACGTAGATAGATAGACGTTATATGAAAGAATTGTCTTTCTCTGACTGAAATTGCATCCTGGGCATATTGCGAAAAATTCTCGGTTTCGACTTAGAAGTAATACCCACACTAAATCTCAAATTTTGCATCATATTTCATACATTTCACCCACCGTATTCAAAGCATCAACAGAACCCACAATAATTATTATCTAAAACTGGGTTGCAGTTAAACCCAGTGCACGGGATCGTAATGAACGCATTGGAACGCAATAAGTCGTCAGGCGGGCATCCGGAGCTACCGGGGACGCCGGCGGTATTGTCCTCGATCCTACCATTAAATTGCAGCCATATAAGGAATTCACTTAGTTATTATGGCTACTCAACATTTGTTATTGGGTAGATCTGTAAAGAATCGACTTAGTTAACTGATGAAGATATCATTAGTCTTCCTGATGAACCTGTTTTCTCCATTTTCACAATAGAATAGAATAGATTTATTTATTTCAGACATGTTTTTTGTACATCCATATGTTGTTAGTATAATCTTAACCTAGGTTTAGTAGTAGTTTAGTATTAGCCTCTAAGGATACAATCTATAGTTACTTAGATCTAAGTTTTGCGACCGCTTTGATTTGACCGATCCAATGCGCCAACATACGAATACGAGTAGGGCAGTCGTATCAGTCGGCAATGACACTCAAGAATGCTGTTGGAACTTTCCCTTAACCGGCTCAGCGTCGAGACGATCTTCTTGCGTATAATCGCTTGAAAACCGTCCGTGTGGGCCTCGGCGAACATAAACGAGGCGCTACACTACCGCCGGGGTAGTCCCATCAGCACTCTGAATGCGTTGTTATATTGCACGCGCAGGGCATTATAGGCTCTTTTGGTATATTTCACCCACAGGCTGCTCGAGTAGATATCAATTGAAACATTAATGTCCTCAGTGTTGCCTTGGGGTTAGAAAAGTAGCTGATATAATCTTACGTTGACGCGTATTTTTAACCGACTTAAAAAAAAGGAGGAGGTTCTCAATTCGGTTGTATTTTTTTTTCAATGTTTGTTACCTAAGAACTCCGTCATTTATGTTATGAACCGATTCATACCATTCTTTTTTTAATTGAAAGTATATGCTTCCAGGTTGCGTAGTATATGCAGGCACGCGTGTAGTAATTTCGGTATGTTCTATTAGGTATAACTCGTGTATTTACATCCGGAAATCATAAATTTGGTGAAGTGGAAGTGATGATGAAGACCACAGATGGCTTGTGGAACTTCTCTATGATGTAGGTACTTCAAACTATAAAAGTACGTTACAGATTCTGATATCATTCCGTTGAAATAGCAAACAATGAAGTGCCAAAGGTGATTCTGAGATCCTTCAGATCGACGGAAGTCCTCAAATATTATCGGCCCACATACAGCGATTTGGTTTTTTCTCTAATAATCTACGTATTTGCTTTCGGAAAACAGTTTATGTGGTAAATTAGAAAAGAAATGTGGAAATGTTCATGTGGCTTGGCGGAGTACTGAATTGAAGTCGGTTAAAACTTTGTTTTTAAAGTAAATTATAACAAAGATCATTTAATGGAAAGTTCCCACTAACGTTTCCCGTTAACGCATACATTTAAATGTCTGAAGTAAACTGATGTTAATGAATCATCGACTTTGACGGCAAAAAGTTATGCAGCCTGGATTAGCTACCCTCGATTTAGTTAAACTCGGATTACTCGTGTTGCGCTCTACTTAGGAAACTCGTATTATATTTAATCCTCGCTATAAGGCGGGGACCCCAAGTTTTTAGTATTGTCATTGTTCTAGGGTGCTGCGTACACAGGTCGATAAATACGCTTGGTACTGAATACCCGCGTGGTTTACATCAACTCCTATTCTGGTGAATATCTGAAACGTTTAGCTGTATGTCCTTATTCATAACCGTCTATCAAACCTATATAAGAGATAAAAGTCCGTCGTTTGTTCTTATCTGTCACTTTGACATTCCCGTATGTGAGAAAAGGGACAAGTTTAGTGAACAGCTGTTTGTTAAGTTTTATGAATAAGGGCTAGGTTTTTAATTCGTTTGCTACTAGAAAAATTGAGATCACCTAGAAACCGAAAACTCTACGATTATGATTTCTTCAAGCGCTCCAATTATTTCTGCTGACAAAATAGACTTAGCACTGAAGTAATTGATGATATGGCTAGTTCGGTAAATATATAATATGTAATGTGTATGTGTGTGTGTGTGTGTGTGTGTGTGTATGTATGTAATATGTATGTGTGTCGATTAACACGTTCACTGTCGCCATACAAAATGATCTGACAATGTCACAAGTCCCAAGTGTGCTTCCAATTCGAAGCTTTGAATCCAATGTGCAAGCATGAAATCCTGAAAAGCAGGTGCATGCCATGCCCCATCATTGGGAGCACTCGGACAGGGAACGTGTTAATATACGCAATATCTATTCTTATTACATTGATAATGCTTCCTATTTTTTTTACAAGCTGTATATTAACTTGCACTGTTCGTATGTATGTAAATATGTAAGTATGTAAGTTGTCCGTCAAAATTTCATTATTCAGTCACTTCCCATTATAAAATTGAGCTGAAATTTTGCAAGCATATGTATATCGCATGACATTGCAATATTATGATGACTTGGAGCTGATCTGATGCTGGAGCTAGAAGGTGGCCATAGGAACTCCGCAATAAAACGAAACAACCCCATCGAGTTTGGGCTCGTTAGAATCGTCTCAATGAGTTGTTGATGATGGTATGCAGAAAAGTACAGTCGGCAGTAAAAGCTTGTACCAAAAATGAAATTTTTGACAGAAACTTATAGATATAAATTTATTCGTCATTTAAGTGTGAGCAGCTATCTCCAATCTCTTCCTAACCTGTGCCTTCGAAATTGTATAAAAGTTACGAATAGAACAAATAAATCCTTATACGTATACTATGTAGCCCCACGGCCCCCACCTGTAATCTAGTGGGTGTATCGTTTCTGTCGAGTAGACTGCGAGCGAGATGTGTGCGAAAGACGCCGTCTGGCTCGTTATCGCGCTTCCTTTATGGGATTGTTAAACTCGGTGGTAGGCCAAGATTGTATTGTCCATGACAATACTATCAAGTGGAATGTAACTGGTTTTATACCGATACAACATTTACACACTGCTAGAACTATATTTAATTTGGAATTAGGGTAGAGGAACCAAAAGATGAACACCACCCAATAGTTGAACGTTTTGTCGTCAAATTGAAATAAAAAAATCACGATAAATTTTACGCCTTCGGGATATTTTTTTCCTAACGCATCATCCCTTTGCCGAGTCTGGCATTTAAACTCCCATACAGTTCCCACACACACACACGGCTGTGAGCGGTTGTCGCGTCGAGGTCTCGCGCCAAGATCACCGTTTGTATGGAGATTTACTTAAGGAAAGCGCTCTTAAATTTAAGCTCTAAATTATGTATAAAATTGAATAAAACGTCTACATGGATTGTTTTGCGTGATATAGATTCTTGATTAATGCCTTTAAGGCGCTCTTATTAGACGATATTTAGGTATTTGCGGAGGTGAGGCAGACGGAGCGGGAGACGCGCGTCCCGCGCACCCCGCTAACGGCCTTATTCTGTTGGCTTCCGTATTCGGCTCGTTTTTGCGGATCATACGATCAAATGTTTGTCTTCTTGAATAATTGTTTTATTTTTCAAATCTTGGTTGATTTGTGTAAGATTGTCCCCAAATATTTATTGTTTATTTATTTATTTAAATCTATTTTTTTTAGAAAATAAGGAATAATAGGTAGTTACAGTTCTTAAGTACATCGTAGTATGATGACATCAATTATGGACACTTACTTTCCAAAGATATGTTTAGTTATGTAAAGTTATTTCTTCATCATCAATCCACCTATCGTTTTCCCAGTTCCTATGTGGGTGCTTCCGTTTCCCAAATACGTAGAACTGATAAAATAATAGTACATCTTCACTTCCTAAGGGTGAACGTCACCAATTATGGATTGTTCTAATATATTACAGGTTTTTTAAACCGAAATAAAATCGATTACTTCTATAGGTAAAGTTATAGCGCCGGTTAACGCCCGCTTAAGAAACCATCAAAAATAATAAACAAATAGCTATGTTCATCTATTTATCTCCTGGCAAATTATATTATTACCATGTATGTCTTTCCCGCTCACGGGACAATGATGTCCCGGACCTTTGGGAGGCATGCGTGGGGCTAGGTACCTACAAAGTACCAACGGAGCCAACACGTAGAGGCCCTTTTGACAATTTAATGAAATGCAAGGAGTATTATTACCATAATTATTACCTTTGTTACATAAGTATGACTGACTGATCAAAATCTGGATAATTAGACCACTGTTAGTCAGAAGAGCATTTTATTATACAGGGTGGTTATTTTAAGACCAGCAAGTTCTTCAGTACATGACTATGTCTATTAAAAAAATTAATTTGACCAAACATCATATAAAAATAACAAATTCAATTTGTCTCTTAAATACCTAAAAAGTGTTATGTCACTGCGCTCGCGCGGCGCGTGCTGCCTACCATGCTACCTCGACCAGCGGCCACACCGCGATGGACCTTGATACTCTCAACAAGCCAACAAGATTAGGCTTATACTTGGCTCTATACTCCAGGCAAAACACGGTTTCGAAAATCATTAATTTATAATAGCGTTTTTTTGTATATTTCATTTTTAATCGTTATTCTAAGATGCTTTACACAAGAATCCAACAAATTTTCCAACCGGAAGTAATTATATAAATATAAATTAAGCTTTAATTGTCTTTTTTTGTTTGATTTATATTGAATTTTTTAAAGCAAATGTAAATTTAGGTAAAAGCCTCCTCGATCTCATGCCATTTTTTTCGGTCTTTAGCCAACTGCATCCAACTAGGTCCGGCGACCTCAGTTATGTCATTGGTCCAACGTCTTCGTCGTCTACCTTTCCTTCTTTTGCCTTTCGGCCCTGACCAGTTTGTTGCTTCCAGTGCCCTTCTTTTCTCCTAATATCTGGCGATATATGGCTTTTACCCGAATGGGGTCCATATAAGAAAGAAAAAATGGCATAAATCTTTTAGATTTAGTAAATATGTACTAACACAAACAATATGGAATAAATAAAGCTTAAATAAATATATATATATATATATATAAACTAGCTGTTGCCCGCGACTTCGTCCACGTATAACATGTTATCGTCTAAATGTTTGTTTAAGAAATTTAAATGTTTGTTTAATAAAAAAAAACATTGAAATTCGTTTTTTACAGTCAGCATCAGATAGTTAGTAGCAGCCTAGGTAACCAAATATATCGCAACACGTCTTTGTTACTATAGGTGTAAGGATGTGTTACGATATATTTGGCTACTTTGGCTGCTACTAACTATATGACGCTGACTGTACCTAGTCTTTAAGTAAACAGTCTAAAACCGAAGTTACAAATCCCTTACTTTAAAAATGTCTTGCTCTCCATACACACTAGAAGAACTGTATATCCTAGAAGTAGGTATTTTTGTCAAGACCAATCCAAGCATGTTCAGTAACGTTTCAGAAGGCCGCAGATTTCCGACACGTAAACAATACAAACAAAAATTGAAAACTTTGCAGGGTAGCAACAACACAGCGCTAATCAGAGGCGGAATCTTGGGAATGGCACCAAACATTTTCAATAAAATTCCAGACCGAATTAAACACTGGATATTAATAAATTTAAAAGACAATTGACTTCAGATTCAGATTCAGATTTGTTTGATTGAAATCATAGTACAATGAATATACAGATAAAAATGTGTTAAAATTATAACTTGTCAGTTACTATAAAATACAATAGATGTGTACAGTTGTGTACAGAATTGTTATTATTTGTAAATAGTTTAATAATACTCATACTCATAGCATAATGCTATTACATAAAATAGAGAAAGAAAACATAATACAAATATTAACGTCAAGCTTTTAAGATCTTGTTATTTAGTCATTTGAAAGAAATTCTCGTAAACTATACAGTGTTTTTTCAAGCAATAGTTGTTTTACATGGAAGCGAAAAGAGTTGTCGTTCGTTATGGTTTTAAGGTTTGAAGGTAGCCGGTTAAAAAGTATTTGTCCTATTAACTTCGGAAGTTTTGTGCCTATTCTAAGTCTGGGCGAGGTTGTTTTGAAGTGGATACTTCTTTGCTCGCGTTCTTGTATAGGGGTACAGTTCAAAATGTATCACGTAACTTCCGGATTAACTTTTTGTAGAGAAGCCTAATCTGATTTCAAATAATTGTTTGTTACATGTTATAATCCTTCTTTATTTGCTATTAGTTGTTAATCACAAAATGTTATTTAGTTTATGTGACGGGCATGAAAACTATGCTGAAATGACCGCCATTTTCAATGCCTCGCGAGTCAAACGAGCTACGTCAGTCAATGTTGCTATATATACCGATTTATCTGTGCTTATACAGATTTTAGTGAATTAATGCAGATATATATTTAACGGGGACAACCAAAAAATAAGTATCCACTTAAACTTAATTAACGGTTGTATCTCGGACACAACCCGCTTCTTTTTAAGTTATTCGCATTTCTCATTGATCTCGAACTATTTTCACCTCTCCTTTGAAATTCATTTGGATAACGTTTAACATACATCAAAACTTCCAATATATAAGTTGAAACTGATGTTAAGATACTAAGTTTTCTTAAATGTTCGCGACACATGTATCTGTCCTTTGCATAGGGAAGTACTCTAATTGCACGTTTCTGGATCTTTAGGATGCGCTCATAATCCGTACTGTTGCCCCAAAGCATTATCCCGTATGAAAGTTGAGAGTATATGTACGCATAATACAGCTCTTTTAAGCAACTTTCTGACACAAGTGGTCTTAACTGTCTTAGAGCATAGATCCCTCTTGCTAACTTACTGTATAATGTATCTATGTGATCTTTCCATGACATTATTGGATCAATCATTTCAATCAATAGATCAATATTTGATTGAAAAGTGTTTTTATACCATAAAAGACTTAAACGACCCTACGACATAACATCATTCCATTCCAGACATTCCTTAGTTATAATATTCTTTAGTTATAGTATTTTTTGAGAGTTTTTGACATGTATTTGAAGTATTTGACACCAATCACTGTATTGACATTTTTTCTTTAATTTTTATAAATATATTAGCTGGCTGAAATATTTTGTAAACCTACATTGTGGGTAATGCACAGAAGTCTTATATTTTGTATACCAACAATACTTGTAAAAGTTGTAACCTATGTTTAACAAAATAAATATAATTGAATTGAAAGTACTTAATTTGTATTCTAATAAGTAATCTTTATGCAAAAATTTAAGTCTCTAGCTCTAAAAATAAAGTTTCCCCCATACAAACTTTGCACCCCTATTAACCCCCTTTAGGGGTGGAATTTCCAAAAATCCTTCTTATCGTTGCCTACGTTGTAAAAGGTAGTTCTGGTGTAAATTTCAACTCTCTAGTCTTAGTAGTTTCGGCTGTGCGTTGATGAGTGAGTGAGTGAGTGAGTCATATCAATAACTCCATACCGACAAAAGGTATGTTCACTTAGATAACGTCACATTTATTTGCTTTAGTGGGCTTATTTTTTAAGGGGCGTGGCGGGGGAGGCTTTCTTGGTAGTTATTTGGAGAAACAGCGGTGGCAGAGTGAGTTCGAGATGTGAAACGGCATACTTTAGTGTTTTGTGATGGGTATCATGTGCACAAACAGCTGGCAAAGTTTTGCAGCTGTATAGGGGAACACCCTGTAGTACTTTGTACCCGACTGCCTCAGAAGGAAGTTTATATTTTTCGAGCGTATGTATCATCATATCAGCCGAAAGACGTCCACTGCTGGACATAGGCCTCCCCCAAAGAGTGCCACAATAGCCGGTCCTGCGCCACCCGCATCCAGCGGACTCCCGCGACCTTTACCAGGTCATTAGTCCACCTTGTGGGGGGCCTAACCACGCCGCGCCTTCCGGTACGTGGTTGCCACTCGAGAACCTTTCCGCCCCAACGGCCATCGGTTCTACGTGCAATGTACCCCGCCCACTGATACTTAATTTTAGCGATTCGGAGGGCTATATCGGTTACCGTGATTCTGCTGCGGATAGCCTCATTTCTGATGCGATCGCGCAGAGAAACTCCCAGCATAGCCATCTCCATCGCCCTTTGAGTGACTTTGAGCCTTCTTATGAGGCCTATAGTAAGCGACCACGTTTCCGTTCCATATGTCATCACAAGCAACACACACTGGTCAAAGACTCTCGTCTTGAGACACTGCGGAATATTGGACGAAAAGATGTGCCGTAGCGTATGTATGCATGTATGTCTATGACGAAGATGAGGAAGGGCCGTGGCCTGCTGCTGGTGGAGTGGCAGGGTCTTTTTCCGCACTCGTTTTTAATAGAATCTACTAAACAGCAAGTAAATATACTACAGTTCACCAACTCGTTTAGGACTTTAGTCTAGGTAGTCGCTATCCGGCGCAATAGCCCTAAATGCTTTTGATATATTTCTGTATGAATAAATAAATCTATTATTCGTACAGTCCATAATTGGTACCATTACCCCCCCCAACCATGTGCTCGTGTCCGAATCCGATTTACACCCGACTACTTACTACCTAACAGTTCTAAATACGTATTCAGGATAACTGAAGATTTTTATTGACATCTTGTCAATATGCTCCAGCTACCTATTAATACGTTTTAGGTGCGGATGTAGAAACGCTTTAATGTAGTAAATATCACATACCTTATATTTGTTATTCTATCATTTCGAATGTGTTCTCCAGCATGTATTAGCGTTTCCTATTCCTTTATATATTTTTATTTACCTTGATAACTCGAAATAATTGCTGCAAAAAGGCGTATTTGCGTGCCAGGTAAACATTCACAGGTCCGTCGTCGGCAGTGGCCACGGGCGTACTAAATTGTACTCGCCACCGCGCATGCATGACGCGGACACCCGGTTTTTCAGACAAATGACCAAATGTATTGAATTATCAAACATATTGAAATTCTAAGAAGCCGGTAGATAGATCTACCAAAAAGCTACCTATCATAACAAATTTCATTGTAATATTCCAAATAACTTTTGAGATATTTCGAGTTTGGTGGTAAAAAAGCACTGTTTTGAAAGGCAAAATCTATCGAGGTTTTTGTAAGCAATCGTGATTTTACGAAGTACGAACATAGCCAATGAACTGAAGATATACATATCAAAAATTTGGATCTCTAGCAATAGTACAAGTATACTAATAATCGGTTTGGAAAAGGCACTTTTTCGATGCGCAGCTGCATACAGCGCCTTAATGGATTATCTATCACAAATTGCGTATTTATTGTTAATTTAAGAGATATTTAGCGTTCAACTAACGGTTCCAACTTTTTGTACCTGAGCCAATAGATGAACGGCGTTCATCTACTGGGCAAGGTATAGTTTTTTCAAATGCTTATATAAATTCTTATTGAAAAGGTACATAAAACTTTTATGGCTCAAATTAATCGTTTTTTAACTGTTGATTTTTGAACCAAAAGTTGAACGTGAGTATCCATTCGCAACACGGTTATTTTGGGCTTTGTTTTACTATGAAAAGCACGATTGTTCAACAAAGAACCGCTGCCCAGAAGATGAACGAATAAAATTAGTTCGTTCAACTTTTGGCTTCGATTCCAATAAGTGAACGCTCTGTTAAATTTAGTCAGTTCATTCCTTTGCCATCGTGCCCAATACATGAACGAACAAAATTTATTCGTTCAAGTTTTAGGCAAGGGTTAGTACAATGAACATCTTAATAACAAAGATACGCAATAAATATGAAATCTGACTTATACATATAAAACCCAACAATTTATCTATTTTAATCTAAAGATAAATTAATAAAAAAATGTTTTAATCATTAATATGTAAAAAATAATCTCTTATAATTGTAACCATATAAAAAGGGTACATTTTAACTGTTTTATTCTGTGTTTAGTATCAATATTGTGATTGTTAACTAGTATAAATTGCTATAACAATGGTTATATAATAACTAGACCAAAAGTCAGAGGCTGCGCGGTGTTACGTTTTTTTTCGTTCAACTATTGGTGTCAAAATGTTCAACTATTGGGCACAGTGTTCATCTTCTGTGCAAAATGACATACTTCAGCATAAAACCATTTTTAATAAAATACTGTATTGTAATAGGATGGTTTAAAATAGTCATATATATCCAATCTCGACTATATACGAAATCGTATAAAAAAATTAAATGTAAACAAACTAAATCACCACTCCTCGAAAAAAAATTGTAAAGTTGGGATAGTCGCTTAAACGGTCATCTTTTGGTTCCTCTACCCTACTCCTTCTTGTTGTTATTTGCCGTGTTCATGGTTACGTCTTCTCAATGACCGTAATAAAACTAGGTATGAATTTTAAGTTTCTTTAAATCTTGTAACCATATGTTTTTGTGACATTAATAAACGACGAAACGCTTTGAGAAAATGGGAGGGGTACTTTGGCTTGTCTTGGCGGGAGCATTATAATGCACAAAGAACCTATTTTTTGATGGGGCGTCCATATAATAACCATTTTTCTAAGAAATTGTCACTATTATTGTCACGTCTCATAGACTAACGAACAAAAAAAAATATCGACCCCTTTAATGGAATACGAGAAAGTTTTTGTGGTTTATCTAGTAACTGTAAAATTGCGAAAAGAGTTTTAATAATTACATTAAATGCTGACTGGGCCTGATGTATAGGGGTTCGAGTTAGAGTTTTTTTATGGGTGATTTGTAACTAAGCTGTTAAATCGTAGTCGTTGTGAGTCTTGTTGAAATGAAAATGAATCGAACTTTTTTATTAGCACTACATCAGATTAGCCTGAGTACGGAGTATCGAGCCTCTACTGTATCAAACATACGATACGAGTAGATCTAGCCTCCAAATTTGTCTCCCAATACATACTTAGTATTTCTAACCGCATCGAGTGCCAAGTCTGCAAATAAGGGGTTTTCTTTTTTAAAGCAACTAGTTAGAGCCCGCTTAACATACTCGTAAAAGCTCTTTTACGTCACAATTATAATCACTTCAATGTTCTTGCTCAACGCTGCGCCTCCGTCGCGCCATCGTGTCATAATTTGATATTGTGTTATTAGATATTAAGTACTAGAAACACTACTTAAGACATCTCCGATATGGACTGTAGAGTCCATATCGGGGATTTCTAGGCGCATAGGTATCGCCCGAAACGGATTCTAGGCATACCCATATTCATAATACCTATACATTTTACAACGGTGTCCCAACCCTTCGGTGGGCATGGCAAGTACCAAACGAGTTTCACATTGACTAAGTTCATTATTATTATAAAAAGTATGTATGACTATTATGGACATTGATTCGATTTTAGCGATTGATCTTCGATTTAAAAGCAATCAATCTAGACAATAACTCTGAATGAACATTTAAACGACTGAAACTATTTATTAAATCGTGCTCATCAAATTCGGACTACGTAGGTACTTAACTAGTTCGACTGCTAAGCTCCGAGTCCGGCGTTCGATACTTTAATAAAGTGAAAGGAAATGGCAAATCGGGCTGCGGCAGGCCTATTGACATTTCAATATTTCAACCAGCCCGCCCAAGCGCACAAAACACCTCCTTACGTACGACCAGTAGGAAAGTTTACATTTCTTTGCTTGAGGATTTACAGGAAACATAGCATTACTATAAACGCAACATTAACATTATATACCTACTGGCCGACTGGCCATCGACACGTGGAAGTGAAATACGGCACCGAAAATGTAACCCACCCCCCCAAGATAGCCTATCATAAGATCATAAACATTTTTGAATTTCTTATTTCCATCTTATGTACATTGCTAGATATTTTTCACTGCGAATTTCTAAACTTGCCCAGATTCTTACGATACAGGAAAAGTTGTGTAAGTAGGAAGTGGAACCTCTGTAGGTACTTGGTACATATTGACTTTAGCTAGCCCGCTCCGCCCCCTCGCTCAACGAGCGACACGCCAAATGCAAATTAGAAATATTACAAAAGAACTCAAACAACCTCCTATTACTACAACTACGTTGTCACTTGGCCTTTACTACTGGCTCAAGACGCAATCCACTTTAACGTTCAACTAGCACATACAATGGAGTACTTTTCTCATGTAACAATTTGTTTTGTATGAGGCGTTTCGGCTCTGGTCTGCGACGGCCCGCCTTTAACTCTGTATTGCAGCTAGTCCCATGCAATACAATCACATGCTACTACATTTTCCCACTATCTAATCACTAATTGAATCCACTAAGAAAACTGTTTCGAATGGCACCGTGAATAAGGAACGTCAAGTAGCCCATTTTGACCTTCCGACCTAGATGAAAAAGAGAAAAACAAATGATGTCTGCGGGTCGGCCGCTAGCTGTTAGCTCGCTCCACGTTCACAGTAGATATTCGAGCATACTGCCATTTTTGCAAAAGCCTCTCTTGAATCACGTTTTCCAGCCACTCTTTATGAGACGCGTTAATTTAATGGTCGTCACTTTGACAGTCACGCCCGTTTTCGCAATATGACACCACAGTAAATTGAAGCGTAATTTTAACTGCGTGCGCTATTATATGCGTTTTATAAATTATAAATGGATGTTTACATAAAAAAACTAAATAATTCGAAGTTGTTGTTGTTTGTTGACTACGTATCGTGACGAGTGAATCCGTCAGACCGAGCAAGTTCCCGCACCATAGTTTGGGAAAAGTCAGCCGCATTTTTGTACTAGCGGGGCATTGAGCGGCGTGGGGCACGCATCCGAACACGCGCAAACACAAACATGTGACTTGCGTTTTTGCCCGACTGACTCAGAAGGAGGGTAATATTTTTCAAACGTACGTATGTACAGTCGCCATCACATACATCGGTACACTATAGGTGTTCAAAAATATCGGCGCATGCACCCTTAATGCCTTGAAAATAGAGGTGTGTTCCGATGTTTGTGAGCTGCTTGTTTGTTCCGATGTATGTGATGGCGACTGTATGTGCACAAGTAAATTCTATTTCACGAGCTACAGTCCAAGCGGCTCGATGAATTTTGTTGGAATCCTCATAATTGTGGCTGTGGTGGAGTATTTGCAAAATAAGTTGGGTTTTTTGAAAAATCTTTTGAGTTCATTTGATCTACTCTCTCTCACAGTTGGGTTGCCCAGTAGCTACTTGTGTTCAAGTATAAAATTGTCATAAATCTGTGTGGGTACATTTCACGCTTACAAATTCCCGGGGACCCTTTCACCTAGCTGTTTCCCGGCCCCGGGACCCGCTTTATTTTTACGGTTAACACGTTATAATTAGTTGCGGCTTCGCGCATAAATATTTTTCTCGAAGCGTGCTCATTTGCAACCCTACGCCGTAACATTTTATAATCTGCGGCGGTCCAGATGCCGTTGATTGCGCGGAAGTTTGTGTCTTTACTACCTACTTTTTAACTTCCACTGTTGCATGTTTGCAGGATGTTTTTTATGTATGTAAGTTAGTGTATGTTAGTATTACATAATCGTATTTACTTGGATCATACAGAGGTTTAGGTTCGCGTCTCACCTGTGGACAGTGCCAAAGTTAAGGCACATAAAGCCAAATTTTTTGTTGGACGTTTTATCCGCATAAACGGCAAATTCTATGTGATAAAAACCTTAACTATTGACCACAAGAAAGACGACTTTTGTTTTTCTGACCTTGTATGACTCGCTTATAGTTTCTTGATCGTTCCTTCGTCTTTAGAGAGCACATTGTAATTAGCCAGTCATATCAAAAAAATATTATAAGGGTAACAAAGGCAGGTTCTATTTAGTCTATCATATTACTTAGAATAAGACGTTGGTGCCTTATATTGTATACCTACCTACAATTTGATATAGGGTAGACTATATAAAACATTTCAAGATCAAGTTCAGGTTAGGCGCTCATATTACACATATAACGTCGAATCTTGGCATATGTATTAGCGGATCATTAATAGTGACATAAGCGACACCGACAATAAGGTCCCTTTTCCTTGAGAATTACATATATATATAGTAATAGGGATGATGACTAAGATTTTTTTACGATGCCATTCGAACCAGTTTTTGGGAAGGAACAAATTTTTGTATGGGAGCAACTAAAATTGAAGAAACCCAAAAATTTGAGACAAAGTTTGACCTCGATGGCGGCAGGCAAAACGCTTCATACTAATTGTCACACGGGTATGAGGTCAAACCTATTATTTGTACTCATCGTTGTATGGAAAATCAAGTAAATTGCTGTTTCGCTCGCGAAATACTGCGTTTCGGTACATATTACTTGTCGTACAATTTTGTTTCTATAAAAGCGTAAGGATTCTATTGGTAACTTTAAATTTACTTTTAGACGATTAAAAAATACATATTTTTCTAAACTTTCAAAAATATAATATGATTATAATTATATTTTATAATTTATACTTTATTACAATAATTTGATGGTTTACTATCCATTTAGCAACACTACGTTATAAATTTTAACGTGAAGTATCATGCATATTGCCCATGTTAGAAAGGTACACACTATTAAGCTAAAAGGGCATCGTTTTCTGCTTGCGCCTCGCAGTTTCGTCCACAGCAGTTTCTCCAGTTATACGTAGTATCTCCTCTCTCCATCAGCCCCGTAATAACCAGGGGCCACGTACACCCGAAAACCGGCGACAGGCGCCCATGAGTTGTACAAGAAACTTTCTCAATGTCGTGATTCTGCCGAGACCGTGTATTGATTTTTTAACGACGCGCCTGGCAGTAATGCCATTTGAATTACGCTGCCTTACCTCCGTTACTCTTTTTTAATATGCCTGCACGGCTTGCCCCCCTGGAGGGTTTGCTATGGGGAAAATTATCTGTAATTTTGCTAAAGGACAGCTTACCTAATGACAGATTCGGGGGCAAACGAATTGTCTGGTCCGGCAGATATGAGAGAGTATGCGTACATATTTAATATACCAGTATCTAAAGTGTCTCCTTATATGTATTGTATACTGACTTGTGAGTCTTCAGACTAGTTCGTTTTACATTTCGTTGTATCGCATCGCAACCCAAATTTGCGAAGAAACTTTTTAAATCGTTCGTTGTCATTTTTATTCCTTGCGTTACCTATCCAAATGTGAAAATGAATGACAGTTTACTTACCCTCTTCTTCTACTGTCCTTCTTGTCGTACTAATATTATTTCTGTACTTAATGAGTGTGTAGGCAATGAATGAAATAATAACAGTGGTACAGTTTATATTGGATTTCTAATACACTGTACCCTTTTCTTTGCCCTTTACTATAGTTTTAAACCGTCATTTAATTTTGTCTTTTGGTAGTTGATTTCCAGGTGGTGGTCGTGCATCTGTGATTTTATCTAAGATAGTATTTATTTTATTATTTATGTGTGATGTATTTTGACAGGATGTAAGTATAGAGATATCGTCAGCGAAAAGGATTGAAGTTTCTTGTATAATTTTAGGAAGATCATTGATGTAAATGAGAAAAAGAAGACAGCCGATTACACTTCCCTGTGGTATAGATGATGTGATGGTTGTAATGTCGGACTGCACATTTTTAATTCTATTGATATTAAAATCCTTCGGGCATCGGCTTCTTGTATCCAAATAGAACAAATTAGTGCGGAAACTAACTGTCATTTTAATTTTGGACAACAACAGTAAATTTTAAGAAAATTTGGAAAGTGTTCATTAGCGGAGCAGATTGGGAACTGAGCTCGGTACTTCCCGTTTACTAGACCAGCGTTCATTCCACCACCGTAACGGCAGGCCTATCCAACTCGCTTCTTAGCGAAACTATACTTAAATTCATTTTGCTTAAAGGCTACAAAAGTAAAATTATTGAAGAATATTCACATTAATTACTTTACATAAAAAATCACTTTTCGAGATAGGTATTTATGGGTATTGAGTACTTTTAAAATTTAGGTAAGAACTAGAAAAAACATTGGATGTTATTGATCTGTCGACAACCCTATCTTGCGTCATCACGGTCTCGTATTGTTTTTGACATTTGACAGCTACCGTCAACACTAGGGAGTGGACATTCTGTACCTTCTTAATATTACTTATTCTGTGGCAGCGCATTCGAAAGTATTCTTGTATTTAAGCCTTCAATAAGTTGTAACTATTCAATAAGGCTGTATATAGACCCAAATGGTTCCATTTATTTGGGTTTCTACATTACAACTATGAAACAGCGTCTTTCGAAAGTTTGTAAGAAAATTAATAAATACCTACCGCTGTATGTATAGACAAGTGTACCTACTACACAGCATTCGTAACAATGCTTCATTTTCATGCTGCGGTTCCCGTCTACAATAGAATCCATTACAGGCATAAATGTGACGCTTTTAACTCCTAAATGACGATATATTCGGATTATACCATTCAAAGGGGTATTAAGAATGAAGAAACCTTAAACATGTACGTACCTATGCTACAATGACTCAAAGGAAATCGTATGATAAATAAACACTACCTAACATTTAAACCCATTCATGTTGCTCAACAGCGCCCACTATCAGGATAAAGAAACTTCTACCCCAAATTAATTTGAGGCCCTGATGCCAACTACTAAAGAACGCCAGCACTTGTGTGTGTCTAAAACAGCGGGACGATAGCAGCCTACATGTCGAACTTTGCCACACATGGACTTATATACTCAGGACAAGCCATGGTAATAAAACGACCGAGCGAGTTGGTAGTATACAAACCTCAATAAGTGTGGCAGAAAGGGATATATCATTCATCGTCCTTGTTCCACTTTTTTTGTTTGCCGCAACTGAGTTAGTATGAGGTTGCGGTAAATAAACTATTACCGGCCCAAATTAGGTAGGTTGTTTATGGTAAGCCGACAGCCATTTTAAGACCAGTTCTTAATTTAGCTGCATTATCCTTTCCGTCCCAAATTGTGGCAACGCATATAGCTCCTCTGTCAATATAAGTTGCACAAACAAGACATACGGAGGTCCATGACACTCTTTACAATTGTTCGTCGGAACTGGGTAAATTCCCAATTAGACCTAGACGGTAGACGGACGAGTGTCAACACGAGCGGACATGACGTCAGCGCCTCGACGACTTGCGAGCCCGCAAATGTCTTTGGCCATAATTAGTCGTAACCAGCATAAGGTTATAAACTGCAAATTAAGTTTACGAAGAAAATCAATCCTATGAGAGCTCTCTTACGGCTCAATTTACAAACGAATAAAGGAATTCTTTACTTTACCAACCTGGGTTCTTAACTAGGCTAGATTTCGCCCCGACTACTAATAAGAGTTGGTTGATATCGGTTAACTTTATAAAGGTTGACTAATTTAACCGCCTTTTTCATATAAAGTATTTCATGTGACTAACCTAACCCAATTAAGTGTTTTAAAAATATATGATTAGTTAGCAAATGGAACTTTGGCAATGGACACACACATACCTACGTTCGAAGCAAGGCTCGGCAATGGCAGCAGCGTAACTAAACCTCACCTGATGAGGCAGAATGTTTGTTATTGTTCTAATTTGAAGTATAAACTTGGGAACTACCCGCGGTTAGAACATGCCTGTCATCTCACAAACTCGCATGGACGGTATGTGAAACTTCGACACATGAATAGTTGCTGTTTGTCTTGGCCCGTGATGCGTGTCAAAATTTGGCAGAAAGTATTTGTGACAACATTAGCCTTAAGGTGATTCGATTGCCATACAAAGCGTTATTTGACATTCGCAGGCTAACGGCGTGATATTTTAAGAAACTTATGTAACAAACTTTCATCAATTGGCTTCCCATATGCGCCAATTTTCCCCTTTCCTAGAATAAACTTGTATAAACTAGATTAATTTGAGAAAAATAGTTTTCCCAAAATATCACGTCACAAACCCTTTTCTCAAATTAATCTAGCTTATACAAGTTTATTCTAGGAAAGGGGGAATTTGGCGCAAATGGGAAGGCAATTTATGAAAGTTTGTTACATAAGTTTCTTAAAATATCACGCCGTTAGCCTGCGAATGTCAAATAACGTTTTGTATGGCAATCGAACCACCTCAACGTGTGTATGTGAATGTTGCCTTCCAAATACTGTTCTATGCAAATATACCAGTGACCGATTGCTTTAAACTGTAAACCTTGTCATGTTGGCTTAGTCACTATTTCGAACTCGTTGCCTTGGATACACTGTACAAAAACATTATTCTTTTCTGTAAATTAACCACTTCAATTGTAATTTAGCTAGGAATTTAGAAAACTAACTGCTACGATAAAACAATACACATTAAATCGGATACTGATAAGATAACCTTACAGAAGAACGCAGCCATGATAACACTACTTCTTCCTCTGTAGGTCTGGGTGTTGTAGGTACTCTTGGTGGTGAGTAATGTCGGTAGAGATAACATGGATGCGCTGTATTTGAGAGTGGTGGTGAGTAATGTCGGTAGAGATAACATGGATGCGCTGTATTTGAGAGTGGTGGTGAGTAATGTCGGTAGAGATAACATGGATGCGCTGTATTTGAGAGTGGTGGTGAGTAATGTCGGTAGAGATAACATGGATGCGCTGTATTTGAGAGTGGTGGGCCTGCATTTGTTTCTATAGCTGTCAAAACAAGGAATCCTCGAATCAATACACGCCTAACCAAATCCAAACGTTGCTTACCTACCTAAAATATAAAACTCACTTAATATTGCTTACTTATCAAGCTTTGAAGTAAAGCTACGCCATCGTTGAGGATCGTGATGGCACATAAAGAGGACTGTCAGTAAACAGGTATTATCCAGAGGTGTTTGCTCAAAGGTTTCCACTGAAATGAGGGATCGTTCTCAATAGGTATTAAGCGTTCGTTTTATTATTGTTGGCGCCTTTACATAAGTATCTCCGGTGCTTAAGGGGCTACCCGAGGTTTTCATCGATTTTTGTCTAGTTTTGAATCGATACAAATACTTTTGCACTACAGATAGACTTATAAGGCAAACGACTATCGATTCTTCAATCTTTAATCTCCACTTTGGTATACCATATTTTGAAAGAAAATGATAGTTATTTTTTTATGATTTTTTTAAACATTGTCTAAAAAAACACCTTTTTTGTTATAAAATTGCTGTGAAAGATCTAAATTATACAAAATCTACATATTTGGGTTTGTCTCTGATGTATCTATAAACGTGTGTACGGTTTTCGTTTTAAACTAATTAACACAAAAGTTATGGCCAGAAAACCTGTTTTTTGGTCTAAAATTGTTCAACTTTGATGCCAAATATCTCGAAGACGGTGATGTTTGAAGTAAATATGGGATACTATATTGCTTAAAGCTGTTGTTGTTAATATGATAAGCTACAAAAAACATTTGAAAACTAAGGGATTCAGATTGAAGGTCATTGGCGTATGGGATCCCCTTAAGTATCTTTGTTAAAGATTTAGTGTGTTTTTTTTTCGGTGGATCTCTTTAAATTGTCAACGGTGCGAAAGAAATGAGTTTGTATATATTTTGCTTGACAATATCCAATATTTTTTGTATATTGAAAATTCAAATAAACCTGCAGATTTTTTTATATAAGTACATCCGATGTTAGTCCGACTTCGCTGAGAGCTTCATTTCGACTAACAAAGTATAGAGTTCATTCCCAGATAAGTCGATCTAACGTTTTCCATTGTAACTTTATCTTAGGTACATTAAGTTTATTCCAGTTCCAATTTGCTCAGAAAACATAAGCATTGTTGGTCAAAGCGGTACCAGTACACAGTTTTCATTTGTTTGCTCTATTGTTGCTAGCAGTAGGTCGATCACGTAACGCATTGTACGAACGTCGGGTTGGGGTTAAATGTCACTTTTTATATGGAAAATTGACAGTTAAATTGTACCGACACGCGTTCGGAACGTGACGTGATTACAGAACTAGACTGCAATTACAGAACTTTAACATTCGACTTTTCACTAAGTGATCCCGGATTTGTACATTATAATTCCCATTCCATGGAAAGTGTTGTGACCACCGGTCGTATCAATGTTGTGTATAAAGATTTTTTTTTATATTGAAAAATCTTTCAGTTTTTCAGCCACCATTTTATAAAATCAATGTCAATAACCTTTTTTAGCGTGTAACCCGTAATTTGATACCACACATGATTTTTCATATTTTTAGAAATTTTTCAAATTTTTAATTTTTGGCGGTTAAAAAAACGCGTTTTGCACACTAATATTTTTCTATATTTTTAGTATGTCAAAAAGATACACACAAAGAACTAAAAAAATCAAACTCTGCCTCTGTGGGAATTATTATGACCCCAAAGGCTATATCTCCTCTACTAAAAGTGTAGACTATATGAAAACAAAGTCGTGCTACGAATGAGGTTAGAATGGATCAATATTGCATTAACTAGTTGCCAAAACATGATGTGCTCCGAAACAACGTGGTCTTCATGCATGTTAATTCGATTTTCATCTTTCCTTCGATTCAAAGTGCCGATAGCTTAGCCCTCCTGTATCAGGTAAATGTCCCCAGTGCTCGACACTTTCCCTATAGTTGGAACCTTCAATCCTAGCAAAGCGCCGTAGGTTCAGCAAAGTTAAGCGAACAGAGTTTTTGAAACAATATAATGCGTCTCTTTATAATAATATGGTTTCAAAAAATACGACTGCTTTGTAGTGTTGCTATATTATTGCATGCTATGAAGCATGTGGTGTTGTGTTCCTGGTGGTGAGTAAGGTCGCCAGAGCTCCCTAGGGTGCGCTGTGTTGGGAGTAAGGGACCTGCATGTCTCTATCTGCCAACACAGCGAATCCTCAAGTGAATAAAGGGTCGGCAACGCACTTGTGATTCTTCTGGAGTCACAAGTGTCCATAGGCGACGGTACCAGCTTAACATCAGGCAAGCCATAAGCTTGTTTGCCACCGTCGTGGTATAAAAAAAATACAAATAGTAATCTTGAGGCTTTTCTGCGGGGAGATCAGTGATTCGAAACATAAATAAGCAATTTTCGCTCATAGAAAAAATCACGAACATAGGTCTAAAATACACTTAAACATTCGTAACAAATTATGCACAAAAGCTAAACATATTAAAAATGGTTCTAAAAATCGGCAATATCATGTTTGAGGGACTTAGTGGTTACTTTTTTATTTATTTAAACGAACAAAAAATTCAAATTAAAAAACAGATATTCGCGCTTCCGAACACGCCCTTCCATCTTGCTCACGCCTATTACGCTCAGTGAGAGGGAGAGAAGACCATGAACCTACGGCGCCTTAAAGGTGACTTAGGTGACAAACAACCCTACAGTTATTTAAATTAAACGTTAAACATTGGGCCGTTTACCTTATTCTTCTTAATCACTCTAATAAAATATCAAAAAATCTGGGTTATGTTGTGTGTGAGCAAGAATCAATACTTCATCATTTTGAAAATAGTGTGTAATTGATTTTACCAACATTCGGGTAAACCCGTTATTCATAAAACTTAAGTAACTAAAAAGCTCAAATAAATTCCTTTCCCACAAAATAAATATCGAACGAACTTTTGCAGGATTTTAACTAAAATAGGATGCAAGTTAGTTTATGAATAGGTAAGGGTGATAGTGTATGACCGAGATTGACATATCAATAACACTCATTTATCAAATAAACCCCATGTGTCTTCTTGTGATTGAAGTGAGCGGGACCGCGGCCCGTGAGTAAACATATCGACAAACCCACCGATATCTGTTTATATCAAAAGCATTCATTAATATGAAATACCTACTGCGAAATTTTAGAAACATAGTACCTTAGTCTATCCCAATTAGCTGGAATATACGGAAACGATTCGGCTGTCCCGCAACTTTGATGGGGGTCACTAATGGACTCAATAATAACGTTGACGGATGGAATTTACCAAATCGATTTCTAGAGTAGAAACATACAACATTCGTGGGTGGGCTAGGCTCAGGCTGATGGCCGGGCGTAGCGTGGGGCATCACCGAAGTAAATCAGCAATAACTAAAAAAACCGGCCAAGTGCGAGTCGGGCTCGCGCACGAAGGGTTCCGTACCATTATCTATAAAAAACTACTTTATTCTGTGTTTTTAGTATTTAGTATTTGTTGTTATAGCGGCAACAGAAATCTGTGAAAAATTTAGCTGGAACTATCACGGTATATCAGTAAGATACAGCCTGGTGACAGACAGACGGACGGACGGACGGACGGACAGCGGAGTCTTAGTAATAGGGTCCTGTTTTACTCTTTGAGTAGTTACGGAACCCTAAAAACCAACTCTCCTCCGAAATTAAATACATCATACTACAGAGGTTGTGAAATACTGCCAGCATATTTTATTTCTTTCTTACGAACTCTTTTAAGCCGGAAATAGAATGAAACACAAACATTTCGTTTAATAATAATGGAAATCAACAATTAATTAAATCTCTGGTTATACACATTACGAGTATAAAACAGATTGCGAAAAATATAGTGCTTAGATAAATATTTCCCCGCGTCTGTACTTACTCGTATACGAGTATGGGAGCGTTTCGCGTATGGACTAAGGTATGCTATTTGTACAAGTATTCTTAGGTCTACTGTCAATTAATTGATTCGAGTTTATCCGAGATTTCAGCATAAATACAAATCTGCCTGAAGTTTTAAATTGGTTTCATGTATTACAACCACCACATCTGCAAAGAGAAATGTTCGCTCGATATGTTCACTTCGTCGCGAATAACATGATTTACACATTCGCTCTTGATTTGGGAACAATTTGATCTCTGATCAAAAGTAACCGCAACAGATACATCACACGATTTATATTCAATACTTCTTGCCACACTCTCGACTTAAGCCGATAGAAATATTCTGAGAGAAAGGCCAATTTGGAACAATATATACTTTTTCCCAGGATAAATCGGTTTTCAGCTTTCATTTCGCTCGGTATTTTCGTGCTCGTTCAAAAATCACCTAAACTCGTAAAAACGTTTTCTGTTTTCGAGTGAGCATGACTAAAATGTCTGTAAACACTTAAAGCTGTATTTACGGATTGACCTGAGTGCATTCTGGGGGATCAGCCTAATGGACGAATGGCGAATCCAAATGACACTTTTTTTAAACGCGCGGGCAGTATGTGCAGTAGAGTTAAATGCATTTTTGCAAATACGAGGAACTCTGATGTTTTTAGAATAAGTACTTAAAGTAAATGTTGTTATTATAGATAGGTACATAGCGATAGATAACGGAAACTTCAGATATTTTGCGTGGTTAATTGACTGGAAATATTGTTACGGGGTGTTCTCGAATAAAGTACCAAATAAAAGTTATTAAAAGGCGAACGTGATATAACGTTTAAATTGTAAATAACTTGTCAATCGTTATAATTTAAGTAATCCAACAATTGACAACATTTCAAACGATGTAATGATGCCTAATTCAAAAACCATTTCGGTAATTATGTTACCTGAACGTAATAAAGTAGTTTTTAGATTTCATTTCTCACCCGTTTTTAAGAAAATCGCGAAATTGTATAAATGTGATTAAGCCGTGTGCCGTCAACACTACGAAAGTCATATGAAAGGTGTGCAACCTGCCATACAGAGCCGTAATGTTGACGTCATCATTCGCTACTGTTCAATTTGATATTTCTGAATGATAATTACAATTTAGAAAGAAATATAAAAACACGTGCTGGTTAAAAAAACATTTTCTAGCGAAATTTATCATAAAATTGGCCACTTGAAAAAATGAAATGTTGTCAATTGATAACTGATTGAATGACGTCAACGACGAGACTGTCAATCTAAAGGGCAACTTGTGCTAAAAATCCAACCAAATATCAGAATCTTTTGAACTTGACTCTTACAATTACGCTATGATTACGTCAGTGTAATATATACAAGAACGAAACTTAGGGCTCAGCGGCATACAAAATATACTCGTAAGGGACTGTGAAGTGAGGGTCCCAGAAAGTGAAACTGTTGACATACGATGGTCGTTGAGTAAAACAAAAGTGTTTCCTGTGGTCAATAGCATCCATGCATGTATAAAATGATTTGTTTTCATGAAATTATATAAAGGGAGACGCCGTTTATGCGAATTAAGGTCAAACCAAAAATTTGGCTTTATATTTAGCCCTTAATTTTGGCATGTCCACAGAAGAGATGCCCTGTATGTATGTGTGTGTGAGCGTATGCTATCTCTGTATGTCCCACGATTACATCATTAGTCTTTATAATTTAATTGTATCTGTAGTGTACTGTGCGTGTAGTAGGCACGCATGCACCAAAGTCTGTTGAGTATAACATATTGCCGTCAACCGATGTTGATTTTAGTGTTGCCTCAAACGGTTTCACACACAGCGTATAAATTACCGGCAGAACTATGTTGCCGTGTTGCTTTAAGGATGACTCACGTTAGAACGGGCCGTATCCGGCCCGGGCCGTTTTCTAAGAAAAACGACGGCGTTTTTGTGCGGCCGAGCCATACCCAAGCCTGGCTGACCCACGGCCGGGCCGTGCCGACACCGAGCCGCTTCCGAGCCTCAGCCGTGACTCGGCCGGGCTTGGGTATGGCTCGACCGCGCAAAAACGCCGTCGTTTTTTCTTAGAAAACGACCCGGACTGGACACGGCCCGTTCTAGCGTGAGTCATCCTTTACACGTATCGATTTTCTTTTAATTGCTATGGTAAAATAGGCTGTGATGTACTGGTTTTCAACATGTGTGTCACCAAGCCTCTGAAAGGCGGTCCAAAGTTTCTTTATCTTGAAACTTTGAAGAACATTTTATATTACGTATTGACAAAGTTAACATAACGCTACATACTTATTACGAGGTAACAACGGGATCGGCTAGGAGCGTAGCGCGGAACGATTCTTGTATTGGCAGTGATTGTGTTAAAAAAGATAAGTAATAATATTTTTTTAATACAGTTGCTCAAAAAGTGGAACGTTTTGTAGCTGCAAATCGTGCACAATGCTGTATTTTGCACACTAGTGCTTTTTACTTTTCCACGTGTATCGAACGACGTTTTTTAATACAGGTGCGAAAAAATAAGAAAAACAACAAGTAAGGAATTTGAAACTTTTATATTATTAATTCTGTAACATCATTGTAATACAGTTGAAAAATAATAAAGTTGTTGTTTTTCTTATTTTTTCGCAACTGTATTAAAAAACGTCGTTCGATACACGTGCGGAAATGTCATTCTTCACTCGTCCCGAGTCTTAACACTCGCCTACGGCTCGTGGCAAGATATCTCGGCACTAGTGAAGTAATGACATACTTTCCGCACTAGCATCGAAATGTACTATTTCAATCGCGTAACATAATATTATTACTTTGCCATTTTTTTAGGAGGTTGCGCCCTTGTCCCATGATAAGAGTTGAAACTCATTGATGTAAGTACCGTACACCGCCTACTTTTATCTCACTTTGAATAACTGCCCGCGCGGCCCGCCCACGCCTAACAAACAACGCAAGTCGCAAGCAAAGCCAAGGGAAAAAATCTAGCTTATTTCCATCCTGAGGGACAATTCTATATTCTAGTCAAATAAATTTTGAAATCGGATGATAAGTTGCGGAGCTTAGTGTGAGTATTAATATTATTCAACTCGCTAAGAAAGAAGTATACGATACGACATAGGAAACAGTCAGTGTCATGTTTACAGTGATACTATCAGGTGCTTTTATTTACAGTGCTCCCGAAATGATTACAATATTAGGTAATCATTTTTTTTGTCATGAACTCTATGAAGAACCTCCTTCTCTGTCACTCAACCGTACCCAACGCCCGTACAAACCTTATTATAAACGCAATAGAGTCGAAAGATAGACTTCGCTTTCGGTGGGTGTACCCAACGGTCCCGGCCAGTGGCCCTGACCTGGCCGAAATTCACGAGTCAAAGTTGAAGGTTTACCCAAGGGCTACGAAATGTAGCAATTTCGGCGGAAGGACGAATTGCGACTGGGTGCGGCCTGCTGCGTTCTTAAGGGCTTATCCTTCTCATTATCCAGTATTAATACGAATTAAGTACCTATTAAATTACAAATGCCTTCAAAAACAGATGTAAGTACTATGTAACAAAGTCTTGAAACATATAAATTCAACACAGTTGGGGATCCAGTCCAGTCCAGTTCTGCCTTACCATTGTAATGCTGAGTTTATTTTAATTATTAGACATATTTTTTCTATAAACTATTCCTAGTCGTATAGACTACCAAAGCTATTCCACATTTCAGCTCTGTAATCCATAAAAAAATACGGCAATGTTTAAACCGGAATTTCTCCCAAAACAGTTCCTGTTCAAATAAATATCTAAACAAAAGAATAGGTAGCAGTAAAATGGTTGACACGTTCGTTGCATTCCTCCCAGATGGGAGCATTACAGCGGGCGGTGAGGCCACAAATGGCCCCTGCAGGTTGCATGCGGCAGATGTCGACTTGCACTGGAATTGGCTGCGATGGGGGCATCGGCCAACAACTGGGGCACATTTATTACGTATTTTACAAAAAAAATACGATGTAGGGCGTGCGAGGTGCCTTCGGTGTTAGCGATACTTGAAGGCTGCCAAATAATTAAAAACACATTGCTGTCTTTACACATTTCCAGGCAAGTTATCGGCTCGGCTTGGTTTTGAAGGCTGTTTAGGTATATATTCGAAAACGTTTGAAGGAAAGGATATCCGTAGAGCGGTTTTTCCTATTGTGAGCATTGACAGCAAAACGGTACACTAATATTATAGGAGGAAGGATCGAGTCAATAACAAGGAAAATAAATTGCATGAAGCATCTCAAGTTTGTCGCAATCGTTATAAAGTACTATTCAAACGCCTTAAAAAACCTTTGTACAAACCTCTGTTTACGAATTAAAACCTTTTCCACATTCTACTGTGCCGAAATAAATAGTTACATCAAGACAATTTCCTTAGCATAAAGCGTACACGGCATACGACCCATATTGCTTGTTTGTATGTCATTATCGCACGAAGGAAATTCACATACAAGTACTCTGCAAGAAATGTAGGCATCAGTCAACCGAAGTGTCTCTTTTGTAGGTGAATAAACTGCATTAATAGGACACAGGCGCGACGGGCTGGCGCCGTCTGTTCTACCCCGCTGATCAATGGGGGTGTATCTATTATGAAGCACCCGTGTATTTACGCTCTTACGATACTACACTTATACACCCTCCAATTACGAAGCTATCTTTTACGGAATTGTGATTACTTCATACTGATATAGTATAACAAAGCATGGAACGTTCTAGTGAATTGCTATTAAAATACTGGTTCTACCCGGTGCACTTATTTCGTATGACGGTTAATGGTTTCGTTTCGGTGGTTTTACCAAATTCAGTTTGTTTAAGTTTTAGCTAATGCTCGTTTAAATTGTGAAATTCCTCGTAGAGTCAGCCTTTTCCGGTTTATGTAGTAATGTGCGTGGGTACAGCTTGTATTGAATGTATTTTTTAATGTAGGTATTATTTACGCATTTTTATTGCACTTGATTGAGTGTAATAGATTACCAAACATTAATATCAAATCAAACAGTTTATCATTCAGCTCTACATACGAATAATTAAATCATGTCATTCTCTACTTTTTTAGGTATGCTTTAACCCAATACCCAGGACGGAACGAAAAAGGTGTTTCGTGTACCAATTGTTCCCATGTATACAATGTTATGTTATGACATACCAGTCACAAAGAAGACTAACTAGATATCTTATTGACTAAATTTAAGTCGATTCAACCGCTGGAATTGCCGACGACCGGGTAGCTACGAGAAATCTTTAAATGGGGCTGCACTTACGAATTCCCCGTACACTATCGCCTCGCACTCCTATCTACCTCGCATTTGAATAGCTTACGATTGGAAGGAACGGAGCCGGCGGAATCGTTGGTACCGCAGTGTTATGTAACACTCGCTCGATATGTGTTACCTAAGTCGGTGGCCGTCTGCCCTGGCCATGCCTCTTTAAGGCATAGAAAATCACTCGCCGGAAAATTATTTCTACGCGGTGAAAAAGTTTTTCACCCTCTCTTGATGACGTGTTGCTAGATTTCTTAGTTTTTATAATAGAAACCGCAACCTATCATCCATCAGTTTTTATAATACCGTTAATATGCTGTGTAATTAATCGGCACGTAAACAATTTGGTTGTAAAGTTTGAGTTCATTTGCCGCAGTATTATGTAACTTGGTCGATCGAGTACGATTTCAGTTGTTGGGCATGTTACCGATCCGACGACCGACTTGTGTAAATAACAATGTATCAAACAAATGCTGTCGAATTTAAACTAGAAAACTATAGGCGTAAACTGTAGGCTTTAGGCATTACTGGCTATGTATAACTTGGCATAAAAATATCAACTGGGCAGTTAGTACTGCATGGATTCGCAAATGTAGCTGACATATTATCTGGATTTACTTTTAGGTATTCTGAAGGGGAATACTTAAATCCCAATTTACATAACTTCATAATAGACCCGTAGGCAAATCTTGGTCTTAAAAAATCCGTTACATACATTTCATGAGGAACATGAGGTTTGACTATTAATCACTTAGGTGGTATATGTTCTCGTCGGGGTATAGTCCCGGATTATAATATGAGACCCACTGAAGGATGAAGGTCCTGAAATATAATATATGAAATTAAAGAATATCGAACTGCAGGTCGATCACGTAACGCATTGTACGAACGTCGGGTAGGTCTAAATGTCACTTTTTATAAGGAAAATTGACAGTAAAATTGTACCGACGCGCGTTCGGAACGTTACGTGCTTACCCCACAGGTCACCATGTTAAAAAACGCGACCGTACTCGTCATTGTCAGATTTAGGTTCGCGTCTTTTCGGTGGACATTGCCAAAGTTAAGGGCCTAATTTTTGGTTGAACTCTGAATCCGCATAAACGGCGTTGCCCCTTCTATAATTCTATGTGATAAAAACATAGTATATATAAACACAAGCCCTTAACTATTGACCACCGGAAAGATGATTTTTGTTTTTGTGACTGACAATGACCCACGGCGCAATTTTATGCGATACTCGTAGCGCAGGTAACAAAAATTCTTTAAGTTTCACGTAAATTAAGTATAGCCTAGAATTAATTACATTCAATTTTAGTCGACTAGGTATCCATAACGTAATACGCGAACTTAGGGTTAATAAGGGGTAGTTTCAAAAGTTACATAAATACGAGCACATACAACATGGTAAATATGTAGGTAATGACTAGTAATACGTTTTATACCCCATTACAAGCAACCTACACACATTACAAATGCTGTTAGCAATGTAATTGACTAATTGAATATATTACTAGGTTAATTACAAATAAATATTTAAAAAACGGGGTGTACATAATATTATCACGTTGTTTCAAATTACCTATACCTATGTACAGTCACCGGCATCAATATATGATGAATCAAAGGCCGCAAAAATATCTGACAAGCTCTTACGGCTCTAGGAATATTTAGAGTTGTCACCAGATATTTTTGCGGCCTTTGTTCCATCATATATTTATGCCGGTGTCCGTACATGTGGCTAATAGCTATCCCAAATTAAATTGTTTTGAGTTTTCGATTATCGCGTATGTAAGCTCTTTACTACTAGGTTACTTGTGAACGAATGGCCTAGCCTTCTCTCGATAACGCTAAACATACTGGGTAACTTTGAAAGGTAATCCTCACTTGTTCCGTTTGTTCCAGCTACATCTACCCGACTATGGACGAGCTAGCCAACCAGTTGAACTACGTGCTCGGCCACTTCGGAATCAAGTCGTTCATCGGTTTCGGCGTAGGCGCTGGCGCCAATATCTTCGCTCGCTTCGCGTTGGCCTACCCTCAGAAGGTATGAACATAAACACACAGCTACACTACATAAACTAAAAAAATAAAACGCCCCCGACAAATCAAATAAACTTAAGAACTGCCAAAGATATCATAATCAGTTTCGACGACCGGTTTAGCCTAGTTGGTAGTGGCCCTGCCTACGAAGCCCCCCGAATCCCGGTAAGGGCATTTATTTGTGTGATGAGCACGAATATTTGTTCCTGAGTCTTGGATATTTTCTATGTATTTAAGTATTTATTTATCTATATTATAAGTATGTTTATCGTCGTCTACTATTCATAGTACAAGCTTTGTTTAGTTTGGGACTAGGTCGATTTGTGTAAGATTGTCCTAAAATATTTATTTATATTTACATATATACGTATAAATATAAATAAATGCTGCGCGCAGGCCTCCTCTCATGGATAAAAGGGAACCATCAAATATAAGAGACATCAAACACGGATACAACCTTTTTTAAACCTACTAGCCAGTAGCCACAGACAGATCCACAGATCAGAAACCCAGATACACAAATTAAACTTACACACTCGTAACACACTCGTTTGCATCGGGGATTAAAAAGGACCAATCACACCGCAGCTTACCGTAAGACTACGTACGTACGTACGTACTTATACGTACATTTTAATGCGTACGTACACGCGGCGTCAACGTAGCAGTATGCTTCGTGTGGTCGAAATAAAATAAATTTTATTTATATTAGGGTACAATGTTAAACCGTGTAGGCTCGGACAAGAATAGGTCTACGGTCTCCCCCGCCTGTCGTAGAAGGCGACTAAAGGGGGTCATCGGGGTCGCAGTGTTTCTGGCGGGGGCCGGGGCACTCACCTAAAAACCCCAGGGAAGGCGACCATCATCATCCTAGGACGAGCCAAATGTGGCGACTTGGCGAGGCGCGAGGAGCCTTCCAGTGCGTTCAGTGTGAGATCCTGGAGCGCAGATGCCGGCCGCCGTGGAGTTTTTAGTGTATAGAAATACCACATAACCCAGTCATCCCCCGATGATTGGGTACCTGGTACGCAGGTTTCCTCCACGAAAAAAAAGGGTACAATGTTAGAGTAGAGAGACTTTTACCTTGTACTATATTATGTATCACGTGTTCTAGCTAATATGCTTTACTAGGACACAGTTAATTTGTACGGGCAAATACTCAAAAAAAATAACTCTATACATATTATTATTTACTTCTAACGTAATCTTACGCGACTTCGCAAACTAGTTTTACTTATCGGAAACCTGAACTTGAATAAAACTTTCTGCTCCTTGTGAATTCCATCTCCAAAACGATGTCCCGCCATAAGTATGAATTTAAAAGGCATGTAATCCTTAGTTTGTCCCGACTTGCTTATTGAAATTCAGTAGTAACACAATATTCCGACGTCTTCCGTATCCAAACTTCTGCATACAAAGAAACTTAATATTAGTTCATGTTTTATGCCCGAGACGAAAGAAATATTCGAGTTTGTAGACGAGCAAGCGTCACGTCCTCGAGAGTGTCTTTCATATTACTATGTTTAGAGCGGTGTAAGTAGGTCTAATTCGAGCTGACATCAAATGCCAATGTCTGTACGTGCTCGCTTGGTACGGGGCTGTAATAGGGTCATCTGACAAGCTGCTAAGTTATAATATAATTTGAAAAGACTTAGTTTTAGATGATGTTGAACTTTATAACCTTTGATTGTTGTGTATTATATAATCTCAATTAAAGCATTGGTTTAGTTAAGATTGTGGTATTTCTACAGTAATATGTCCATGTCGCTAACTGTCAATGGTCTAATAAGACGATTAGTCCAATCATCATCATCATCATCATCATTTTCAGCCTGTAATCGCCCACTGCTGAGCATAAGCCTCTCTTCGCGTACGCCACTTATCCCGGTCCCGTGCTAGTCCAATAAGTCCATTTAAATGCGTCTAGGTGCTAGATGTCCCCCTAAAAGGTGCGACTAAAAGGGGTCCTTAGGCTAGCACGCGATCGCAGTAGGAGGCTGCGAACGGTTATAAAAAAATTAAATAAAGGTTAGGACCCAAAAAGGCGAGACTGGTGAGTTCCGTAGGAGGTCCTCGTAGGAGCCGGCCGAAATGCGTCGAGGATGACTAGAGGGGGGCTTTTAGTAGGCGCGAGTCCCACATAACCGCCGCGTTATCGCCGTGGTGCGAAGGAATCCATAAAAAACCGGCCAAGTGCGAGTCGGACTCGCGCACGAAGGGTTCCGTACCATTATCTTAAAATATTTATTTAATTATATTTAGTATTTGTTGTTATAGCGGCAACAGAAATAAATCATCTGTGAAAATTTCAACTGTCTAACTATCACGGTTATTGAGATACAGCCTGGTGACAGACAGACAGACAGACATACAGACAGACAGACGGACAGCGGAGTCTTAGTAATAGGGTCCCGTTTTACTCTTTGAGTACGGAACCCTAAAAAACTGACAGAACATATATAATAACAAATCTATAGGCATATAATCGTGACACTTATGCCACGACAATAAAGTGTACATTCCCCCTGCAGGTTGACGCCCTGGCCCTGATCAACTGCACCTCCAACCAGTCGGGCTGGATCGAGTGGGCCTACCAGAAGATGAACACGCGCTCGCTGCGCGCCCGAGGGATGACCCAGAACGTGCTCGACTATCTCATGTGGCACCACTTTGGCAAGGTATTATATTCCTATTTTGTTTGATACTTTGTACAAATAGACAACTCTATCTATTAAGCGCCTCTCCTATCTATGCTGATAGACGGAGAGCTGTGGGACCAAAACTCGCGGGCGGTGCGGCGCGCCGTTCTATTGACTGCTGACGGCGTATGTTCCATAAAACTTTGGGCTGACTATGTTAGTCTGGTTTTAGGTACTATGAACTACTTGCACGATTTTTTTTAGATTTTATAAAACACTCACCAACCAAATTAGTTGACGGGTTTAGCGGGCTGTTCCAATATTCTGCAGACTGACTATGTCCGCATAGTTTGTTAGTTGTCTTACTATCCACAGACAAATTTTCAGATTTTATAAAACAGTTGCGACGTAGGTGTTTTTTTAACAAGTTCGGAACCACTCCCACGCCAGTTGTCCCAAAAACTGGCTGACTGACGGCAGGCTATTAGTATTCGAAAATATCAGCCTTTATAAAACTCTTGTAGTTTTGGTCCCTCAGCTCTCAATCTATGAGGACAAAATACAATCTAGTACGCTGTGAGGAGAGAAGCGGGTATCCATGGATTAACCAATTAGAAATAGAAACATTTTTCCTCACTAGTGGTTCATCTAATGTTATAAATGCGAAATGGTCTTTATTGAAGTATGTGTAAAAACTTGACGAGTTGTACGCGGGTGGAGCCGCGAACAGCTCTACTAATGTTGTAAAGGCGAAATTGGTCTGTTTTTGTACACCTATAGATAGTTTCAGTCTCGTAGAAGGAAATGGCTACCTTTTTTCCAAGGGATGAACACATTTACATCTGTAGATGTATTCTCATAATTGAAATGAAACTTTTGAGTGCAATAATATGAGTGACTAGCCATCATCATCATATCAGCCGAAAGACGTCCACTGCTGGACATAGGCCTCCCCCAAAGAGTGCCACAATGGCCGGTCCTGCGCCACCCGCATCCAGCGGACTCCCGCAACCTTTACCAGGTCATCAGTGACTCGTAATTGAAAGTATTTCTAATATCAAATTAGTTTTAATTTAATCCACTCATTGCTGCGGCAACATGTCTCAAAATGCCCGTTCGGTCTGACGGGCCCGCGCCCGGCAACTAGAAGTTATTGCTTTCAACCGCAACTTTAATATAACAATGCGGTATATGTGGTTTAATTCCCGTGGTTTAAGTCCCGCATTGCCGTGAAAGAGACTAATTTGTCGACGGCCCCCTGGTTCTCGTTAAATTATACTGTTTTTAATTGGTAATAATTGCGGGTTTGCGCACACATATTGTTAAATAAAGCATCTTTGCGAATTCCGTGTATAAAACTGCCAGCAAACGTGCTAATGCGAATGTATTAACTCATTTTAAATATGTATATTGTACTGGAATTGTGGCTATCTATTGATTTGTATATTCATTGGGTTTAAACCAACATATTTTATGTGATCAGTAGTGTAAAAGATTGGTTATGAATATTTCTGATATCGCACTCTTTAAATCCAGACATGCGATTATGATTTGTATTAAAAACTACTAATATGGGAAATAATATATATGACTCTTTTAATGTAATAAGATATACGAGTAAATAAGCGGAGCGAACGCACATCATAAGGTACCTACTTTAGTTATTTTGTAATCTGGGCATCTTTCAAGAAGCGTTTACTTCATTTATCAAAAGCACAGTACGCGGGCAAGCCAGAAACATGAAGACGTATGTACAGTCGAGCTCTCCAATATCTAAACAGTCAAACCTTTCCAAAATAGCTACACATGCGTCTTATATAATAATAATATTAATAATAAATAGGCGTAGGGATGTGACGGCCCCATCGCCCACCAGATTTCTGGTGCAATCAGTCAACGTAAGGCAGCTTGTGGCGGGCTGTTAGGGAGTAGCGACCCTACGTACCTGAGTGCTCCTGGGGGTGTCCTGTGGTCAGGCTGAGCCGATCGGGTGGTTGGTTGGACAGGCCCCCCACCTCTGACTTGCCTTAACTGGCTGTCCAGAGTGGAGTCGCAAGAGCTGTTGCTCGAGGGTAGATGTGGACACCTAAGTGGCGAGTTGGCTATATGTTTAAAGTCCAGTGCCGCCTCTCTACCCCCCCCAGCCTCTTTGACTGGTGTTGCCCTTAGGCCATTTTTTAATGTCGCTATTAATAGGGGCCCATCTAGCAGTTGGCGAGTCACCGTCTGCCAGAGATAAAAAATGAGACAGTTTATTAGGCAGGCGTCCGATGTTTCACCCAATAGCCCAGCCACTAGTCCATCATTTTCACCCAATAACCAAATTTTCTTTAGATTCCATCAACAGCAATAGTCCCTATACACCCCAGCGGGTGCTGTCTCTGTGTGCGTCCCATGACACGGGCAGGGACAGCATCCGCTCGGTGTACTCCTTGCATTTCATTAAATTGTCAAAAGGGCCTCTACGTGTTGGCTCAGTTGGTACTTTGTAGGTACCTAGCCCCACGCACGCCTCTCAAAGGTCCGGGACATCATTGTCCCGTGAGCGGGAAAGACATACTTAATAATAATATTACGGGACAGTCTTACACAAATCAACCTAGGCCCACGGTAAGCTCAGTAAGGCTTGTGTTGTGGGTACTAGGCGATGATATATATAATAGATACATACATATAGATACTTATATACATATATAACAGCCATAACTCAGGAACAAATATTCGTGATAAATACACAAATAAATGCCCTGACCGGGATTCGAACCCGGGACCTCCAGCGTCGTAGGCAGAGTCACTACCCACTGGGCTACAGAGGCCGTCAAAAACAATAAAGGCTGTGTAGGTATAAGTAGATACTTTTGAAAGGTTGTCTGTATAGATATTGGAGAATTCGACTGTAGGTACTAAAGGCCGCGGGTGACACGGATGGCGACATCTACCGACACTTAGTCGAACTCCGCTCCTTGGTGCGATGAGAACACATCTAACGCTTTCAACCACTTTTTATACGGCGTCAGACACTTGTAACAGCGTACGACTACGTCTCAATTTCCGGAAAAGTTTTACGAATCAGCTGTCTCTTAAGGGATTTGCCACACTGGATGGCACAGTGTGGCAAATGTTTTGGTGACGGGCCCCTTTTGAAACATTAAATTTGCGGTTTTGTTTTAGCGAATCCCTACCAGGGGTCCGGTAAGCACGCTTTGAGAATAGCTTCTCTTCATTTAATTTATTTATTAACGCGTTCTTGGCTACTTTGGCTTTTCTACTGGGTAACTAGAAATCTACTGACACCTAACAGTAAAAATATGTATTGCTTTTATAATATACCATGAGCATTCAAAAGTTAGGATAATAATTTGCTAAACACCCCAAAATATTTTCCTAATATACTCGATTAATTTTTATTTCGATGTGCACTTGCAGATCGATTAACAATTATACTTGTCAAATTTCCATACATTCAGATTTTAACGAAAACCGCTCACGGTTGCAGACGGTTTGGTGCAACCCACCCTAAGTCTTATACTATCCTTAAACCAAATAGACGACTGGGATCGTATTGGCTCGTATTGGCGCTCGTATTGGCTCAGTCGTCCGTTCGGTTTGAGGATACTATAGTACCCGACCACTACTTAGAGTAAGTTGCACCAAACGGTCTGTAATCGTAAACGGTTGCCTATGCTTTGTTCCAGTCACCAGCATTAATATGTGCTACTACAAACCGCGTATAATTCATTCGCGCATTTCTAGTGCCGTTAGGACGTGTCAGATATTTTAGCTAGCTTTGTTATGGCAGATAATAATGCTGGTGAATGTACATGTATGGCGCTGGAAGTCGTGGCAAGCCTTTATGCCCGCATTACCGCTAATATAGGGTAATGCCCGCCTTCCACTAAAAAAGGGTAAAGAGCGGAAACCGAACTGAGTGGACCGGAGTAAAATAGTTGTGCACTTCCACTAAGAAAGAGTTTCAGTATTTTGTCTTCCACTGTCAGCGGGTTGCGAAGCGAGCGAGGTGGGAAATGAGATAGGCCAGATGAACGAGATCTTTCAAAACTAACTTTTAATGACTCTTTCAACTATTTTCCGCTCACTCTTAGGTATGCAGTTCGCCATTGCAATTCAAACGGACTCCGTTTGGAGCCGGCTCCGCGCGCAGTGGAACGCGGGCATTAGATCTAATAGTAATCGAATTGGGACCTGTCCATGCCGGATATTACTGGTTCGGCTTCAACGACGTCCAATGGACAAAGAACGTGTTTGTCATACGTTTTGGGAAGAACTTAATTTACAAATAAGTAGCCAGACGGTAAAGAATACTCAAACGCGTAGTACATCTTAATTCCTAATCCTTAATTTGACAAGGGCGAAATTTTATAAATGACATAACTCGATTTCCACCAGCACGGCTGTCACAGGACGGCCCGCGAGCTGTCTCGCGGCACATAGACTATCCGTCTCTTTCTAAGCGTCCTAATAAGAAAGATACGGATAGTCTATCTCGCCGCGACACAGCTCGCGGGCCGTCCGCGATAGCCGTGAAGCTTGCTTATTTTAAGCCAACCTATGCTACAGCTTTCGAAGAAGTTAAACGAATGAGTTCCAGTATGCCTACAGTTTGATGCAACGCTTCTTATTGATATACCATTACCTTTCGAAACCAGTAAGTCCGTAGGTACTCTAAATAGAACTGAATTTTTACTGAAATAAACTGAAAATCTCGCTGGGTTTCGGAAGGTTTACACTTAAAAACAAATAAGTTATGTTAGTGCTTATAATAAATAATGTTATGAGTTAAATGAAACTAATCGGCTTCGTAGATAAAGAAAGCAAATCGCAATTAAGCGATCGTGTTATTTTGTTGCATTGCCCTAATTTGGTTGTAATTACTTGATTCCTCTCTTTAAATCTAATGCAAGCGAGTAGTTTTTGTAGTAAAAGAACATGTTTTTCTTTAGTCACAGTTTTTTTTAATTTATTCCAATACGCCAGCCAGATGCTTGACTTACTACTAACACAACAGTATCTCTACGAATTCAATTGCGAAAATATGTTTGTAACTGTTTCTAAATAAAGTAAGAAACAATGTCAAATAAGTTCAATATGATGCCTAATATGCATATGCCGCATGCCTATGATGTATTATTATACGCTGCTCCGCAGTACAAACAACGAGAAAAAGAATAGTCCGGCCAGGAGCCACACGTAATAGGAACAGTTGAATTAAACCTTCGGCCAGGTGTCCTTGGCTATGTTAAACGATAAATTAATCACTTCCAGTTCCCCGAGGAGCGCAACCACGACCTAACCCAGATGTACCGCATGCACTTCAACCGCAACGTGAACCCGACCAACCTGTCACTGTTCATCGACGCGTACCTGCGCCGCACCGACCTTGGCATCTCTCGCGACGCCGGCACGATCAAGGCCCCCGTACTGAACATCACCGGCGCGCTGTCGCCGCACGTCGAGGACACAGTCACCTTTAACGGCCGGCTACACCCCAACAACTCCACCTGGATGAAGGTTAGTGTCGCCAACCTGTCGCTGTTCATAGACTTATCACATATCACCGGCGCGCTGTCGCCTCATTTCGAATCCACTGTCGAATCAAATGTGCCATGTTTCAAAAAGTGCATTCAACAGATATTTGCTTCAGTTGATTGTGTTGTCGCACCGACCTTCAGATCCAGTTTATGTGGAGGGTAAAAATCTTGCGCATATAGGTACATATATATAGATAGTAACAGCCTTAGTAGTCAAAAACATCGTAACACGTATATTGTATCTTTACGGCTCGGCCACGACTTGGAATGTCGCTGGAACGTTGGAAGTCGTGACCGATCCTTACTCCCACAGTAAACAATCAATGTGATAGCTCTCGGCTGTACGTTTCAGATCTCCGACTGCGGCATGGTGCTCGAGGAGCAACCCGGCAAGATATCCGAGGCGTTCCGTCTCTTCCTGCAGGGAGAGGGCTACGGTAAGTAGGCTGGAGGCCAGCCCAGCCCGCAGTTATGTTGCATCCACTCGCATTCGGGAAATAAAGGGCTAGTATAACTAAATCCAATAGTCCCAGTGCGGTATTCAGGTACTTGAATATCGATGCCGATTACGTACGCTTATTATCGCTGAAGATAGAGTAGAAATTTAAAATCTACTCCCTAATCTGTACTGGAATAAAAGGGATGGCAATGTTTATTCAGGGACGGTTAATTATGCTAGCCCTTTTTAAAATGGTTCATGTTGGAACATGTATGCTATAACTTAAATGTTATGGTTTTAACTAACTTTTCGAGTACTTGGTCCATTACATGAGATTCGGTGACAGGTTAATCTTCTATTAAATAATAAATTATGCTTATATTGCAATGTTTGAGATAAAATATAAATATTACTATGTGATCTATCGTGAAAAAGAAAAAATGGTTATTATTCTATACCAAAATTTCGTCCTGTCCAAAGTCGTAGGTACACTAAAAATAATTGGATGGAGGATAATGTTTTATAAAATATTTTAATGTACTATACTGAACGATACATAATTGTTCAAAACAACGAAGAAGTTTTTTAAATTAAATTATCTGACTGATAACAGTCTAACTGAAACAATGTTTATGGAATGGTACCAAACGCAAAAATGTGTGCCAACTGTTCACATAGTGCATAGCGTTCGTAAGGAATCTCACGCTCTGTTGCCAAATACTTGTGTGCCACCAACACTTGAGAATATGACTAAAAAGCCCCCGATGAGGGGTCTCCCCAGGGTCTGACCACGGGCGCGTGCATTACGAATTTCATACACCATGGATAACAATTCATTTTGAATCCCACGTCTCACTTTCCGTCCCTTTAAAACCATTATATACAATTCGATATTATATAATACCGATTCCCGATATTTTTATATGAATTACAAAATGTACGCGACTGTAAATTCGGTGTATTTTTCTAATATAACAAAGTAATATGATAAATATTAATGTGTACCCAGTTTGGATGTACGAGTACTCTAGTTGTATAACAAATAACATATTTAGTCACTATGATTAATCATTAATATAATCGAAGAAATGACTGCTTTTAGTGCTTTTAATGTGTAATTCACTATAATCGACATATTGACAATAACGTTAACATTGTCATGCTCTTAGTGCGAATGTGCACCGGCTAGCTTTGCATTTTGATGACTGATAATATTCTAAACCACGCCACGCCTCGCTCGATAGATGCAACCGACGCAACCACGACGCCATTTAATATATTACTACACCAACATTATTTGCAAATAGACATCATTTACAAAACTAAGAATCCAAGTAGTAAAGGTCTATCAGTCGTCATGGACAGCTGACTCGTACATGGCCATTGCATCTATTTGGCCGCGTAATCCAAGTGAACGTCAGTATATTGTTCTTTTCTAAAACTTCCCTACTTCTGGAATGTGATCATTTTCAAATATTTTGTTAGATGATAGATTTGTTAGATCAATCATGGCTTTCGGACAGCATTAAATTTTTGAAATTGTTCTTAGTGTTGTCAATATTTATTTTACCCGTTTATTTCGTTAACATTGCTACATTATTAAAATAATGGCGGCAGTTTTTCGAACAATGCATATTTAGGTCGAATAAGTGTATTCAAAATATGTTCTGAAGCATTTTTTTTGTTTTGTTAATTACGTTTGAGCCTGGATAATGCATTTTGCGGCCATCTTAATCCGGTATGTATGAGTGGGAAAGCTCGGCACCATATTGAATTGGAAATGCTTGGTTTCCCCTTTTTTGATATTAGTGTTGTGTGCGCTAGTCGGTAGATGTTCAAAAGTTACAGTTCTCTGTGGAAATGTGAATAGATGTTTTAAATTTCCATTTGTTAGAATATGGATATACAAAACTAGAAGCAGTAGGTTCAATTGTTGAGCAGTAGGTAATGGTATAATACCAAATGTGTAATATTATTACTGTAAACTTACTAGATATCCACGAGCATTGCATGCTGTTTTTCTTATAAATAGTTACTTATTAGCAGATATCGTTAAGTTTACAGCATTTTTGGTGCAGCGTAGTGTTGTTAACGGAATTGGTTTAAACTATTTCAATCGTAATGCTTAATTAGCGTTAATATAATGTCAATATTTACCCTAATTAACAATTTTGGTTGATAATGTCCATGCCAATTCCGATAACAGCACTACGCTGCACCAAAAATTCTGTAAAATTAACGATGTCTGCTTATTAGAAACACCATTCTTGGTCTTTATTTTACACATGTATTAGATTTATCATAGGATGACTACGAAATATCTGTCATAAGTGGTCAAAATTACTATAAAAATGTATCGTTACATATAACTTAAACACAGAAAACGAATAATTGATTTCCTAGTCATCCAGTGCATATATACTTACTTATCTGTGGCTAAAGAATTGCTTGAAAAAGATTTAAGAAATCATCCTAGTGATTTCAATGAAGTTCTCATGCTGACCAAATTGGGAAATAGTTAAAGCTACGTACTCACAGGCTTGCAAGAGCAGGGAACTGCCACAAGATGTAGATTTAGCATCTCACTCTATCTTATAGCTGTCCTGCACTTGCGGGACTGAGGGGAGGCACTTATGTCACTAAACAACTGTTACAAACCGGAAACATTCAAGTATTCTCGAGCCACAACATTACCTAGCACGTGTTACTCGTATTTCTCATTCTATTTGTTTTATTTTTATTTCCCACCTGGTAGGTGTTGTGCAACTGCAAAAAATAAGCACGCCCTGCCGTAGTGTACCCCAGCCAGCAACTGTGATCGTCTAGAGCTTGCGTAGAGGAAGTAAGTCACACGTTTTTTTTCTAGTACATCTTGTGCTACATGCGAAAACAATTTGTAAAGTGTGGAATGGAAAACCAATGAAGTGAATAAGTTTTCGGACGAGCATTAGGACAACTCAATTGTAATTTATCAATACAAAAATTAAATGATATCTACCTACTTAATGTACGTACTAAACGTTGCGCATTCGGCCAGCTGGACTTGAGTAATTAGAGTGCAGTATTTTTACGAGCTTTTATATTAAATTTAGTATTACCTGTAATGAAATCTAGCCAGTTTAATTTGACCCACTTGCCGTTGACCGATTGGGCTGACATTTTGATTACCTATAAGTATAGTTTGGATGACAATTAAATATTATGGTATACATCGAGCTGATCTGATGATAGAGACAGAAGGTGGCCATAGGAATTCAGTACCTACTTAACCGACGTAACCCCGTTGAGTTTGGGCTCGTTAGAATGCTCTCAATAGTCGTAGTTGATGACGGCATACAGAAAAGTACAGTCGGCAATAAAAACTTATACCTACCAAAAATTTAATTTTTGGCAGAAACTTATTATCTCTCTTTCTCTTAAGTAATTAAACAATTGTCAATCTCATACAATGGGCTTGTGACCTTAAATTTGTTTACGATGCCATTCGAACCAGTTTTTGTAGATGAACAAATGTTTCTATGGAAGCAACTACATTTAAAGGACATTAAAACCCAAAAAATCGAGTTCAAGACGGACCTCGCTGACAGCAGCCGAAACGCTTCATACTGATTGGCTTTAAAGTATGACGTCACACCGTGCAATTTGTACTAACCGTTGCATGGAAAATGAAGTAAATTGCTGTTTCGGTCGCGAAATACTGCGTTTAGGTCCATAGTTGTCATACAAATTAGTTTCTATAAAAGTGTAAGGATTCTATTGGTACCTTTAAATTTACTCTTGGACAGTAAATAAAAAAACTTTTTTTTCTGAACTTTCAAGGTTCATATCTTTTTATGATTTGAATTATATTTTGTAATTTATACTTTATTACAATCACATGATGGTTTACTATCCATTTAGCAACACGACGTTATCAATTTTAACACCACGCAACAAGCCTATTGTTTTCGCATGTAACATATTCTTGTAGTGCTTGGATGTGTAGTGATGATAAGTATTATTTTTGGTATGACTCGCTAAGTATTACTTTTCGCGTCGTTTCGGTATAAACTGATTGTTAAGTGGTAAACATGAATTTATGTTTTCATCTTTGTGTTCAAACTGAAGGGAAATACTGTGCCTAAAAAAACATATAAATTATATGTTATTCAATCCATTGTGGGCCTCTACTGTACTGTTTAAGGTCGAATGTTAAATATCACTAAAAGAAACGCTACCATGTATGTTTATGTAATCTTATTACAGCCTGACATATATAGAGAAATGCTCAAAAGAGTGTCGTAACAGTTTCACGCATCAGTCCGTCCATACAAATAAAAATACCTATGTTCCTTATATGGGTAGACCAGACGACCCGAAAACGCCACCTGTATAACGGCATTTTTCAGGACACCTGTTTTTTTATACTACCTACTCTGTGATAGGATCTTAGATTCGCGATCACAATTTAATATTTGTTTGTGCATCATTATTCATAATCGTATTGATGTTTAATTTATCTTAACTTTTTTTTTGTTTTTGACTGTAACTTGAAATAATTAGGGGTAGGTCGAATTGAATTTTAGTTATATTCTCAGAGACTAAAATGACAGGTAAACATAATCAAATTCGAACGGATAATCCTCTACTCGTCTAAAATATACTTTTTTATCTTTCTGGTTAAATCTGGGCCGATGTTCCACTCGCCATATTTCACAGAAGGGGACATAACTCCACTTAAATGTCTATTCTATTTCGTTCAAAAACTACTCTTCTGTCAATTATGCGGATGGAATTACTGGTTCTAGCCAAAATCTACCTAAAATACCGACCGTACGATTATATTTACACATATATCTGACGAAGATAGTGAGCCCTGTACTTTTCTGGGTTGATGTATAACGCTTGCATCTGAACACCTTCGTTACTCTTCGACCCAGAAATGTACAGTCATTTATTATAGAGGAAGTTTTATAATTATCAGGTTCCATTTATGCACACCATTATTTTCCGATCATATATTAAATTGCCTAATATATCCCGTTGAATGAAACTTGATTTGCTGGTAGATCATGTAACGTTCCGTATGTACGTTAGGTAGATCTAATCTAAGTATATGTTCTTTTTGATACAGGAAAAATTACAGTTTAGTTGTCCTATCGCTAGTTCGAGAATTTACGCAATCCCTCTGATGTGACTGTTATACTTTTATCCCGAAAATAAACAAAGTGTGCATAATAACGCGCCACGTAAGTTTGCGTATCTAAAGTTAGCTACTAACTATACGTATCGCGGCGAATCTTGACCCCTATGACAGGTGCCATCTCCATACAATTTATAACCTTAAACGTAAAATTGTAATGAAATGATAGCTGTCATTATTATATTTGATTAGCCGCGATATGTAGAGGGGTTCGACGGGTGTACGGTCAGCCTCACAAGGGCCTTAACCCCTTTGTACCGTGTCGCATTAAACGTCATGTTAAACTGCCATATGAAGTTGTCAAACGAGTGAAAACGACAAGGTACTTACGTGGTCTTTTGTCGAGGACGCGGTCCTTCTTCAGTTGGCTTGAACGCCAAATAAACAAGGAGAAGCGAAGCTTCTGCCGCTGGCTGCGTTATTGACCACTGACCAAACTACCGAACAACCTCGCTTTATAAGCATGACATTGGAGAAATCATCTTAAATTGGCTACTTTCCTAAAAAAATATATCTAGTCCGTCAGTTAGATTATCACAAATATTAAACACGTATTTTTTATTCTGTCAATCAAAAAATTATGAAAATATATTACCCCGTTAATGTTCCGCGTGACGTCACATTATGGTATACTGTTTAGCATAATGTGACGTCACGCGTCGTCATCGTTTTTAGGGTTTCGTAGCCAAATGGCAAAAACCGGAACTCTTATGGATTCGTCATGTCTGTCTGTCCGTCCGTATGTCACAGCCACTTTTTCCCGAAACTACAAGAGCTATACTGTTGAAACTTGGTAAGTAGATGTATTCTGTGAACCCCATTAAGATTTTCACCCAAAAATAGAAAAAAACAATAAATTTTGGGGGTTCCCCATACTTAGAATTGAAACTCAAAGGTTTTTTTTTTTCATCAAACCCATACGTGATGGTATTGAGGTTTCTAATATCATTTTTGTTAAACTGAATAGTTTGCGCGATACTTGTTCAATATTTGTTGATATAAGTAACGGACTAAATAGAGTTATATTTGTTTTACCCAGGAAAGTACCCGATTAGATGGAAACAATTTTTATTTTAAAGAAGAAGTTACTTGGGTGTTCAGCAAGTTATGAGGGCGACTGTACTAGAGGCGACTTGAGGCTAACTTCGGAGACGCAAAGTTGAGTGGCGCGCATTAGGCCTCTCACAGACTGGCGCGGCCTGGCCGTGGCGGTCAATAGTAAGCTTGTCATTAGCTGTCAAATTGACTATGGTCCGCCACCGCAAGCCGCGCCAGTGTGATGCAGGCTTTATAAGTAGTTGTTGGGTTGGGTTGCAGTGGCGCCGCTGTCGCCGACGAAGATCGTGGCGTTCCGCCGGCTCTCGGACGCGCGCCGCCGCCCGTGCCGCCACTCGCCCGTCATCCGAATCACCGAGAACCCCATCTCGGAGGCCATCGTGTGCTAAACTAACACGTACGGCTACTCTGAGCGCATACACTCCACCGAAATTAACAAACAGTAAACATGCCATAGTAACTGTAAGAGTAAATCCTGTCATAATAACGCAAGCCAAAAACTAGCTTATAAGCAGAGCACAAATTCGTTTTTGTCCTTACCGGGAAATCAACTTATCTTAAGCAATTATTTTTGTGTATTACTTGTTTACGGGCGTTTTCACTAAAATGTGCGACTTTTACCTTTTTTGTCAGAATTGAGATTTTTTTGTTTTTTTCGGGCTCAGAACCACGAGCACTCTTGATCCCGATAAAGAAAAAAAGTGTCCCCAATTTTTCATACATTTTTTAGGATTCCACTATGTGACGGTCCAAACAGAATGTATGAAAAAAACGTCACATAGTGGAATAAAAAACTGGGGACACTTTTTTTATTTATCAGGATTAAGAGTGCCCATGATTTTGAACAGGAAAAACCAAAAGTTCTCAATTCTGACAGTAAAAGTCGCACATTTTAGTGAAAACGCCCACCTACAGTAATATAAACGCGAGGGCGACTAAAACTTTGCAGTGTATCTTTTGAAAGCAATTTTTGGTCGTCATATTGCAATTATGCAGTTTATTGTTCTTTATTTGTTTACGAGTTTAGTTTCATACAACTTCTAAAGGTCCGTGGATCGTCGTTATCAATTCATACACTTGGTGATGACGTTTATACTTCATTGAAACGACTATCAGTTAGCATTTCTTGATAAAGTCTCATTTGGGGCAATTTTAAGATAAGTGTCATACGTATAATGCTAACCTTTTTATTATCCATTTCTATTGGTTCTGACTTTAGTTACTCGAAATGTTAACTTTTTATCTATACATATAATAAAGCTGAAGAGGGTCGAAAGTCTGTACATGGAAGATATTCGAAAAAAAAATGGCTAGGGATACTTAAAATCGATAACAGAACACGTTCCAACAGTTTTTAGAATTTTTGTCTGTTTGTCTGTTTATCTGTTTATCTGTTTGTCTGTTTATTTGACCGCGCATCACGTGAAAACGGCTGAACCGATTAAGATTAATTTTGGTATAGAGATAATTTGAGTCCTGGGGAAGGACTTAGGGTAGTTTGTATCCTGGAAATCAACCCCTAAGGGGATGAAATGGGGGGTGGAAATTCGTATGGAGCTACTTAAACCGCTGCACCGATTTGGATGAAATTTGACATAAAATTAGTTTAAGTCCCAAAGAAGGTCATAGGATAGTTTTTAACCCGAAAATCTTCCCTTTAGGGGGTAAAATGGAGGGGTGAAAATTTGGATGTAATCCATTTTGATAAAATTTGGTTTAGAGGTAGTTTAATTTCTGGGGAAGGACATTGGGTAGTTTTTATTATGGAAATCTTCTCCTAAGGGGGTGAAATGGGGGGTGAAATTTTGGATGGACTCCGTTTAGACCAAATTTGGTATAGATATAGTTTGAGTCCCGGTGAATGACAATGGATAGTTTGAATCCCGAAAATCATCCCCCAAGGGGATGAAATAGGGATGAAAATGTGGATAAATCCCATTTAGTTAAAATTTGGTATAGAGATAGGAGGAGTCCCAGAGAAGGATAATGCATAGTTTTCATCCTGAAAAATCATCTCCTGATGGGGTAAAATGAGGGGTGAAAATTTGGATAGAACCGATTTAAATGAAGTTTGGTATGGAGATAGTTAAGAGTGCTGGGGAAGGACTTAAAGACTTAACATAATTTTTAGTCCAGAAATCATCTCCTAAGGTGGTGAAATGGGGTATGAACATTTGGATGGAACCCATTTACGGTATAGTGAGTTGGAGTCTTGGGGAAGGACATAGGATAGTTTACTCCCGAAAAGTATCCCCTAAGGGGGTGTAATTGGGGGTGAACATTTGTTTGTGACCCATTTTGATGAAATTTGGTTGAACGATAGTTTGAGTCCCGGAGTATGACAACGGATAGTTTTAATCCCGAAAATCATCCCCTCAGGGATGAAATAGGGAGTGAAAATTTGGATAAAACCCATTTAGATGAAATTTGGTTAAGAGATAGAAGGAGTCCTAGGGAAGGACAATGCATAGTTTTAATCCCGAAAAATCATTTCCTGAGGTGGTGAAATGAGGGTTGAAGATTTCGATACAACCCATTTAGATGAGATTTGGTATAGAGAGAGGTCTCAGTGCAAGGAAAGAACATATAATAATTTTTATTCCGGAACACATGAAAGGAGGAAATAAGGGGAGGGGAACACATAAGGGGGTGAGAAATGGTGGATGAAAATTTGGATTGAATCCATTTACGGTATAGCGATGGTTAAGGAAGGACATAGGATAGTTTTATCCCGAAAATCATCCCCTAAGGGGGTGTCATTTGGGGTGGAAATTTGTTTGTGACACATTTTGATAAAATTTGGTTGAAAGATAGTTTGAGGCCTGGAAAAGGACAAATGATAGTTTCTATTCTGGAAATCATCCCCTAAGGGGGTGAAATGAGGGTGAAAATTTAGATGAAATTTGGTAAAGAGATAGTTTGAGTCCTGGAGCATTCTCCAAGGAGGTGAAATAGGGGGTGAAAAATTGGATGGAACCCATTTACGGTATAGCGGTAGTTGGGAGTTCTGGGGAATAGGAACATTACATAGGTAAATATGCATGTGACGGTAGTTTCGAAGATGTTTTCTAAAACGGGGTAAAAAAGACGTTTTATTATGGCTATTTTGAAAACTAATAGATGTAACATTTTGTTGACGTGTCTTTATTTTTAATATAAAATGTTTAAATTACAAGTCAGTTAATTGAATCCTACGGTTTAGTAGAAAAAATTCCTTACGGCCGTGTGATATGCATGCATTTATACCCTTTCCTTCATACAATCCATACTAATATTACAAATGCGAAAGTAACTCTGTCTGTCTGTTACCTTTTCATGCTTAAACCGCTGAACCGATTGAGATGAAATTTGGTGTAGTCTAGAGATACTTTGAATTCCGGGGCCTTCCCAAAGAATCCTTACTAAAGATAGTTTTTATCTGGAAATTCATCACCTAAGGGGGTGGAAAGGGGGGAGAAAGTTATATAAACGAGTTCCGCGCGGACGAAGTCGCGGGCAAAAGCTAGTTTATAATAGTCGTTCAGTTTAGGCTCAATGTCAAATGTAGGGTGTAGGTACGATGGTCTAAATGAATACATGCTAGCCCATGTGTTTTAACAACTTTCTTGGGTGCACGTTAAAATATTTTTACGCACTGGGTTTAAATTTTTATCTTCACGTACCTTTTGTCTCATATATTTTAATGAACGTTTATTGCGCGGGTATTAGAGAAAGTTGAGAAAATACAAAACGTTTACTATAATGTATCGTACGGGTCAGAAGGTACTATTTTGTCGATTGTTAATAATAATGTGTAATTGCTTAGCGACTTCTCGACTACCGACAAATCGGTCGGTACTTTTGCCTGGGAACGACACAAATATCCAGAAGCCTATAATGACATAATAGTTGTTTCTAAACCAGGGACCCGCCCGGTATCCCCTTCGAGGGTTTTTGAAAGGGTTTTTCGTAAGGCTTTGCTTACCAAAGCCGATGCTCCTCAAAACCCTTTCATTTGGCAATTAAAGCGCTTTAAATACGGTAGCCCCTTCAAAAGTTTTTGAAAGGGTTTTTCGTAAGGCTTTGCTCGCCAAAGCCGATGCTCCTCAATACCCATTAATTTAGCTATTAAAGCGCTTTAAATACGGGTAAGCAGTTCCCCTAACGAATATCAGATACCTTCTCAAGCGCTTAAAAAAGCCTTTCGAAAGGCTAGCGTTGGTAGCTCTTGAAGGGGTTTCGCTTTCAACGCTCATGCAAAACAAGAGCAAAATTGTAAATTTACGTTAGACGACGGGATGTCTACCTACCCTCCCTTAACGAATATCAGATACCTTTTCCAAGCGCTTAAAAAATCCTTTAGAAAGGGTTTTTCTATAAGTAGAGGTAGCCTCGCGTAAGGGAAACCCCTTCGTACGGCTGAGTAAAATGAATGGGTACTTAGCCGTGTCGGACAGACAGTGATTTGGGCTATTAAACGAACGACTAGGCGTTCAAAGGCTTTTTTTCTGGGAAGGGGTGGGCGGGTTCTAAACTACATTGTTTGTAACATTAAGATTGTCCTGTAATATCTAATATCTATTGAGTGCCTGAGCTCAATAATAAACTGGTGTACGTATACACTTTCGTGTTGAGTATATGCGCTTAGGGGTATCGGGAGAAGTATATTTGCGGGGTGCATTTCTTACCGCTTGTATTTATTTTTTACACGAAAAAGCTTTAAAACAATTGAGTTATGGCATGTATGTGATTATGAGCGCTGTTAATTGGTGATCAATTGATCATATATTTTATCGGTAATAAAATAACCATAATTATTTGGCTAAGTATCGAAGTACATATGTACGTCATTTAGTTGGCATTACTTGAGAGGTTCAATAAATATTGTAAGAATGTTAGCATTGCAAATAATTTTTTATCATTAAGGTTTACAACGGAACCAAAGAAATTGTGTAAGTGTACATATCTTGAGTGGGCAGTGGAATGTAAATATTCCGGAACAATGGTAAAAGAGGCCCGCGAACCACCTGACTCTCTTTATTCGAGGCGCACTGTTCACTTTATATCCATGTATCGATTTAAGAGTAATCTTACGACCCACTATACGTAGGTACTTTACAACATCTATTACGTAGTGTTAGGTAGGAAGTTGTGCTCATTAGGTGCGACTCGAAATTATTGATTATTTCAACCACAACATGGCGAGACTAACCACCCACATATCTACAAAGCCTGAACTGTCGGTGTATGCGTGAATGCACGTTCCTCGTAACTTATAAAATGTATGTACATATGTCTAATTTAATTTTACTTAACACTGGTTGTTTCTCTCGACATGCGGCGGTTAGAGAGAAAAAGAACGCCGGCGGTTCGCTGGAGCCTCGCTGGGTGCTAAGTTAAGACCAAGATAGATTTTCGAGAATGATTATTTAACGTACGAGTAAAAGCATTTTGGATGATTTTTTTGCCTATGTATATCACCTAGATATATGAAAATCAACTTTAAAATATTTTTTACTCGTTTATTTCAGCTTAATCGAAGTGTTGTGATCAATTGTCTGATGTTGTTTTGAGAAATTGTTTCTTTGTTTTAGTTTAAGTTCATCAGTATTAATTGTAAGTAAGATAGTTTTACTTTGTTGGATTATTGAAATCACTCACTGCTTTTAATATCAAGTGTTTAATATAGAGGAAACTGCTTGTTCCATTACAATCGATATCATTATGTTAAGTATTTAAGTGTATTGTTGTCCGGCGTAGAATCTCAGCCGCGCTGTGTCAGCTAAGCGGCGTTCAACTTACTTCAAACACGTCACAGTTAAATACAAATATAAAGATTATAATACTTGCATGCAAAGTACATAACTGTGAAGTTGTTAGTGATGGTTGATTGATGATTATGATGTTTGTGGTGAGTAGGACGCCAGCACCGAACAAGGGGTGAGCATTTCTCTTCGTAGTTAGGTTAGTACTGGATCTGTAGCTGGATCTGAATAGGACCCTGTCGGGACCGCGCGTGCGGCGCCTCCACTCGAGGCCCTACTATGTGCTTTGTAGGGGTACTGATAATAAAACAGTTTTATGATTTCTAGATTTTTAAATAAGCAAATTACCTTTGGAACAATCCTGTCAATGTTGAGGTTATTGGTATCACGTCGTGGAATAGACTCCAAAAAGAAAATTCGCCGTCAGCTTTGACAATAATTTTAAAAATACTACATTACTATTGATTCTACATTGAGTCAGAGAAAAGTGATCATTGAAATTATGACAATAAAAAAGTCTTTGACACTTAAAACCCTCTCAGTTAAGGAATTGATTGCAGAAATACTAAAAATTATGTCACTAATTGAGCACGTAATTATTATAATGTATATCAATAGATCAGTATTTCCTTGGTAGATTGCCACACAGTATATCAGCGAGTAGTGCCTAGACACCTTTTGAATTAATATTTATGATACTCAGTGGTAGTTCACTTAAAGGCGAATTAACTGTTTGGAGCTCGCACAATAAATTGCCGTTTTTATTAGGATTCCTTTTAAATCCATCACTGACTCGTAACAAGATGTGAACAACTGTTTATAATTGTGTGAATTTATTATGGTACTAATAAAAAGTGATTTTACAAGGACATTACTGTTTTTCTTGATGGATACCTTCATAGTATGTATATACATTAAAAATTTGAACTAAGAAAAAATCTAACAATTCAACTACCTATCGTATTTAGGTAGTAGGTATGTACAGTCGCCATCACATACATAGGTACACTATAGGTGTTCATAAATATCGGCACATGCACCCTAATGCCTTGAACATAGAGGTGTGTTCCGATGTTTGTGACGTGCTTGTTTGCTCCGATGTATGTGATGGATGGCGACTGTACCTACGTCACACAATCGTACTCAAATGAAGATTGTCACCCACAACGTCCACTTGAAAATTTGTAAACATACAGCGTACAAATTAAATAAGTCCGAAATAAAACAATTGAAATAGGGCCTAAAGCATTGTTATATTACGCGTCAAAAATGTAACCTGAACTTAAATGTCGAGCCGGCGAATTTTGTTGTATTCTTCTTTGTTTATGGACTAGATATATTAGATACTAATACTGTCACATTGTAATTCGCATATATTTTGACATATATATAAATACACGCTATTTTAATATCAATATCACTTAAATTCACTAAATAAAACGTCCGATTCATTTACAAACATTATAATTCTGAAATAAATATAGGAGTTCAGATTTCTATTTTATAAACAAAACATCGTGTACAATTACAACAATATGACAAATCACATACTTATATTTTTTGATGCAAACTCTTTTTTTTTATGAAATATATAGAATATCCCAATTGAACAGGTAATCTCCATTTACCTACAAATTTATTTCTAAATCAAAATGAGCGACATGTGATACAAAAACGATACCCCCGGTGTCCCCTTCTGATTACATTATCTCTTTATCATCTTTAATTTATCAAATAACTTAAGGTAGGCACAGGTATTTGGGCCGGTTAAAAGCTACAGACAGTATGTTTTCGCCCGATACAAAAACTTTTTAGTTTTGTACTTACGTGAAAGTTTAATAAAAATAGTCTGATTATGAAACTTACATTCGGGTTATTTTCAAAAATAAGTATCGTGCGACGCCCAGGGTGGGCCGGGGCTGCGGCCCCAGCGCATTTCACGAAGTGAAGCTACAAAATTTCAATTTTACAATTCTAAAGGCCGTAAGCGGGAGGCGGGAGAAAAGCGTTCTATGCGGATCCTTTCATATTAGCTCGAAAATTACAACCGGTACCGCCTCCGCGCCGCGCCGCCGTCAGTGCGTTTTGGCCTTAAGAGTCCGCAGGAAGCTCGATTCTCCATACAAACGTAGTTGCGCTCTCATTTTAAAACGACTAGCTAGTTTGCTCTGAAACGTTGTACTTAGAATAAGTTAAGTACCATCCACGCCCAGCATGGATGGCCTTATCACGCGATAAGAGACAGCATATAGCATCCGTCCCTGGCTGACACCGTTCGATAGAACGAGACGACGCGCTTATCCTGTCACTTATCGCGTGATAACGCCATCCATGCTACGGGGCCAGGTCTGTAATTAGTTTATGCAGCTTCAGATACCATAGTAAAAAAATACAGCAAATTTAAGTTTTGCATACAAAACTTGTTTGTCTGTATTTCGTTTGTTTTATAAACTGCAGGTCGATTACGTAACGCATTGTACGCGCATCAGGTAGATCTAAATGTCACTCTTTATATGGAAAAATGACAGTTAAATTGTCCTAACACGCGTTTGGAACGTTACGTGATTACCCCTCTGGAGCCATATAAACTAATTACAGACCTAGATATACATCATGTCATTGTGAATGCAAAGTTTCATTACAATCCAACACGTAGTTTTACAATGAGAACGAAACTCAGTTTGTATGGGAAGGTGAAATTCGGCCGAGCTAACGGACTCTTAAGGGTGGGATTCCACTTGTCCAAGACCTTTGTCCAATGTGCATTGCGACTCACATTTTTTAACCAAAATGTGAGAAGCAGAATTTGCTTGTAATTTTTGAAATTGGAAAGATCTTGAAAAAGTGGAATACCAGCACCCTAATCTGGCAACACTGGTCTAGGCCAGTCGTTATTGGTCAAGCGCCTCAGTGCTCTCAGTTTAGTAACATTATAACTGGTAGGTTCATGAAATGGGCCCTTGTTGGTGCTGGTGAACCAGCCTGGACTCACAAGGAGGTTACCCGACTCGCAAACCTTGCACACGATATTGCACATTTTCTTCCACAAATCATACAGATACCTCATATTAAATTTTATAAATGAAATTAAAAAATGAAAAATTGTTTATTTTGTTTTAAACAGATTTAATTTAAAATTTTATGACAAAGGCAAGTTTGGAGTCTCCTTTTAAGCATGACATTATGCTTGTTTCAGGAGACACCGCTCTTCCAGTAAAACAAGTGGTAACTAAGAGTAAACCATATAAGTACTTTACAGTCAAGTGCAAAAATATGTACCGAAACCTTAATCCGCTGACAAAAGAGCGATGGGACATATTTATGAGTAAGTTGTAGGTATGCACACATATTTTAACACTTGACTGTACCTAGGTACATTTTAAGAGGGAAACGCTCGGGTCACTTTAAATAGTGTTAAATGTTTTTTAACCCTTAAATTGGCAGAGTACCTATCTAAAAATGCACACATTTTTTCGTTACCTTTTTGCATTTTTTTCTAAAACGATTTATTGCGCTTTATACAGCGCATTTTTTTCTTATTTTGCAAACAATTTTTACTGAGTATTTACGATAATATCACTTTTGGCCAACCTCCTCATCCCATGTACTCGTAGCTATATATTTACATGATATTTAGACATGTAGGTAGAAGTGTGTAGTGTCACTTAGGTACACTTTACAGGGTAACCACTGACCACTTTAAGTGGTACTCGTAACAAAAAATCTAGAATGGGTTTCGAACTTGTGACTTTTCCGAAGAACCAACTGAGCTACCGAAGCCTTATCCTATTTTTCAGCTACTTCCTGTCGTATTACGTCTTTGGGAGGCTAGCAGCAACAGTATAGCGACTTCATAGCTTGGTTAAGAACGATCGGTCTAGACCCAACCAAATATCGCTACAAATTCCTAAACATTACTAGCGTACTTACTTAAAGCTTGTAAAACTACGATGAGCATCACTCTTCCAGTATAATAAGAGGAACGACTGGCGAGTCACTTGAGTTGGGGCCCGTCAAAATTACCTCCCAAAATTTAACTTTTGATACCGGAGCGCAATGCGGAGTCGTCATTTTTGGATAAACGGAATATTAGCAACACTTTCCTATTAAATACAAACCTATCCTAAATGATTTACCTACTTCAAAAACGAAGTTTAAACCGACTTCAATTCAATACTTCGCCATGCCACATAGGTACTTACCTACATGAAAATTTCCACATTTCTTTTCCAATTCACCACATGAACTTCTTTCCGAGAGCAACTTCTTTGCGTTGATTATTACAGAAAACCCCAAATCGCTACCTATCTGTGGCCTGATATTTTGAGGAGTTCCGTCGATTCATCAAGGATCTTAGAATTAACACTTCAATAGTTGCTACAGATGTAAATATTTAAGGAGTTCCATAAGTCATCTGTGGTCTTCATCATCAGTTCCACTGCACTAAAATTGCGTTTTCCGAAGGTACATATAGGTACAGGAGTTATAACTATAATAGAAAATACCGCAATTACAACACACGTGCCCTCAATTTCCCTGGGATTCCATTATCAAATCCTGACTTGGTGACAATCTGACAAACTCAGGAGTAAACTCTTTCGATTAAAAAAATAATTTTGGAAATCAGTCCACAATTGACGGAAATATCGGCGAACATACATTAAAAAATGCATAGTATAACCTCCTTCTCGTTTGAAGTCGGTTAAAAAAAAGAATAGTGACCTTGAGGCTCTAGTATAAGTTTTATCGTAACAATACGTTTTCGAACGCGTTTGCGTTTAGTTTCAATTTGTAGGGTAACGCGAACAGCGCCCCTCGTGGTAACTATTAGGAACTACGCGTTGCCATACAAATTGAAACTAAACGCAAACGCGTTCGAAAACGTATACCTATGTATCGATAAAACTTATACTAGATCCTCTGAGTTAGTATCTAAGTAGTCCTTCGTGCTTCAATGAAGACAATCGTTCCGCAAACTACAAGACAGCGCGTGCGGTACACGGATATGAATACGAGTGTCATTATTATCTGATATTCCATCTTGTAAATTGCAGTCCGCCTCTCAGGACCGTCTGGGTGCACCTGTAGCTCTAGTATAAGTTTTATCGATAGGTACATATACGTTTTCGAACGAGTTTGCGTTTAGTTTCAATAGGGAACATTACGCAAAGCTCTGTGTAGGGGTCGACACTAGCACAAGCCGTAAACAAACCGCCATGACGTACAATGTCATATTTATTAACCTATAACAAACAATAACAATTCCGTCCAGATCCAGAGCTTTGAAGGACTTGTCAAAGTTGTCAAAAAAACTGTTTACTAATTGTGATAGTGCTGCACTCTGGCGGCAGAACATTGCAGTAATGTTCCCTATTTGTATGGCAATGCGTAGTTCCTAATAGTTACCACCAGAGGCGCTGTTCGCGTTGCCATACAAATTGAAACAAAACTCAAACGCGTATATGATAGATAAAACTTAAACTAGAGCTACTGATGATCACTTGGCATCGCGATCAGGACCGATTAAGGATGAGTAGGTATTTAACAGACTCACTCTTACTTACCCTGATATCACGCTGTGAGGGTTTATGAAATGGATAACATTCACACTCAGAACGAAGGCGTGTCTCAGACGCCACCGGTTTTATTTTCTTAATCATATTTTATTTATAAAAGTAAAGGACGAAACTGCATATTTTGATATTACTTAATGTAGTAGAGTAATATGTTTAGCTTAGCTAACTACCATTCAATGTCTGCAATGTATACCTTTTATACAACAATAATGGTCGATTCAATAACAAATAATAGTTACTCGGGTCATCGTCTTTCCTGTGGTCACTAGTTAAGAGCTTACGTGCATATTAGGTATAAATAATGTTTTCCGTTAATTCCCATGATAATAGATACATAAGAGAACACGCCGCCGTTTATGCGGAATAAGAGTCCAACCAAAAATTTGGCTTTGTAGCCTTAACTTTGACAATGCCCACAGGAAAGACTCGAACCTAAATCTGTGTATGACCCATTCATAGATGCCGCCACGAATAATAAATGCGTTCCAGATTCGTGCCGCCACCTGTAGTACCTTCACAGAACTTATAGTCCGTAAGCCCACTCCCAATACGCCTACGTCTCATGACCACATGATAAAATGCATGGCAGCAGGTCGAGAAAGAAGTGCTGAGCAAGAATCAGAAGATTATCGCACCTAAAATTGACCGAAAGTTTGAAAAATCCTTCACTTCGTGTCAAAATTTTAATGGTAGGTATATTTTCGTCATGTGAACAGTACGAGACATGTGGCATTATTTAGCCCTTTAAGAGTAAACCTAAGTTACAGGGCCACCTTTTGGCAAAGGTGTATCGGGAGTGGGCTAACGGACTATTAGGGACCTCGCATAAATAAAAGTCTAAACCTACCTGTAACCAAAGACTTATTTCCTCGGCGTTTATTTTTTGTACAACGTCTCCTTCCTACCAGGCGAGGTGATAACCTGGAAATGTACGTAATTAAATATTAATTAAAAAAAAGATTTTAATAACGCCAACAATACAAATAAAAGAGCAATGAGTGTTTTTAACTCATTCGCCGCCATTGACTTGAACTCAAGTTTGTCACTGTTGCGACCTCAGAGCATAGAATACTAGAGAGAGGACAAGCCGCCGGCGGCCGTGTCGCAGCTGTATGCTCAATGGGCATACACTGCCATACTGTGCACGCGTGCTGATCGCAGAGAATATTACGTTTTTTCCCAAAATGCCTGATATGATGCGCGTTTATTGTCAAATAAGCGTGTAGGTATACAAGTGTGTGTGTTTTAGATGTGTGCGTGCTTTGTCTTGTCAATTACTTGGGCGCCATGTCCGATCTCCTTATATTCATACATCTGTGGTTTCGACCCACCTGCCACCAAAGAGAATATAACCCTACCCTGCCACCGACTTCATACGAAGTCCAAAAACAATAGACTTAAGAATTACGTGACGTGGGGGTGCCACATTGCATTTTTATTTTTTTCTGCTGCGGCGAATGGGTTAAATGTGAATAAGTAGGCACGTGCCGTATTATACACCTAAGATTAGTCTAGTGTTTAACAGATTGTATCAATACACAGTTGTACAGTCAAGGTCACCAATATGTATACACCACAAAGTTACAGAAACATGTATACAGACCTTATTACTACAGATTCCGTAAGGTTGTTGTATACATGTTTTTGCAACTTTTTGTATACTCATTTTGGTGACCTTGACTGTACCTACGCGTAATTGTATGCTGTATACCATACCTACCCGTCAACTCTAGAAAAATCTAAACAGCGCATATTATCTAGTGGTAGAAGTAACCGCCATCGGCACAGCGCCATGTACATTTTGTTACTAATTTCAGCAATATATTTTTATCACTTGTATGAATTTGAATTTCTAGCAATAGAAACTAGTTTCCGATCTAATTATGGCGGACCCCATGGTGTAGAGAAAGTTTCATGATATTCTAATAGCCTGTCGTTTGAGAATGAGAACCAAACTACGTTTGCATGGAGAGTCGAGCGTCCTGGCGACCCTTTACTTACCAATTTACTTTAACTTTTTTTTTTTTTGGTGCCTGAGACAGTATTCCGGATGTTATACCAAATTCTACTCGGCTGTTGGCCTTGACTTGTTCCAGCATCATGATCTCTAAAACAAGGAACAGATATGTACCTATTTTGTATTTACAGGAGCCCAAAAACAGATACAACAAGGTATAATAATTAAAAGCTTTCGAAGACGTCTATCTCAGACACATATGTCCTATCTCTTTGAAGCATATGTCCTGCAGAACATGCAGCACCTGTCTAGGTATCGGAAAAGTTTGTATTTATAATTCTGGTAAGTATGATTTGTCCATTTTTCATAGCATATAAGTAGATAAGTAATTAACCGTAAAAAAATGCTCTTTCATTCGTTCGGTCTAAACCGTTTGCCACCATTGTTCAATTTCAGATGCTCTAGCTAGCGAAAGTGACCGCATTGTCTAGTTAAGACGCACTCACCTCTGTTCCTGAGACTATGATGCCATCTAGAAGTTAGGATTAGACGCTGGGAATTCTTGCCTCGTCGGGGCCTAGCTGTTAGGCTCCGGTACCCATCCAGAAACCTTCCTCCAGGACCCAAATACTGCGCCAATGAAATATTTACGAAAGGCGACATTCACGACGATCGACTACGAATTAAACTCGCAAATCGCTGTTCTAAATTCTAATAGATAATCTAAAATCTAAATGCACTTTTTACTATATGGATGATAAATTCTTAATACCTGATGGCAGTGTTATTACTATTAGAAGAAGAATTATTGCGAGAGAGGTGTATCACTGGAAACATACTTGCATTACCGTTCTGAGATATGAAAAGAGCAAAGCGAAGGTATCTTTGACTCTTTATTGCGCTCACGCTGCGCTGAGGTAGGTTTGATCGAGTTGATCCAAATACTTATTAAGGCACGTTTCTATACAGTCGTTGACAAAGCTTTGAATACTTCATAAAATTACAGCCTTCAGGTTTGTTGTGCTCCTTAGAGGTATCCGCTGGTGACGACGACTGACCCTTTGACTTCCGTCCTGAAAGCATTACATCAATATGAGAGTATAAGTAGGTACTAACAATATTTATACAATTAACTGCCTATACTATAATTCTGTTGCTATCATGTGACATAAAAACAAGTGAACAACCCTTACATGTCGAACGCAGAAAATTCTAGCAGAGAGCCCCAAATTCCTCCATCAGGCTTCGAAAGACGGAACCCGAGCCACGGCTCTCCAGGTGAATGCTTGCTTTTCCTTCCCGGCGAGTGGGCTGGACTGGCGAGGAACAGCACTGGACTATGTTGGCTCGACCAATACATGGAAGACATGGATGTGAAAAGTTCCAAGTAGTTTCCGGTCTTCGAAAATGATTCAGTAAACAGACTAAGTGGGAATTCAACAAATAAATAAACATAGTCAACTGGCCAAATGCTAACGAAGCACAATTAAACATTGGATTATTAGCAATTTAGTGAAGTTTGACTAAGCTAAAAAAATCGCAATGACAAACGGAGATCAGAACTGGAGCTGGGAACGGCGTGAGTCGTCCGAAGAGGTAATTTAATATATTTGAGGGATTATATATTTAATGGCAGATTTTTTGGATTTTGTGTTTTTTAATGTTTTTGGTTTTTTTTTTTTTTTTTTTTTTTTTTTCATTTTCTCTAACTTTTTTGGAGCTTATACTCCACTATGTTTGCATGGACGCCGGCGCGTCCCCGTAATGTTTTTGGTGTTAGACATCTTATGTTGAGACAAGTAATGTTTAGCCTGGTGTACTAGACGTCATAAAGTTGCTATAATATCAACCTAGCCAGCATAATCTCGTTTAGGATGTTATAGCTAGTAAGTACTTAGACTAGTGCGAGCGGGACGAATGCATCATGTCCGATCATGCAGCTAGGCCGATTGGCTTAAAAATATCTAATTATGTACAAGTAGCAGCCGTAAGTATTGTTTTCCTTTGAGATGTTACTGCAGGTGATGGTGGAGGCACAAGAGTCAATCTTTATTTCTTAATTGTTATGTAACCAATCTAAAACCTATTTTCTATATATATTTTTTTGTGGAAGTTTTTAATTTTTAGTTTTTTTTGTGTTTTTATTTTTATTTTATGATTGATGCGTAGCGATGATTAGGTATTACTTATTATAAAATATATTGCTTTTCTGGCAGTGACAGGCATTTTGATGTTCTATAGAGCCAGTTTATTGCGCAGCCTGCAGCGTTATTTTAAGTTGGCAGTGTGATGGTTGAATGCGATAACATGCTGTCCCCTGAAACAATAAAAATAATTATGAGTATATACCTGAGTATAGTTGCCGGTATGACACGAATAGAATTGGGAATGGACGAAAATATCAGAAGTTCCTGATTATTTTTTCGGTGATAGGAATAACATTCCTTAGCACCAGAAAAAAATTGCAGACTTTTCAGATGCGTCAATTACTTACGTTTTGGGTTTAGGACGGCGAATAAGAAACTTCCCTTGATCCATCTCATAATGCATTTTTTTATATTTGACCCTGGCATTGGCAATGACAAATATAACTGCATTGTAAATATCATTGCCGGTGACAGTTTACCACAGATACCCTTCCTCTCACGGTAGGTAACCGCCAAATTTAAAATCCGCTTAATTTAAGCCATATTTACAGCTTGTTACGGGTAATAACGAGGAATACGTGCGTTCTTGCGTCCTTGGCTCTTAAAACGCCTGATCTACGTGTGCGTCAGTGGGGGCCAATTAGTAGAAAGTACCAAATCTCTTTTATCTACCTACTGACGCACATATGGGTCGCCGGGCTACAGCAGGTTAAAGATATTTTTATGTAATATGAGACGGATCAAAGAAACTTTCTTTCTCAGGTCGCATTTCTCAACCGATTCTCGTGAAATTTTGTGAGCAGGTTCGTTATAATTACCTATGTATAATTTTATAGGCGAGAAACTTTTTTGACATTGCGCACACTTTTAATCACTTGAGTCATACCTGCAACTTATTTATCTTATTACTATTATCAAAATAAACAATAACGTCGTCACTAACTTCATCCATTCCAAAGACTGCGCCCGCATTTTACTTCAATTAACTAGTTAAAATCGCTTCAAAATATATGTAACGATAAATACAACTATAATCATTACCTACGTGACATTATACAGCCTGTATTTTTAATATTACCTCAAATTGTAACCAGATGCAGGTAATAGGGCTATGAACCGATATTGCAAGATATTTTTAAATTAGTCTTAACTAACAAAGAATAACTAATTTTTGAAAATTTATGGAGCAGCAATGTATTGCGTACACTCCTTTGACACATGGAAGAAGCGTTAAGCGGGTCACTTGTGACATTTGTGACGTCACGTCAGTAAGACAAAGTAGTACATTGCGTGCTGAATTATTTTATACAGAAAAAAAAATTGGTAGGTTAAGAAATTTTTCTTGCAAAATCAGTTCATATCCCTAACACCTACGTCTGGTTACAATTTGAGGTAATATTAAAAATACACGCTTTATATTTTTCAACACATTTCCTCGTAACGTGGCTCTTATTGTGCCGCTTTTAGGCTCATAATCCTGGGTATTAAACACGCGTGTTTCATAACATTACGACACTCGTGTTTTATGTTTATATCCCGATTCAGACACACGTTGGCACCTTGCAGCAAATGCTCTGCGAATTCTTAAATTGACCGGGTTATACAGGTTTTTTTTAATTCTCGGCAAATGGATTCTTACTCGACTAAACAAATTAAATCCTTCTTGTGAATTAATTGATTATTTCTTCTTGAATATGATATAGAAACGTTTCATTTAGTAAAACTATTTACTTTTGATAACATTTTACATGAATTTATATTGAATACGAAAATATATATTTTATTTTGTATTGGCTGTTTAAAGATTAGTTGCGCGCTGATAGGTAATTTCACAAATATTTGTAAACATTAAGAATGCGTCTTTGGTTATTATTAAAAATGTTGACTCGTGGTGAATAGAAAAGTGATAAATAGAATTGACGCCACTGGAAATTCTTGGAGATCTATAATTATGTGAGTAAAAACCTGCTGTCATCAATAACTGAAGGAAATAGGGAACATTACGCAAAACTCTTCGTAGGTGGCGACACTATATAGCAGCGTTGACATTGTATCTCGTTCCCAGTTGCGGTATAATCTATGCAAGGATCCTTGTCACTCATTTGACAATCAATGGGGAATGGATGAAAATTTTAGAAGTGCATGATTTTATTTTTGGTGTTAAGAATAACCTTCCTTAACACCAGAAAAAAATTGCAGTATTTTCAGGTGCGTCAATTATTTTTGAAAAATATAAACAGTTTCCTCACTTACGTTTTGGGTTTAGGACGGCGAATGAGAAACTTTCCTTGATTCGTCTCATATTACAAAAAATATTTTAAATATCTGACCCTGGCAATGACAAATATAGCTGCTGCAGCTGTCAATATCATTGCCAGTGTCAGTTTACCACGGATTTTCAAGATATTTTTTGTAATATGAGACTAATTAAGGAAAATGTGTCATTCGCCGTCCTAAACCCAAAACGTAAGTGAGGAAACTGTTTATATTTTTCAAAAATAATTGACGCACCTGAAAACTCTGCAATTTTTTTCTGGTGTTAAGGAAGGTTATTCCTAACACCAAAAAAAAAATCAGGCACTTCTAAAATTTTCATCCATTCCCCATTGTCCATGTGTGTGTGTATCCCTATAATCCCGGCACATATTCTTTTATAGTTTATAATTTGTAATTTGTATTAATGTATTCGTGTATCATCTAATTTCTTTTGTGTATTCTAATGTACTCGCCAATATGGACTTGTTCTGGATTAAATTATTTTCATTTCATTTTCATTTCATTCCTATAGGTACTGGTTTACTACTAGTGGTAGTGCTGCCTCTGGCGGCAGAACATTGCAGTAATGTTCCCCATAGCTTAGGAGCCTGTAACATTTCTATTTCATGAAAAGGATTTTTTACTCGCAAATGTGTTGAAAACGTCGTATGAAACGCGTGAGCTTTGATAATTACATCCTCGGTTCTCTTATCACGCTCACCTGCGGTTCGCGTGATAATTCCGCCTCTGATGCGGAACAACAACAACAACGCGGGCCAACATAGCTCACTTGTGTTACAATGTAGGTACTATTATATGTAAGTAGGTAGGTACACCGTGTAACAGTACGTGCGCGAGGTGGTAATACCTAGGCTGGTACAGGCTTAGGCAATAGCGCTCCAAGTCGTTTCTGGTGCAGTGGGTTGTCCATGGGGGTACCCAACATGGAAATACCACTATGATTATGGGGACCTTTGCACCGGGAACGGGAAGGGGCGGTTTACTTCAACAAGTTAAGTTGTTTTTACTTTTTATAATAACGATATGTACTGTAATTTAATTAGAAATACCTGAATATAATTAATTAAATTTAATATTTAGGATGAAATGGATGCAGTCAGCTGTTGCTTAACCCTATCCTTATATGATATTGATATCATGTATACGTATACCTATATGCAGTTTCGTTCTTCTTCGAGATGGATTTTTACATCAACCTATTTCCCGTAGGACCAAGGAGGAGTTTTTAAATAATAATTACATCGTTGTGCTTATTTTGTAATTGATTGTCGTTTTTTTTAAACATACGTACCTATAATTAACAAACTACAAAGATTATTCAAAGTTAGAAGGGTCACAATAGGGAAGATGCAGCTTTAATATTTACCATTATTTTGTAATCAAAATGTTGAAAAAACATACAATAATAGCTACTGAAACGTTTTTACTTTAATTTATACTAATTTCAAACAATAATCACGATTTCAAGTAATGTGAAACGGAACGTATTTTTATCCACCGATCAGCGACTGGTGACGTCACTCCTGTTATGGCAACTAATGAAAGGTTATAATTGTACAGCGAAAGACTAAAATTAGGAATTTTGAATATGGAATATTTGACATGGTCTTAAATTATGGCGAGTGACAAACACGAGTGACGTCACAGGAACTGTAGATCCGTTTAGGCGCGAACGCTTGAATTGTCAGTTTGTAACAAACATTTTTTACTATAAATTATAGTATTTTAATTTTTTAATACACTCGTGGTCCATTCTGCATGAAATTGTTTCAAATGAAAGCAAAAATGAAAATATTGCATCTTGCCTATTTACATAATTTAGTTTAGAATCACAGCACATTACAACAACAACCATAAAACCAATTTAATTAATTATTATAATTTACCTAATCAATCGTATGGCGTTTTCTTTTCTTTTTTTTACTAATCAATAAAGTTTCCCTCTAATCCCTAAATTGTACACATACAATTATGTGAGATAACATATGCGCTATGCTCGTAGCTGATCTCGTGGTTTTGCTCGTAATCATGTAGGTAGTCGTTATCATGGGTCGGCAATCTTTTTGAAACCAAGGGCCATATAGGAGCTAAAAAAATACGTGGACCGCACTTCTTAATTATTTGTGACTTTAGCAGGCAATTCCAAAATTCTGAATTTAACGACCTTAACATATGTAGCGGAAAGCGACTACGCCGTAGGCGCCCGCTGGGCGGGTTCCTCGCAGTGAAAGTGTGAAACGATTATTATATTATGTATCCTTACTTAATTGGGTAGGTGGCCGTTAATTGAGGGATGAAAGTAAAATACCTACTTCACAATAGATGTTTTAGTATGATTGCGATTGCACCGAATACCGCGATGGCGGCGGATACCGTGGTTGTGGCGGGTACTGCGACGGCGACATCTGCGGCGGCGGCGGTGGTGGTATGTAGGTAGCCTACCCTTCGTATGGATAGTACAACGGACCTGTATCAGGATACGTTTACCGCATATCAGTACCCGCGTAAAGTGTTTCTGGATATAGCGTTTACGGGTATGGCACGTCCTGGTTCGGCATTTGTCTTCGGTTCATGTTTTATTGCTGCTCACGAGTGCGACGGGAATCTCTAGAAGGGTACGGCATGGGTATTGTAAGGTCCGTGCTCCCGGGGTGGTTTGTGCCGGAACTTGTGTCACTTGTCACGGTCGTAGGCGGCAGAGGCACTGGATCCGGGCTCTCTGGACAAGTCACGTTGGTGATGAACCTAGCTTTCAAATGAATAACGCTCAAAACTCACCAGTGCAACGCGTAGGTCGTTATAGCCGATGGCCCGTTTCACTATAGCCACAAGTTACAATGACATTGGTCTAAACGGTAACACTGAGGTGATTGAACAATGAACGACCAGCCTTTTAGCCAATGTTGCCGATTTAGGCTTGTCAAATTGTACCTTGTAGCTTAGGGAAATCGATTCCTGATTGTGGGCAGGCGAGTTGAAACCAACGTGGTGACTGCTGCATACGACGACTCCTCGCACACCTTGCAGGGACAGGTGGGGGACCAAACTGCATAATTCAAGTTTTGTACTCCTCCTGTACTCACAAGACGCGTGAGATTCCACTGGCAACTTAGCAGTCACCACTCACGTCTAACAAACAACTCAACTCTAGTTGTCGAATAGTCAAAGGGTTAAATATGTAAAGTACGTCAAAGATCCTGACATGATTCCGTTGAAATAGCAACTAAGTAATGAAGAGTTAATTACTTCTGAGATCCTTGACGAATCGACGGAACTCCTCAAATCAACGAATTTGCTCTCGGAGAGCAGTTCATGTGGTAAATTGGAAAGGAAATGTGGAAATTTACATGTAGCTATGTGGCTTGGCGAAGTATGAATTGAAATATGTTTAAGCTTTGTTTTTAAAGTAAATTATTGTGTTGTTTATTCATTGATCAAATTATAACATATTATAGGTAGGTATAACACGCTCTTTTCTGGAGTTCGCCTAAGACTGCCTCGGGTTCCTAAAAAGAGAATATTCGGAAAAGTCGGTTACTACAAATTTACGAATTTTTGTTTCATACATACTTGGTCAACAGCCTCAGCTATGCTGATGACATCGTGCTGCTGAGCCCCTCAATCAAAGGTCTAAACAAGCTGCTTCTAATCTGTGAGGATTATGCAAATTCACACGGATTAAAGTATAATGTACTTAAGTCCGAAATGCTCGTTTTCGGAGCGGGAATAGGTCCGGAGTAGATACGTTCAAGAAGTCAGATTGAATGGAGCTGTGGTTCGGGTTGTTAAACAGTTCAAATACCTAGGGCACATTTTAACCGAGGATTTGAAAGACGATAATATTGGACGAGGATATTGAGCGGGAGAGGAGGGCCTTATCAGTCCGCTGCAACATGCTGGCACGCAGATTTGGTAAGTGTAGCAACGAAGTCAAGGTGACATTACTTATTCAATGCATTTTGTCAGTGTTTCTTCACTTGCCAACTCTGGTCCAAATTTATGCGAAAGTCGTACAGCACCATGAGGGTGCAATATAATGATGCATTTCGCACGCTCATGCGACTGCAGCGCGTCCAGCATGTTCGCTGAGGCGCGGGTGCCAGATTTCTTCGCCGTAATGAGGGCGAGAGTTGCCGCTTTCTGGGACAGGCTGGGGCGCTCTCAGAACGAGATCCTCAAGGTCATCTATACAACGACCTGGAGAGCCCTATTTTACGTTACGTTTCACCTGTGAATAAATGATTTATTATTATTATTATTTAGGTACTTGTGACTGCTTCTAGCTGCGTGCCGGTAGCTCACTTGGACATATTTGCGTATATTTTAATAAATCGTGGACCCCGGCGAAATAGTACATTACATCAGAGGCCAGGAAAACACGGATTTCCGGCCAAGTAGGTATAGATAACGGATAGAGATACGAGGCCGGGAATCCGTTTTCACGCCGAGGCATGTATGTATAGTGCTTTTCTCAAACATGCAATGAAATAAATAAAAAAATTAAAATCAGCTGTTCGTAAAACCTGCCGCCATCTTTGACGCTGTCTGTATGAGGTTGGACGTTGAAACAAAAGAAAGTTACTTTGCAGACCTAGGCCTGAAAAGTTGTATGAAATCCCATTTCAGGCCGCCTCGAGATGCTGCGCCCGAAAAAGGATACTTCCGAGTCTATTATAAGGAACGTAAAGAGAATATTTCATTGCATGTTTGAGAAAATTAAGATTTTATTTTAAAGATTGAACTTTGATAAATTTAGGTATAATAAATAAAAATAAATAAATATTTGGGGACAACCTTATACAAATCGACCTAGTCCCAAACTAAGCAAAGCTTGTACTATGAGTACTAGACGATGATATACATACTTATATATTGATAAATATATACTTAAATACATAGAAACATCCATGACTCAGGTCAGGAACAAATATTCGTGCTCAACACACAAATAAATGCCCTTACCGGGATTCGAACCCGGGACCTCCAGTTTCGTAGGCAGAGGGTCACTACCAACTAGGCTACAGAGGTCGTATTCGTGTTTATATTCTAAATTTATTGGTACTTACTATAAATTTGTACATTTATGCTTAGGTTTTTAACTATCGACTAATTTAACTGACAACGTAGTAAAATACTGTCAGCCTGGTGACGATATTGAACGGTTGCGTCGCTTGGTTGCGTCCCACAATTCTTACTACTCTTAGATATCCTCTCCGTCCGTACTGATACTTATGCAACGTGCACTTTTTTCTCCGCCGTTAACTTTAGCACTTACCTTGACGGATGATTTCGCCATTTGCAATGCGCATGCGCTGTAGAGTGTACAAAGTACGCGCAACTTCCGAGAAAGTGTCCTAGGGGTGTCACCGTTTGCTAATGACATAGGTACTAAAGTGGTTGTTGGTCCCATGGGAATAGGTGATCAGTATAGAATATCTTCGTCACTTTTTATCATTCCGACTAAATGACCCCAAAATCAAATACTTACCTAAATAGTAGATAGTAGATATTATTTCTTTTTTCAAGATGGTGGTTATAAAAACGCGCTTTGCAAACTTCGATTTTCTAGACCTTTATAGTACCTATGTCAAAAAAAATACAAACAAAGAACTAAAAAACATCAAACCCCCGTCTGTGTGGGAATTATTAATATGACCCCATCAAAGGCTTTATCTCCTCTACTATTCCTCTCTCACCCCATGACGCTGCCCGGCAGAGCGCGGCGGCCCGGGCATTATCGATCCACTCGGAAATACACTCTAACCCCACGTCTTAAGACAAATGTTGGCGTGGGCAGGGCTGGGAATCATCTAAAAGTTTTTTTGGAACTCATCTACCCTTCTTTGAAGATGTCGGCGCCCGTTACGTTATAGTGCAATTGGAAAGTTGCAAAACGGAAGCTTTGTATACATTTAACAATTTAGGTAGTTCTTTGTTGCTTTATGAAAACGAGATAGTTCCTGGCAATTGAAGCATGTCATACTCCTAGCGTTATTCCCGGTTGTGCCCCTATAAAGGAGCCCGCGGGTCCGCTTTGACACCTAATCCCAAGATTTGGCATAGGCACTAGTTTTACGAAAGCGACTGCCATCTGACCTTCCAACCCAGAGGGAAAGCTAGACCTTATTGGGATTAGACCGGTTTCCTCACGATGTTTTCCTTCACCGAAAAGCTAACGGTAAATATTCCGTACATAAGTTCCGAAAAACTCATTGGTACGAGCCGGAATTCGAACCCACGACCGCCGCATGACAGCCGCATGCCTGAACCACTAGGCTACCGTTGCTTCAATTGAAGGATGTAAAAGCGTATTTCTCATATTTTTTTTATTTTATTACCCATGATTTGGAATTGTATTTGCTAATGTTGACTTTTCCTCACGACAACAAAGATGACGCCTATCCCCCGAGCCCCTCCTCTTTCACGCTTTTGAGTTTTGGGACAGCAACAGCAGGTCCCGCAATATTTACCTGACAAATACTTAAGAAGGATAAATAGAAAGCAAATTAACATATTAAAAAAAGAGTTTATATAAAGAAATGTTTTAGTAACATAAAATAAAACAATATATAAACACCTACCTGGCGCCTCCAATACTCACCTAAGCGCCTCGGATGCACTCGCTTTAAATCACTATTAACATATTTATATTGGTACAATTTAAAAATAGATTTTGCGTAGGTTAAACAAGACTTGAATTTACGACTGCTTCCTATGACGAACTTTATCGGACTGGTAAACAGGTATATTTCTAGACACCCAGCTCAAACCTGGAACCTCGTCATGCGCAATGCACATGCAGTTTCCGATCGATCAAGTACTAATTATTTGTATTATCAGATACAAGATTATTTAAAAATATTTTACAATATTCGAAAATACTGTAACAAAATATGTATAAGGTAAGGTTTTGGCTTAGCCATGTGGATTACCTAGTTACACAAACTATTGTATACCATATATCTAAAGCATACCTAACTACACATAAACGATTTGTTCTTTTGTACTTGAAGCTGTCTTCGTGAACAAATAAAAAATAATACTTAAGTATTGTGGAAGAGCGAGCTCTCCCGATACAGGATATTAAAACTATTGGCTGATCTGTGCTTGCAAAATCTGTTATTTTTATTTATTTTTTAAAATTTCCTTAAACTGTATTTGTCCGTATTTCAAATAAAGGGTTCTCCCCACTTAACCTAATATCGTTAGTACTAATTTCATTACACCTAACAACGTTCGATATAATTTTCATTAGCCCTAATATTCGGATAACTAATCTTGTATGGCATAATTGTTTGCTGGGCCTAATTTCATACCTCCTAATCATTCCTAATACTAAACATCAAGTGTGCTAATATATTAGAAACTAATCATTATTTATCCTAATGATTACTAAGCCTAATGATTAATGTGCCTAATTTATTTATCGTATGGCGTTTACACACTGGTACATAGGTAATATAGACAATTTAATATTAAAATTAGGAGTTAAAAATTAAAATTTACAATTTTGCAGATAAAAGCTCGCCTCTTTTGTCAGGTGTTTAAAGTCCTCTGCTGAACCGTTGTATCTGGGCACTCGAATACCGGTTCTCCCCGGAATAAGTTCCGGGTTTCCACAGTCGCACGCCGGTCAATCGATCCATCCCCATTTGTGCCAGAGGTATGCGCAGTTTCCGATACCAGTCCTTAGGCGATTCAGTCTGCACCAAATTGATCGGCTTTCATTAAACCCCTTGGGCCGCTCATCAACCCTGAGCTCAAAGATAGTGTTGTTGATATTGTGCTGCTGGGTTTCCCATTGTTTCATCCACGCTTCGCTATCCTTCCACGCTGGGTCGTATGTATGAAAAGTCTTAGCTGGCGGGTTTCGGGATTTAAGGCGGGTGTTAAAGAGGCTACCCAGGTCTTCATGGATGGGCAGTAGGGTATTACCGGACATTTTGGTGAGTTCCCGTGTTAGGCATTTTTGTCTGCGGATGTCCGGTGGCGCAACATTACTGAAAGCCGGTAGCCAATGGGTAAATGTCGGCATGATACAGCCTGATATAATCCGCATTGTGTGGTTAAGCTCAACATCCACTCAGTTCATCCACACAGGTGCACAGTATTCTGCCGTCGAGTAGACGAGGGCCATATCAGTGGTCTTACGGCAGCCAGCACTGGCACCCCATGATGTGCCTGTTAATTTCTGGACTATGTTGTTCCTAGTCTTGAGTTTTCCAGACAATTTATCAAGATGGTGCTTGTACGTCAAACTCCTGTCGAGGGTCACACCAAGATATTTTGGACTGGAATTGTGACGCAAGACCGTACCTCTAAACCTAACGTTCAGCTGTTTGTTCGCTAATCTGTTGGAAAGGTGGAAACAGCAGACCTCAGTCTTGTTGGCATTTGGGCATAAGCGCCAGCGCTGAAAATACTCGTCCATAGCTTCCAGGTCTCTCTCTAAAATGGTTTCTGATGTCTCCATGATTTTGTTCTGGGTTACTAGAGCCACATCATCAGCGTAGCCGAACTTTCGCGAGTCGTGTCAGGTAGGTCGTTGATGTAAAGATTAAATAGCAGGGGAGCGAGCACAGATCCTTGAGGCAAACCATTGTTTAGAATCCTCACTTTACTTGACAGATGGCCCAGGTGGACTTGGAACGGTCTGTTTCTAAGGGCATCTTCTATCACTCTGAATATTCTCAGGCGTGGCACGGCTTTTAATAGTTTGTAAAGCAATCCTTGTCGCCACACAGTGTCGTATGCAGCTGTTAGGTCTATAAATACTGCAGAGGACTTTGACCCTGACTGAAAACCTGCCTCGATATGTGTTGTGAGGGCGAGAACCTGGTCACAGCAGTTTCGTTTAGGCCTGAAGCCAGCTTGCTCTTGCGGAATTTTAGAGAGGATAGTATCCGATATGCGATTATAGATCAGGCATTTCAATAGCTTGTAGATGACACTGAGTAGTGCTATTGGACGATAGCTGTCAGCCCTATCGTCGGGTTTTTCAGGCTTAAGAAGAGCAACGATTTTTGATGTCTTCAATTTGGTTGGAATTTTTCCATATTGTATCATATTTGTATAGAATGCTGCCAACCATAATTGAGTCCGCGCGCCACTGTGCTTTAGGAACTCTGGGAAAATGCCGTCTTCTCCGCAGGCCTTGTTTACGTTTATGGTTGCGATTGCAGATTTGATCTCGGGCATGGTTACAGGGCCGCTATATTTGTCGTCTGGAGTGGCCAGGGATTTTTCCAGCTTCAGTTTCTTGCGGACTTCACGGGTGTGGAGTTTGTGAATTGGTGCTCTACTATTCGGTTTCCGATGGCATTCGGGCTTACCTTTGGTTGACAGCCATGAGTCGTCTGACCAGAAGTTAGTCTTCTCAAAAGGTGCCATGCTTTACGAATTGAGTGTGTGAAGTTCATCCTTTGAACTGTCTGTTCCCATTTTGCCTGACGGGCGTCGTCCAAAGACCTTACAAGTTGGTAGGCCGTATTTCTGTCGGCAGTTTCCTGAAATTCTTCCCAAAGCTCTTCAGTCTCACTGTTCCAGCATGGGATATACTGTTTCCTGTACCCTCGTGGAATGCACTGTTTAGCTGTCGAGATAATCAGTTTTTTGAAACGGTCGTAATTTTTCGCCAAGGGTTCAATCCAGCTTATTCTCTCGTCCAGCTTTAAGGCGTATTGCTTCCAGTCGGCTTTTTGAAAATTCCATCGAGGACCTGGGTAGCATTGAACCAAGGGGATTTTTAATCCAATTTCCAGGAGGATAGGGCGGTGCTGGCTATTCGGAAAATCAGGAAGTACAGACTTTTTTACAGGTAGTGGTAAACCATACTGATCCTTTGAGGCGAAGACCAGGTCGGGGTTGTAATCTCGGCCCCATCGAGCAGATTTAAATGAACCTCTGGTTTTGTTGTCATGGACAAGAAATGAATTTGTCTTGTCCGCCCATTCTGTAATGTATCTGCCGTTCTCATCGATATCCTTGTAGCCCCAGGATGTATGATGGCTATTGAAGTCTCCCACATGCAGGCTTTGGCCATTGGCTTTTCGGTGGTTTGTAGATATTGCATATCTTAATTTCGCCTATCTCGATTGAGGTCATGGCAATGTTCTCGTGCTCGATAGTATTGGAGATGGTAACAGTGGATTCCGAAATGGAGTGGTGAACGTATGTGGCTGTACCATACTGAGCGTGATACGTGGCTGCTACCAGGTTATAGCCAGCCAGGTCTCCTCTGCGAGCGAGTTGTATTTCATCTGCAACATGTGTCACTTGTAGTAACACTACGTCGATGTCCAAATTGTTAATAATTTTAGCTAAACAGTCAGATTTAGATCGGCTTAACCCTTCTATGTTAAGTTGGCAGATGCGGAAGGAGCAGTGCAGCTGCCGAGTTTGTTGTTCTTTTAGCACCACCCGGAGGTCACGTGTAGGGTTTCTAGGGTTTCTAGAGTAGACAACGCGTCCGTGTTGGAACGCATGGGCAACGAGTGGGCCGGCGGTCGGCGCGGCGGGCGGCGCGGGCGGCGCGGTGGCGGCGCGGCGCCCGCGGCGGCTGCGAGCTGTAACCGGCGAGCGCACGAGGCGCGGTGCGAACGCTCCTACTGCCAGAGCGCGCACAGCTCTAAACCATATAATACAGGAAGCCGACGGTATAGACATATTTGCTGACAGTGTTGGTGTGTTCTGTAGAAAAGTAGGGTAAGTAATACGAGATATAAGAACTCATCATATAACATTCATAATATATACGCTCACTTTGTATAAGCTTGTTTAGTATAATATTCACTGAATATAATGAACGAAATATATAATTTCAAAATATCTATTTTTGTAAAGTATAACATTATTTAGATATAATATCAATTGATATAACGATTAAAGTGTATAATACTCATAACCCCTAAGATTTAAACATATATTATACAATTAATCTAACATCAAAAAGCATAATGCTCGTATAGTATAATAGCATACAATTACTCTTGAAATCGCTTGAAAAGCTGAATATACTGAATGTGAATTTCTTAGAGCGATTTTGTGTTTGAAGAAAAGTAAACATTGAAGATATACATGTTATGTAATGTTAATGTTATGTTGGTTAAAATTAAATATTTTTTTATGTGTTATGTGGTCTTCCTAATTTAAAATCAACCTTACCTAACTTATTAAGGAAGAGCTGTAGAATATCTGGCATGGCCAATATGCACCATTTTTTTTGAGAGCAGAGGAGGGTGTCTATAGTGTATTTTTGAAATCCAAAATCTGCGGAAATCCGTGGTTTTTGAGAAAAAATATATTTTTTTCATATGAAATTAACATTTTCATGGCCAAAATGCACCATTTTTTTTTAGAGCAGAGGAGGGTGTCTATAGTGTATTTTTGAAATCCAAAATCTGCGGAAATCCATTGTTTTTGAGAAAAAAAATTTTTTTTTTCATATGAAATTAACATTTTCATCAATATTATGGCCTGTTTTTGTATAAAGTCGGTTCTGGCGCTTCGCCGGCCGCTACCGCGGCACGCTCACTTCGCTCGCTCGGCTCGCGCGCTGTAGGGTCGCGGTACACCTAACACTCCTCCTCGCTTCGCTCGTCGTCGTACCTACACTGACCTGCCTTAGAGTAGAATATGCAAATGATAAACAAAAGGATTGGATAAGTACGCTATTAGGAACATATCAATGACAACACGTGCAAAGAAACAGAAAAATATGCGTCATGGCGGTCATAAAATCGGGACTCTGTATGAAATTTTTAATATTTTTTTTCTCGCAAACCAAGCGTTTCCGCAACTTGAAATTTGGCGAGGAGTCGTCTTATGGTGAGAACAATCTATAAAAAAATATGAACCCTGTACTCCATGCCAGATATTCTACAGTTGAGCCCTTATTAATCCTGAACATTTAGTTAAAGTAAATTGTCTCCTTGTAACCTAACCTAATAGAACTTATTTTTTTTTTAAAACGCATGGCAATTATTTTAAACTAACCTAAACCTAACCTAACCGCCAGCGTTTCGACGTCACCCCGCTTCGCGGGGTGCCTATTTCCGCTCTAAGGGACACAAGATAACCATAACCTAAACCTACCAAAAATACAATTGTTGATTTGTTTTTTACTACGCCCCCCCAGCCCCCCTTTTTCTAGCTGCCTTAACCTTATTCCGCGAGCTCTGATTTATATCTCATGTCTCTTATATCTTATAATGCTTATACTAAAAGATATTATGTATTATGATCGTTATACGTTTTGCATGTTATACCAACTGAAATTAGTAAATTTGAGTGTTATGCAAAAAAACGTTATATAAAATGAATATTATCGCAACTGACCGTTATTCCTTGTAATTTTATTGATTTTGTTATTATAGCTAACGTTCATTATATCTTGTCAACGTTATTAATATGAAATTATATATTATGTTGTTATATTTCGTGAGACGCACCCAGAAAAGTATTAACATTCTTATCGCATAACAGAGTTTAGATTTAAACTGGGACATGTTTCTTGTTGAAGTTATTTATGAGTTTATTTTAGTTTTTGTTTATTGTTTTATATCGTTACCGTATGTTTTAAATTTCGCATAAAGTGTGTATAAATATCTTTAGTTATGTTATGTATTTTGTAGGTATAAGTGATTTGGTGTAATACTGTTAACCTATGTGTGAATTAATAAAAATTCTTAATTCTTAGGGTTATTCCTACGGACGTAAAACAACATCGACCTCCAAATAATAATGATCACTAAGTTAAATGAACACTACACCTAATTTCATCACACCTATCCTGTCACTTGACCTAAACTTTTGCTCTAATGTTTCAATAGACCTAAAACCTAATACATGTTTCTTCGCAATAGTGAACTTTTCGGGTTTTCTTTGATTATCATCAAATCGAAGTCATCAGAACCGACATTAAACGGAAATAAAAATGTGAATAAAATTAGTATAGAGAATTCGGTCATTAGACATTATGAAAATTCAGGATACTGACATTAGGGCTAAAACTGTTCGGCAAAATGAAGATTCGGGTTTGTGATTCTAGAGACATAGATAATAAGGTGTAGTCATTATTATGCATACCAATATTAGGCCTAGGAATAAATCGGTTAAATAAAATTAGTGTTAGTGAGAATTCGGTCATGAGAAATTAGACATTATGAAAATTCGGGATACTGACATTAGGGCTAATGAATAATTAGGAAAAATGGAAAATCGGGTTTGCGATTTTAGGTTTCACAACATTAGGGCTAGTGAAATTAGGTATAAAATTATTAGGGCTAACGGAGGGGAACCCAAATAAAGGTAAGGTAAAATTAAGAAACGTTAACTTTGTCAGTTTTGTCACGAAAATTATCCATACATTCGGCTAATTTTCGTGACTAGACTGACAAAGTTAAGGTTTCTTAATTTTACCTTAACTAGGGTACACTTTACTTGAAAAACGCTCATCTACAAATAAAATATGGTATACTAAAGTATGGTAACTAGTCCATCATTGAAACACCAAAATTTCAAAGCATCCTATCTCCGACGTAAATTTACGAGTCTGATATTTTGCACTACTATAGGTAATTTAATTAGTTAGATTAGATTAGATTAGATTCATTTATTTCATAGTAAGATTACATTGTAAATTAAATTAGTATGTCAATTTACATGAAGTCATTATTATGATCGTCAAAAACCAAATAGATAGCAATACTCGTATAATCATGTCAGAAATATTATCTCCGGCAGTGGATCGTCAAATAGGTACTAATGTCACAAAGTTTTAATTACTAAATTCCAGGTTTGTGGTCCATTAATTCGCTTACAGAGTAAAATGGTTTATTCAATAAAAAGTTTCTCAATCGGCATTTGAATGTTTGGTCACATACTTAGATCATTTCGTATTTCGGCAGGAAGACGTTCATAAAACGTAGGGCACATGACGCGTGGAGTTTTTTCTGCTAGGGCCATTCGACGGGGAACTGTTAGTAGCCGTCCCGTTGAGCGTCAGTATGTGTATTGTATGCCCGTAACATTGACCTGACTGAACTGCGAAAGATTACTTCTAACAAACATTATCAAATGGGTTTTAGTTTTCGTACCTAGGACAAAAGCTGCACGCACCACTCAGTCTGTCACAGAGTCTATCAACGTGGAGTTTCCAAATTAGGCTCGAATCCATCGTATCACGTCATCACACGTCATAGGCAAAAGTCGTTTAAGCAACTTACCATATGTCGATAAATATAAACGATACAGGCTACCACATCACTACGTGCTCGAGCCGAGTGACGTCGCGCGTGAACCGGTTTCGCGGCAATGGCTCGCACCGCATGCACTACGCATGGATAATGCTTCTACCTAATGAGTTTACTTAGCAACATGAATGCATTCCTACCGACATTATTTTTATTTTAATGTAGTGTTTATTTTAATTACACCCAATTCCATGTTAATTTACCTAATTTATATTTAGTATATCTAAGGTGATATTAATTATGATCACCATAATGTGTACTGTTAGTACTAGGCTAATACTTAGTATTGGCTTAGGCTGAAAGTAGGCATTATTGAATGAATACCAACATGTATGCAACAAATGCGAGCTTTTCTAATCAAGCATAAAAATGTTATTCGTTATTGTACCTAAAGTGTACACTAATATTGATTAAGTGTAAATAAAAAATAGCTAAACGCCTGGTTGAGCGTATCAAAAAGTTTAAAATGAGCGCATTAGCTCACTAAACTGTTCGTGTATTATGTTTTTGCTGTCTAGGATCTAAATGTACACTAGATAAGTAACATACTGTTGTACTTATTGTTATTAATAAAGACATTTTATAAAGAAAAGAAAGACGTCGTATAAAAATATATACGTTACTTTTACAGTTACTGTATAAAAATAATTTATAAAAAACCGGTCAAGTGCGAGTTGGACTCGCGCACGAAGGGTTCCGTACCATTATGTATAAAAATGGCAAAAAAATCATGTTTGTTGTATGGGATTGGGAGCCCTCCTTAAAAAATATTTTATTTTGTTTTTAGTGTCTGTTGTTATAGCGGCAACAGAAATACATAATCTGTGAAAATTTCAACTCTCTAGCTATCACGGTTCTTGAGATACAGCCTGGTGACAGACAGACGGACGGACGGACGGACAGCGAAGTCTTAGTAATAGGGTCCCGTTTTACTCTTTGAGTAGGTACGGAACCCTAAAAAAATGAGCTTTGTTTCAGTGCGTCCATATATTTACATACATGTATTCAATAAGTAAAACAACTGAATTTCTACAATGAAACAGGACAGGATTAATCTACACTGAAAAACTGTTATTAGTATCGACATTTGTTTGCATTTAATCGAGTTTGTTATTTTTAATAAATTCATTTAATAAAATGTTATATATCGCTGTGTCATTGTTGCACACACATTGTTTTAATTGTATGCTGTGTTAATGTGAACAAATTTTTTTCACTACTCATACTTGCAAAGTTGGCCTTTGTGCTGGATGTATGCTGCACAAAATGCCACTTTTATGCTCTAGTGCACAAAGTAAAATTGTTTTAAAGACTAAGATAATCCGGCCTAACAGCCACATGCTCAATAAAACTTTGTAGAATAAACTTGTTATTTTATTTGATTTGCTTTAATAAATTTATCATCCGTGTTTTCTATTACTAAATTAATAAAACCAGATAAAATAGAAGTCAAGTATTATCTTAGCCTTAACTTAGGATAAGCAATTGTATACTAACACTATGGACATGGTTTAACTTTTTTTTTTATGTGAATTTTTATTTAAAAACGTATCGAACCATTAAGGCGCTGTATGCAGCTGCGCATCGAAAAAGTGCCTTTTCCAAACCGATTATTAGTATACTTGTGCTATTGCTAGAGATCCAAATTTTTGATATGTATATCTTCAATTCATTGGCTATGTTCGTGCTTCGTAGAATCACGATTGCTTACAAAAACCTCGATAGATTTTGCCTTTCAAAACAGTGCCTTTGTACCACCAAACTCTAAATATCTCAAAAGTTATTTGGGATATTACAATGAAATTTGGTGTGATAGGTAGCTTTTTAATAGATCTATCTACCTGCTTCTTAGAATTTCAATATGTTTGATAATTCAATACATTTGGTCATTTGGCTGAAAAACCGGGTGTCCGCGTCGTGCATGCGCGGTGGCGAATACGATTTAGTACGCCCGTGGCCACTGCCGACGACGGACCTGTGAATGTTTACCTGGCACGCAAATACGCCTTTTTGCAGCAATTATTTCGAGTTATCACGGTAAATAAAAATATATAAAGGAATAGGAAACGCTAATACATGCTGGAGAACACATTCGAAATGATAGAATAACAAATATAAGTTATGCGATATTTACTACAGTAAAGCGTTTCTCCATCCGCACCTAAAACGTATTAATAGGTAGCTGGAGCATATTGACAAGATGTCAATAAAAAGCTTCAGTTATCCTGAATACGTAGAACTGTTAGGTAGTAAGTAGTCGGGTGTAAATCGGATTCGGACACGAGCACATGGTTGGGGGGGTAATGGTACCAATTATGGACTGTACGAATAATAGATTAAATTATTCATACAGAAATATATCAAAAGCATTTTGTGTAATAACACGAGTTGGTGAACTGAAGTATATTTACTTGCTGTTTAGTAGATTCTATTAAAAACGAGTGCGGAAAAAGATCCTGCCACTCCACCAGCAGCAGGCCACGGCCCAATCTCATCTTCGTCATATACATACATGCATACATACGCTACGGCACATATTTTCGTCCAATATTCCGCAGTGTCTCAAGACGAGAGTCTTTGACCAGTGTGTGTGGCAACACAAGTGATGACATATGGAACGGAAACGTGGTCGCTTACTATGGGCCTCATAAGAAGGCTCAAAGTCACTCAAAGGGCGATGGAGGGGGCTATGCTGGGAGTTTCTCTGCGCGATCGCATCAGAAATGAGGCTATCCGCAGCAGAACCACGGTAACCAATATAGCCCTCCGAATCGCTGAACTTAAGTGGCAGTGGGCGGGGCACATTGCACGTAGAACCGATGGCCGTTGGGGCGGAAAGGTTCTCGAGTGGCGACCACGTACCGGAAGGAGCGGCGTGGGTAGCCCCCCCCCAAGGTGGACTGATGACCTGGTAAAGGTCGCGGGAGTCTGCTGGATGCGGGTGGCGCAGGACCGGCCATTGTGGCACTCTTTGGGGGAGGCCTATGTCCAGCAGTGGACGTCTTTCGGCTGATATGATGATGATGATGCTCGAAAAACATAAACTTCCTTCTGAGGCAGTCGGGTACAAAGAACTACAGGCTGTTCCCCTATACACCTGCAAAACTTTGCCAACTGTTTGTTTGTGCACATGATACCCATCACAAAACACTAAAGTATGCCGTTTCACATCTCGCACTCACTCTGCCGCCGCTGCTTCTCTAAATAACTACCAAGAAAGCCTCCCCCGCCACGCCCCTTTAAAAATATAATAAGCCCACTAAAGCAAATAAATGTGAAGTGAACATACCTTTTGTCGGTATGGACTTATTGATCATCCCATAATTTACATACATTTAGCTAACGAACCATTCAAAAATCATGTTGAAAAACAGCAATCACTCAAAATGGCAATAAGAATTAAATTTAATTAAAACTTATACACTCGAAAAAAGTGCGTTTTGGCACAGAATAAGTAATAAGTAGTACTACGTACAGAAGGTTCTCTGTTAACAAATTCCCTGTTTAGGTACGCCAAACATGCCTAAATGTGGCCATACCGTTCTATCGCATGCAACGCGCTGTGACCCGTGCGAGCGTTCTGTACCAACACGTGGCAGCCACTGAATAGAGCCCCTTCGGAGAGGCGACCGGCATGTACTTGTAGCGATAAACACAAATCGCAAGTGAGCCACGCCTGGTTTTGGTCGAAAGTTACATAGATAGGTACATTGATTTTTGAATAGTAGATGTAATTGGTACACATTGTTGATTTCAATCTTTTAAATACTACTTACTTATACTTTCCTTAACCCTTAAATCGAAAAGGAAAAAAATATGGAAATTTAGTTGAAGCTATTGTTTTATGGATATTTATGTATTTATAAATACTGGAAAGATAAATTAATATAAAAAATCAGTTTATGATAGTTTCAGAGAAATCGTATGTCAAGCATATTGGACGTTGCCAAGCATGCGGTGAACGTAGAACGTACAGTATTTTGTGCATTGCCAATTGTACGCTACGTTTCTTTTTTGTCCGTTTAATTGAATATTTACATATTTATAAGAAACTAAGTGTCAATTTATCTCAAAATCTCCATGAATCATGTATCCGCACTAAAACATGCAGATAATAATATAGATGTGCTTAGTGCTGGCAAGTCACAGCTACCGTGGGTTTTGTCGCGCCGCCATTGCCGAAAAATAATCGACGTAATTAATCAATAAATACGAGTAAAGCACACTTTTACACAAATCAAACTAGCCTCAAGGTAAGCTCAGTGTTTTCAAAAAAATCAGCGTTTTGAAAAATCCTACCCCTAAGGGGTGAACATTTGTATGGAGGAAACTATTTTTTTTGAGCTAGAGACTTGTAATTGTGTAGAAAGATTATTTATTAGAATACAAATACACAGATTAATTACTTTCAGTGGTTTGAAAAATTCCACTCGCTAAGAGAGGGATAAAGAGGTGCAATGTTTGTATGGGGGAAACTTTTTTTAGGTAGAAACTTAAAACTATGTAGAAAGATTAAGTACCTACTTATTAAAATACAAAAAAAGTACTACCAGCGTTTTGGAAAATTTCACCCCTTAAGGGGTTAAAAAGCAGTGCAAGGTTCTTATGGGAAACACTTTTTTAGCTAGAGGCTTGATATTTTGTAGAAAAAATACTAACCTATTACAATAAAAAAACTGTTTTATTTTTAATTTTTCCCTGAAAAGCGTTCAAAGTTTGTATGGAAAGCAAGAAAATTATAAAGTATGAGATTTGTAACTGCGAACTTAGCCTGTTTAGACTACAAAACTTATTTTAGCGTTTTTTGTAATTCATACCCTAAAGGGGATTATAAGGGTGTTCAAAGTTTGTATGGAGAGCATATATATAGAGACATTTTTAAAGTAAGGGATTTGTTACTTCGGTTTCAGACTATTTACTATGAGAGTTCAAAGAGGGTTCTAAGTTTGTATAGAGACCAAGACATTTTGAAATAAAAAGAGATCTGTAACTTCGGTTTTAGACTGCTTACGAAAAGACTAGGTACAGTCAGCGTCATATAGTTAGTAGCAGCCAAAGTAGCCAAATATATCGTAACACATCCTTATTCCTATAGTAATAACGACGTGTTGCGATATATTTGGTTACCTAGGCTGCTACTAACTATCTGATGCTGACTGTACAAAACTAACTTCAATGTTTTTTTTAAATTTCTTAAACAAACATTTAGACAATAACATGTTATACGTGGACGAAGTCGCGGGCAACAGCTAGTTTATATATATCAAATCAAATCAATAATTTTATTTTATTTTATATATATATATATTTATTTAAGCTTTATTTATTCCATATTGTTTGTGTTAGTACATATTTACTAAATCTAAAAGATATATTATTTCTTTCTTATATGGAGCCCATTCGGGTAAAAGCCATATATCGCCAGATATTAGGAGAAAAGATGGCACTGGAAGCAACAAACTGGTCAGGGCCGGAAGGCAAAAGAAGGAAAGGTAGACGACGAAGACGTTAGACCAATGACATAACTGAGGTCGCCGGACCTAGATGGATGCAGTTGGCTAAAGACCGAGAAAAATGGCATGAGATCGAGGAGACTTTTACCTTAATTTACATTTGCTTTAAAATATTCAATAAATAAATCAAACAAGAAAAGACAATTAAAGCTTAATTTAAATTTATATAACTACTTCCAGTTGGAAAATTTGTTGGATTCTTGAATAAAGCATCTTAGAATAACGATTAAAAATGAAATATACAAAAAAAACGCTATTATAAATTAATGATTTTCGAAACCGTATTTTGCCTGGAGTAAAGAGTCAAGTAACAAGTGTAAGTCCAATCTTGTTGGCTTGTTGAGAGTATCAAGGTCCATCGCGGTGTGGCCGCTGGTCGAGGTAGCATGGTAGGCAGCACGCGCCGCGCGAGCACAGTGACATAACACGTTTAGGTATTTAAGAAACAAATTGAAAATGTTCTTTTTATATGATGTTTGGTCAAATTACATTTTTTAATAAACATAGTCATGTACTGAAGAACTTGGTGGTCTTAAAATAAACACCCTGTATAATAAAATGCTCTTCTGACTAACAGTGGTCTTATTATCCAGTTTTTGATCAGTCAGTCATGTAACATCAATACATATGTAGTATAAAACAAAGTCGCTTCCCGCTGTCTGTCTGTCTGTCTGTCTGTCTGTCCCTATGTATGCGTAGATCTTTAAAACCACGCAACGGATTTTGATGCGGTTTTTTTTAATAGATAGAGTGATTCAAGAGGATGGTTTAGATGTATAATACAAACCATACATGCATGTATTATGCACATAAACCCGTGCGTAGCAGGGGCGGGTCGCTAGTAGGTAATAATTATGGTAATAATATAATTTTCCAGGAGATAAATAGATGAACATAGCTTTTTGTTTATTATGTTTGATGGTTTCTTAAGCGGGCGTTAACTGGCGCTATAACTTTACCTAGAAGTAATACTTTAATATATTAGTACAATCCATAATTGGTGACGTTCACCCTTAGGAAGTTAAGATGTACTATTATTTTATCAGTTCTACGTATTTGGAAAACGGAAGCACCCACCTAGGAACTGGGAAAATGCTAGGTGGATTGATGATGAAGAAATCTGTACTAACATATCTTTGGAAAGTAAGTGACCATAATTGATGTCATCATACTACGATGCATTTAAGAACTTTAACTACCTAATTCCTTATTTTCTAAAATAATGGATTTAAATAAATAAATAAATAATAAATATTTGGGGACAATCTCACACAAATCAACCAAGATTTGAAAAATAAAACAATTATTCAAGATGAAAAACATTTGATCGTATGATCCGCAAAAACGAGCCGAATACGGATGCCAACAAAATAAGGCCGTTAGCGGGGGTGCGCGGGACGCGCGTCTCCCGCTTCGTCTGCCTCACCTCCGCAAATACCTAAATATCGTCTAATAAGAGCGCCTTAAATGACTTGGCAGTATATGAAGTACCTAAGTCTAATACCTATCACATGTCGAAAATCAAACATACAAACTTTAAAAAGTAAAGTAGCGGGAATGAACTATTATTTTATTAAATTTTGCAAATATTTGTTATTTTCTCGCAATCGAAGTGAACTTCCCTCGACTTAACTATCCACCCTCGCCGGTGGCTCGGGTGGATATAAACATCTCGGGTGAAATGGCTCGTTTTATGCACTTGTTGTACAATCTACTATTCTTTATATTATCAATGAAAAATGCAACAAAAAGTGAAGCATTTTTATCAACATACAGCTCCATAGACGCTTTGGGATGTACAGAAGGCAATGAAATATTAAAAAATACGAAATCAAATTTTATAATTTGTCAAAAAATTACCAAATATATTATACTAGCTGACCCCGCGAACTTCGTTCCGCCGTACAAAATGCAAAAAAAAACATATTTTTTTTTCGATTTTTTTATAGTTATTCTGCTATTCGGGGCGAAGACGACTCCAACAAATCAAAAATCATGAAAATCCGTTCAGCCGGTCTCGAGTTTTAAGCAAAGGAACTAACACAACTTTATTTTATTAATATAGATTTATTTATTTTTTTGTGTCAAAATTAGAAATTGTTTGTTGTGACTTTTCCATCCACACGCCGCGTCCACAAACAGAGCGTGTACGAGGGTTTCCTCAGGTCGTCCTAATGTGCTATACAGGACTATCTAGCAAGATCGGGTTTTGGAAATATTGAGGTGTTTCACTGTGCACCAAAGTGACCCTACTATATTATGTATCATCGAACCTGGCCCCGTAGCATGGTTGGCCTTATCACGCGATAAGTGACAAGAGCATCCGTCACTGGCTGACACCGTTCTATAGAACGAGACGACGCTCTTATCTTGTCACTTATCGCGTGATAAGGCCAACCCTACTACGGGGCCTGCCCACAAAATTTCACGATACTCGTAATTGGTGAGAAATGCGACCTGTAGCAGGACAGCGAGACGAAAGAATTTCGGACCAAGCTGAAACGGAGAACTTCGTTCGCTTCGCTCGCTCGTTCAACACACTGATTGCCGTTGACGCGATATCGCGTCCTAACTAGGTATATTAATTAGCGCCTCGGCAACGAATGGGTTAGGAATTCCCAACATTACGTGTTATAACTTTTTACTTATAACTTAAAAGTAAACCAAACCAATAATGTTATTGCAACAGTTTCGCATGAGAGATCTTCCGTATTTATTCGTTGTAAGTATTAAACACTTGACAGAGTACCTAGTCGTGGTCATGATCATGACGGGTCACTTAGGTTTCCTGTCGCTATTTCCGTGTTGTATTACCTACTGACCTCTCCTCCAGTTTATATTGGCAGCATCGCAAGCGCATTGTCACAGGAATCTCTCGATGGCAGTTTTGATGTCTGCCCCTTCGGGTTTGGTAATCGACCATGGCCATGGGTCTCCCGCCTTCGAGTTGGTAAGTATACCTAAAAACTAAAATCGCTCCGTTATAATTTCATTAAAACCTCCCAAGTCCCAACTATAGTCCAAAACACCTAACTATGGTCCAAATAAATAAATATTTGGGAACAATCTTCCACAAGTAGACCTAGTCCCAAACTAAGCAAAGCTTGTAATATGGGTACTAGATGACGATATACATACTTATATAGATAAATAAATACTTAAATACACAGAAAACATTCATGACTCAGGAACAAATATTTGTGTTCATCACACAAATAAATTCCCTTACCGGGATTCGAACCGGGACCTCCGGCTTCGTAGGCATCAGGGTCACTACCAACTAGGCTACAGAGGTCGTCTGTAGATGAAGGATGAAAATGAACTCAATGTTACTCGATTCTGTGTAACTAACTATTATTATGGATGAACTCTATGAGAGGCTATGTAACTACAATTAGTAGTATTGTTTTAAGTACAGTCGCCATCACATACATAGGTACACTATAGGTGTTCAAAAATATCGGCACATGCACCCTAATGCCTTGAAAATAGAGGTGTTCCGATGTTTGTGACGTGCTTGTTTGCTCCGATGTATGTGATGGCGACTGTACAAAGAAAATTACTAAAAAGGTCCTCAGTTTTGGCAGAAATTAGTTAGTCTAATTGGACCATAGTTTTGTTCTTCTGGACTATAGTTGGGAGGTTATATGATACCTAATACCTATGTGTCTGAACCCTTTATGTTTCGACCAACTACCGGGCGATACCTGTGCCTTAGGCGGACTATAAAAAAATCAACCATTATACATGAAATACTTAACGAAATTGTACAATACAAAATAAGTTTTTACTTATTAAAAAAAACCGGTCAAGTGCGAGTCAGACTCGCGCACCGAGGGTTCCGGACCACCCCGTACAATAGAAACAAGTCCACTATAAACTGACACTCACTAAGTATGTATTTACACATACTTATTGCGTGGCAGTTTATACTGGACATTCAATTTTCAATGATGTAACTAAAAATTTACGGTTTTCACCATTTTTCCTTTATCTGTGCTAAGACGTTGCTTCGTACCAAATTTCATGATTCTGAGTTCACGGGAAGTACCCTGTAGGTTTTTGATTCCCTTGCGAGTTACGAAAATTTGCGGCATATACGGTTGTATCTTTTGATTGCGTTGGCTTAGAAGTTTGTTTTTTTCACAGCTCCAAGGTACAGTAAACCTGAATATTTGATATAAATTACAGCTTGATACCTCCTGGCACACGGACGGAAAACAAAGTGATCCTATAAGGGTTCCGCTTTTTCCTTTCGAGGTGCGGAACCCTAAAAATAGTATTTATGCGGCTGAAGTTACCGCTGCTCCCAGAACCCAGAAGGGGGGAGGGGATTTGATGGTCCCAGTTTTCGGTTTTACGCTTATATCTCGGAAACTTTTTACAAAATGAAAGCTGATTAAATTTGCTACAAGTTTTATTCGACCAAGTTTTTCGATATCTTGTACATATAGTTTTCGAGATATCTGCTCTTGAAAGTCTGTAATTTTGGAAAATTAAAACTACCTTCTTCGTCTTTGACAGCTATTCTTCATCAACCTCAAGCACGAAAGTAGCAGAGCATCATAGGCGCTATCAATCAGCAAATTTGTTTCAAAATTGTGTTCCAAGCATTTCCCTCTATACCCCTCGTTTCCTGACCTTTATACCCTCTCATTTCCTGACCTACACTAAGAGTGAGGGAAGAATGAGGGAAAATATCAGCACTGTTTGCATACTTATGTTCCGTTCCGTATAGGTAGAATTGCAAATAGGAATACCATTAATTAAACAAAGAACATAATTTAAAAACTTTTTTATTTGTTAGAAAAAAATATACACTTATAATTATCTCAAAATATTTCCATCTTAAGTTCCATAACTCCAAGACAATGAAACATTGGCCATCAACATAGATCGGAATTTGCAATGTAACGGACGCGGGTACAATAAATACGAAAATATATCTACAGGGTGCGTCCAATACGCTGGCAACGAGGCAGGTCGTCTATCCTGGAGTATAAATAAACATTTAAAAGTACACTCACATGATATTACATTACTATTTTGCGTACATTGATCTCTGGACGTAACATTGTTTGTAGCGGTGTAATACCTAGCGTATTTTAAGATTATACTAAATACATCCATTTATCATACTAAACTCATTTATCTAATTTGATTGGCTATGCTAAAAATGAATCGGGTTGACCCAGCCACCGCAGACATAGTTTGGCTCCGTCATGAAAACACAGACTTATCGCCTCTTTTTTATCCATGTGCTTCCTCGACTCGCCGGACGGTTGTGTCGGTAACGACTGAGCATGAATGTTATATCTGGCAGGTTAATAGCGAATCGGACGCACCCACAAACCCAACATCGGCCTCACCCTCTAACACACTTGCGTTTATCCCGAAGACAAACTCCTCGCCCTCCTTCCTCTTATAAATTAGTTTATTATTTATTACTTGTCTTCTATAAGCGCTATTATAAGTGTGTTTGGGCCCGGGCCTTATCGGAAATACAACCAGATTTGATCGTGAAATAGGTACAAATAATGTGGCAAGAAAATATTTTACAAATCCACATGGCACCCTAAGTAAATAATTTATTACTATTATTCTTATTAACACAAAGACCTCTATATCTCTCTCTCGCTCTCTCTCTCTCCCACAACCGTCGCTTTGGAGGCACTCTAAGTAAAACAAAATGGTGGGACACATTGTTCGTCGTTGGACAAAAAACCTTGCGTTAACCAAGTTTACCGACTCGTTACTCAGTACATTAAATGATCAACATCATGAACTTACAAACCAGTTGCAAAATTGTCACCTAATTCGTTCCGGGTTATTTAATAGGGCTACCAGCCCATCTGGGAATGTTGCAATGTTCGAGAGCAAAGCGAGACAGAACCATTTCTGTTCATTGCCAGTAAAACGCCCATTGTGATGCAAAGAATAGAGTCAGCTTGACACTTATGATATGATTGTGATGTCGATTTTGCAAAGAAAATTGGGAGCCTGACAGCGGTTGTTAAAATGGAACTAAATGATTTTTCTTACAGCTAAATCTTGATTGTTCTGGATCGACAGTGGTCCCCACCAAGCAATTATGTACAAATTCAGATCTACGTGGCATATCATTAACTTTAGAAACATGCTATTCGCAGTATACCTATGAAGGACCTTCCGGGTGTTTCCACTGGTTGCAACGTAACTTTGAATTCGGTAGTTGCGAGTTTATTCCTCGTTGCGTTTACATGCACAAAGTTAATGATGGCAGGTCATCAATCTAATACCTAGTTTATTCGGTAACGTACATGCATTGGTCGAGTGTAAATGATGCTTCATTATCACGTGCGCATATTAACTCGAACATTCCACCGAATGTTACCAATCCTAAGTTACGGCCGTGTACAGCCCGGGCCCAAGCCGACATAAGGTTCAACCGTATAGAAGCGACACTTCTCCCGATCGCTATCGAATATCACGGCGACACCTTACTGTTAGGGTTGCCCCAATTAAAAGTTGCATGGATATTTTCTGACACAGAAAAAACTATGTTAAGAGTCGCTTCTATACTTCGGTTGGTATTTTTAGTAACCCTCATTCTCAACCACAGTTTATAACGTAAACTTTTACATTTTAGACGCGAACACACTGACTCCACGCCACGTGTCGACTCTTGTTCTGTTGTTAGTATGGAATGTTTGATGCATTTTGATCAGGCGGCTACTTAATTTCAGTAAATTCATAACTGGACTGATTAACGGAATAGCACCTCGAAACCATATTAGACTTTGTGCCAAATATTTAAATTGTAAGATCGTTCGACAAGCGATATGCACATTAATTCTGCAAAAGTAGTTAGCATAATATCGATGGACATGTTATTACCGCAAAGGAGTAATTTTGCGCTAGTTAGAACGGAACCCGGTACTTAATCATGGCAGCCCCGATCAACTTCTATTATTAGACTGACCTTATCGGTTGTTGGTGCTATACTATTATCGCATCGACAAATTTATCTATGCCGCCCGCGCAACGCAGAACCTCACGGATTATCATGTCTAATTTATAACAGGCGAGGACAGATATAACTCAACGGCCAAGATAAATTTGAAGTCCAGTTAGACACTTTTATATTCCGGGATACATTCATACAGGGACACTTGTTCTTATCAGTTATTAGACGAATATATTATGAAGACTTTTAATGTCTGCAGTTTCACTGGATTGCTCTGCATAAGCGCGGTGTAGCCATACAGGAATGGAACTGCGACTTCGCTTATACAACGCCATCTAGCGAAATGGTTAACTCTGACAGTCTCATTTTATAGGATTTCTTTTTATACACCCGAAGGCGTGTTGTGGTCATGTTTGAAAAGGCAAGATAAAGCGCTCGAACATACCATTTCACTCAAATGCTAGTTCCCCAGTCGTTTGGAGCAAACGCAACCACTACACGCCCGGAATTATGTTGAAGCATCTGCCAATGTAAGAGGGACGGTAACGCTACTTTCTCACCAGAGAAGCAATGCTACGTTTCCACAGAACTGTCACGTAGTAGGAAAGCAGCTTTACTTGAATCAAATGACCGTACTACATTTACAGAGCTTCAGCATATACATGACATTTTATTACAAAAATAAGATCATTTCGTATTGCACGGTGAACACAAATGTCGCAAGCGACTTGTACTGTTATTAAAGCCACAGCTTTGAATAAACCTACCTTTTCTCAATCTCGTAAAATATTACGTTTCATTGATATTTCAAAATGGCTGGACGCAACACAACGATCGCACCAGAATAACGCAATCACAAGATATCGATATAATTTATTTTATACATTAATCAACAAAATTGACGCCAACTATAATCTCGGCAATGTGGAAAGTAAGTAAAATCCTGTTCTTTTTTACACAATACTCTTAGTCGGACCTTACTTTTAGCAACATTTCATGGTACACTCAGCGTCAAATACTTAGTAGCAACCAAAGTAGTCAAATAATTCGGTACACCATATATTTAGTATGGTGTACCGAACTATTTGGCCACTTTGACTGCTACAGAGTATTTGACGCTGAGTGTACAAAGTCATCAGCGATAGGAGCTTTCGTAGCAAAACAAAGCTACACATTAAAACAGAAACACCGTTATTTGCGCCGGTTATAACATACAATTCATAAGTACAGTAGCGACCAAAAGGACCATAAACAAATATAATAAAATACCAGAGCGTATAAGGGAGGAATCAAAAGGTGAAGTATTTAAACGGAAATTAAGAGAATTATTACTTGATAAATGCTACTAATACAGGAGTTCATTATGTGATGACCAAATGAAATAGTATTTATTAGGTTATGTTAATGGCCTTCTACAGAAGAGATATTAACATGCTATATAATACACTAGTTTCCACCCGCGACTTCGTCTGCGTAAACCCGGGATAAAAACTATCCTATATTTTAATCCAGGCTATAAACTAGCTTCGTGCAAAATTTCATCCAAATCGGTTCAGCCGTTTAAGCGTGATTGAGTAACAAACATCCAAACTTTCACATTTATAATATTAGTAAGATATTAGTAAGATTATATACCATGTTAATATTAGCCTGTAACTATGAATTGCTGTGCCTTTACAGGGTTCATGTTTCGAACCTAATTATTATTTTGATGACCAAAACATGTAGGTACGGCATGATTATTATACGATAAATTATGAATTGCATATAGCACATCTTCACTCATATGGCAATAAACGTGTAAAACGTAAAACAAAATTAAAAACGTGTTCTAATATATTAGGCTAGTTTCGCCGATGATCTAATTAATTACATGTTGCAGGAGAGTTTGTATTACCACATTAAGTATTCGTCGTTGACTTAAAAAAACTGCTGTAAAATAAGAATAAAAATTAAATTAAAATACTTTTTTTTTAATAAACTCACTTTGGGTCGGTTAGCCATTGAGTAAAATAAGAATAAATAAACATTAATTCTCTCTGCCTGCGTGATGGGCTCCTACCAAGGGCACAGGTATTTTTAATTTTTAGCTTTAGTTATTTTAATTTTAGTTAATTTTAGTTTTACATTCAAGTTATGTGTTTTTCATACGTAGTTTAGTTTGTATAATATTATTATTGTTAATAAATTAACTTTTAATTCTCTCTCATCAAAAAATATGTTTTACTAATAATCAATTGCATATTCCCGGTTTTTTTTACCGTAAAACTCACATAAATTTCAACATCGAGGTTTTTTTTTTTACCTACCGCCAGTGATATGTTCAAAATTTAAATTTATTAATTACGTGACGGTGGAGAATCTATCCCTTATAACATTTAACTTCCAGAAATGACGTAAACGTACGTTAGGAATTTAGCTGCCTTTTAATTTTAGACCTTCTGTTATACGAAGGACGGCAATGGGGACATGTTTGTTTTGCCACGAAATTTCCGACCCCTGTTGTTAATCCTCTGCAAACAATTGGGACCCATTTCATAAGAACTAGTATTTAAAATGGAATTCTCTTTCTCGTAAGAGGAGTTGAAATGAGACTTCCACTGTAATACAAGACACATGTTATGATTGTTATGAAATAGGCCAATTAATGTTTACCTACTGTTTTATTTGTGGTATTGATTAATGACGTCAGACTTGGTATCAATGAATTTCGGGCAGCGTCGTCCGATGCTCTAAGTATAAGAACTGCGACTTCATTTACATCAAATAATTGTAAAACCGACCGGCCGGCCATGTAAAATGATAAAAATAAAAGAATTAAATAATTAAAATAATAATATAATAAAATAAAACTCACTTACACATAATATATCCGCCGTTAGAACGATACATTCAAATCGTCCCGATCCGCAGTTTAGAGTGTGTGAAAAAAGAAATAATCGGCAATCAAAAATGACATTATAGATAAAAACTTATTTCAGGTTAAGCACTCGGCTGAGCATTTTGTGATGTGTTTATCCCCTAATACTATCCCGCTACTGCACACGCCAGTAACATCGACATGATATAGTCGCAGTCCTTATTCTACAATACGCGATCAATTAAAATGTCCACCTAAAGGTGTTATCCCTTACCCAGCAGCGCAATTGAAAGCAGTTCTGTCGCCGTCGGGATCGGAAAGATACCTTAACACTTCCATAAGTCTTGTGAGATCTCTAATTTCCTTGCAGTAGTGGTCTAGTGCGAAGTGGAGGCCGCCTGGGTGACCTCGTCGAAGGACTGTTCGAGGCAGTGCTTCAGCTCCGCGTACGAGACGACAAGCACGCTCTGCTCGTCGCGGGACATTAGCTCGACCTGCGGGAAACAACTTCAATTGATTAGTTAGGGGACTAAGGAACTAAGTTACACATCTTGTATTCGTTCATTTCCGGTTTCGGCACATTGCCTGAAAACATGACTTCTGTGTAGTTGTTTTATTATTTCGTTATAGTTAACCAATCTCAGATTAAAAGAGATTCTGTCATTGCAATTTAGCTCGCGAACGGTAGTCACCATATTTATAAATGTGCGCGAGATACGCGTGTAATGTGAATGGAACAGGTGGTCACACGTGTGGCCACCGTCGAGACAGTGCGCGAGGTGCGCGTAGTCGAGCCAGGGCTGCCCGTCCGCGCCCACCGAGTGGAACAGGTGGTCACACGTGTGTGTATACTGACCCGGTTGGAGGTGCCACCGTCGAGCTGGTTGAGACAGTGCGCGAGGTGCGCGTAGTCGAGCCAGGGCTGCCCGTCCGCGCCCACCGAGTGGAACAGGTGGTCACACGTGTGTGTATACTGACCCGGTTGGAGGTGCCACCGTCGAGCTGGTTGAGACAGTGCGCGAGGTGCGCGTAGTCGAGCCAGGGCCGCCCGTCCGCGCCCACCGAGTGGAACAGGTGGTCACACGTGTGTGTATACTGACCCGGTTGGAGGTGCCACCGTCGAGCTGGTTGAGACAGTGCGCGAGGTGCGCGTAGTCGAGCCAGGGCTGCCCGTCCGCGCCCACCGAGTGGAACAGGTGGTCACACGTGTGTGTATACTGACCCGGTTGGAGGTGCCACCGTCGAGCTGGTTGAGACAGTGCGCGAGGTGCGCGTAGTCGAGCCAGGGCCGCCCGTCCGCGCCCACCGAGTGGAACAGGTGGTCACACGTGTGTGTATACTGACCCGGTTGGAGGTGCCACCGTCGAGCTGGTTGAGACAGTGCGCGAGGTGCGCGTAGTCGAGCCAGGGCCGCCCGTCCGCGCCCACCGAGTGGAACAGGTGGTCACACGTGTGTGTATACTGACCCGGTTGGAGGTGCCACCGTCGAGCTGGTTGAGACAGTGCGCGAGGTGCGCGTAGTCGAGCCAGGGCCGCCCGTCCGCGCCCACCGAGTGGAACAGGTGGTCACATGTGTGTGTATACTGACCCGGTTGGAGGTGCCACCGTCGAGCTGGTTGAGACAGTGCGCGAGGTGCGCGTAGTCGAGCCAGGGCCGCCCGTCCGCGCCCACCGAGTGGAACAGGTGGTCACACGTGTGTGTATACTGACCCGGTTGGAGGTGCCACCGTCGAGCTGGTTGAGACAGTGCGCGAGGTGCGCGTAGTCGAGCCAGGGCCGCCCGTCCGCGCCCACCGAGTGGAACAGGTGGTCACATGTGTGTGTATACTGACCCGGTTGGAGGTGCCACCGTCGAGCTGGTTGAGACAGTGCGCGAGGTGCGCGTAGTCGAGCCAGGGCCGCCCGTCCGCGCCCACCGAGTGGAACAGGTGGTCACATGTGTGTGTATACTGACCCGGTTGGAGGTGCCACCGTCGAGCTGGTTGAGACAGTGCGCGAGGTGCGCGTAGTCGAGCCAGGGCCGCCCGTCCGCGCCCACCGAGTGGAACAGGTGGTCACATGTGTGTGTATACTGACCCGGTTGGAGGTGCCACCGTCGAGCTGGTTGAGACAGTGCGCGAGGTGCGCGTAGTCGAGCCAGGGCCGCCCGTCCGCGCCCACCGAGTGGAACAGGTGGTCACATGTGTGTGTATACTGACCCGGTTGGAGGTGCCACCGTCGAGCTGGTTGAGACAGTGCGCGAGGTGCGCGTAGTCGAGCCAGGGCCGCCCGTCCGCGCCCACCGAGTGGAACAGGTGGTCACACGTGTGTGTATACTGACCCGGTTGGAGGTGCCACCGTCGAGCTGGTTGAGACAGTGCGCGAGGTGCGCGTAGTCGAGCCAGGGCCGCCCGTCCGCGCCCACCGAGTGGAACAGGTGGTCACATGTGTGTGTATACTGACCCGGTTGGAGGTGCCACCGTCGAGCTGGTTGAGACAGTGCGCGAGGTGCGCGTAGTCGAGCCAGGGCCGCCCGTCCGCGCCCACCGAGTGGAACAGGTGGTCACATGTGTGTGTATACTGACCCGGTTGGAGGTGCCACCGTCGAGCTGGTTGAGACAGTGCGCGAGGTGCGCGTAGTCGAGCCAGGGCCGCCCGTCCGCGCCCACCGAGTGGAACAGGTGGTCACATGTGTGTGTATACTGACCCGGTTGGAGGTGCCACCGTCGAGCTGGTTGAGACAGTGCGCGAGGTGCGCGTAGTCGAGCCAGGGCCGCCCGTCCGCGCCCACCGAGTGGAACAGGTGGTCACATGTGTGTGTATACTGACCCGGTTGGAAGTGCCACCGTCGAGCTGGTTGAGACAGTGCGCGAGGTGCGCGTAGTCGAGCCAGGGCCGCCCGTCCGCGCCCACCGAGTGGAACAGGTGGTCACATGTGTGTGTATACTGACCCGGTTGGAGGTGCCACCGTCGAGCTGGTTGAGACAGTGCGCGAGGTGCGCGTAGTCGAGCCAGGGCCGCCCGTCCGCGCCCACCGAGTGGAACAGGTGGTCACACGTGTGTGTATACTGACCCGGTTGGAGGTGCCACCGTCGAGCTGGTTGAGACAGTGCGCGAGGTGCGCGTAGTCGAGCCAGGGCCGCCCGTCCGCGCCCACCGAGTGGAACAGGTGGTCACATGTGTGTGTATACTGACCCGGTTGGAGGTGCCACCGTCGAGCTGGTTGAGACAGTGCGCGAGGTGCGCGTAGTCGAGCCAGGGCCGCCCGTCCGCGCCCACCGAGTGGAACAGGTGGTCACATGTGTGTGTATACTGACCCGGTTGGAGGTGCCACCGTCGAGCTGGTTGAGACAGTGCGCGAGGTGCGCGTAGTCGAGCCAGGGCCGCCCGTCCGCGCCCACCGAGTGGAACAGGTGGTCACATGTGTGTGTATACTGACCCGGTTGGAGGTGCCACCGTCGAGCTGGTTGAGACAGTGCGCGAGGTGCGCGTAGTCGAGCCAGGGCCGCCCGTCCGCGCCCACCGAGTGGAACAGGTGGTCACACGTGTGTGTATACTGACCCGGTTGGAGGTGCCACCGTCGAGCTGGTTGAGACAGTGCGCGAGGTGCGCGTAGTCGAGCCAGGGCCGCCCGTCCACGCCCACCGAGTGGAACAGGTGGTCACATGTGTGTGTATACTGACCCGGTTGGAGGTGCCACCGTCGAGCTGGTTGAGACAGTGCGCGAGGTGCGCGTAGTCGAGCCAGGGCCGCCCGTCCGCGCCCACCGAGTGGAACAGGTGGTCACATGTGTGTGTATACTGACCCGGTTGGAGGTGCCACCGTCGAGCTGGTTGAGACAGTGCGCGAGGTGCGCGTAGTCGAGCCAGGGCCGCCCGTCCGCGCCCACCGAGTGGAACAGGTGGTCACATGTGTGTGTATACTGACCCGGTTGGAGGTGCCACCGTCGAGCTGGTTGAGACAGTGCGCGAGGTGCGCGTAGTCGAGCCAGGGCCGCCCGTCCGCGCCCACCGAGTGGAACAGGTGGTCACACGTGTGTGTATACTGACCCGGTTGGAGGTGCCACCGTCGAGCTGGTTGAGACAGTGCGCGAGGTGCGCGTAGTCGAGCCAGGGCCGCCCGTCCGCGCCCACCGAGTGGAACAGGTGGTCACATGTGTGTGTATACTGACCCGGTTGGAGGTGCCACCGTCGAGCTGGTTGAGACAGTGCGCGAGGTGCGCGTAGTCGAGCCAGGGCCGCCCGTCCGCGCCCACCGAGTGGAACAGGTGGTCACATGTGTGTGTATACTGACCCGGTTGGAGGTGCCACCGTCGAGCTGGTTGAGACAGTGCGCGAGGTGCGCGTAGTCGAGCCAGGGCCGCCCGTCCGCGCCCACCGAGTGGAACAGGTGGTCACATGTGTGTGTATACTGACCCGGTTGGAGGTGCCACCGTCGAGCTGGTTGAGACAGTGCGCGAGGTGCGCGTAGTCGAGCCAGGGCCGCCCGTCCGCGCCCACCGAGTGGAACAGGTGGTCACACGTGTGTGTATACTGACCCGGTTGGAGGTGCCACCGTCGAGCTGGTTGAGACAGTGCGCGAGGTGCGCGTAGTCGAGCCAGGGCCGCCCGTCCGCGCCCACCGAGTGGAACAGGTGGTCACGGAACAACTTCAGCATGTAACGGTCGCCAGTCTCGGACCACGACGGATCCATGTTCAGTCTGGCCGATAACAAAGTATAATGAATTAAAAATAGCCATTAGGAACTACGCGTTGCCATACAAATTGAAACTAAACGCAAACACGTTTGAAAAGGTATTGTATCGATAAAACTTATACTAGAGCTGATGGCGACTGTAAAGCGTGTGCCAGACGGATGTAATCCAGCGTCCCAACATGGGTGACCTTGCTTGTTGCCATCCATGTACACTGCAGATGTAATCCAAATTATAGCATGAACACGCGCCCGTCCTTGGAGGACGGGCGCGTGTTCCCATCCGCAGTTGGAGCGCGTGGACTACATCCGTTTAGCTGGCGGATCACATCCAACCATGGACAGTTGCGCTGTGACAGGCAGCGGGTGCGCACGTACGCAAGTGCAAAATGTATGTAACGAGTACGCGATTTCACGGCAGGAGACGACTCGCGACTGATTCGCGAGCTTGTAGGCGGGTGGATGAGATCCGCGGATGGAAACCAAGTTCCCACCAAGATCACCCCTGTCGGGACGCTGGATTACATCCGTCTGGCACGGCTAATCGCGGGTTGATACTCACTCGGGGCGTTCGTTGACGACGCCGAGCTTGATCAGTATGCGCAGGAGCCGCCCGTTGTCGATCTCGCGCGCGAGCTGCTCCTCGAACGCGTCCGCGCGCCGCTCCATCGCCTCCACCTACACACCACTTACTTTAACACATTCCGGGTCCGCAGCGCTACGCTTTTAATAATTCGTGTACCCAATAGGGGTGCAGACTCCAAATAAAATAACCAATAATGTTAAATGTTCTCGAAAAATGGATTTAAACTTTTTTCAATTGACAAATGGAGAAAACATTTAAGTAGGGGATTAAATAATCTCAAACTTATAAGCAGATATCGTAAATTTTGTAGCAATTTCGGTGCAGCGTATTGTTAACGGAATTGGTACAAGCGATTTAAATCGTAATGCTTAACCCTTAAATGCATTATGATGTAAATCTACATCGTAGATGGCCCGTGGCTCAATATGCGGGTATCCAAACTGACATTTATTACTTTTTTTTATAATTAAATATACACGTTAGATTCTGAACGCATCCACAAACTTTTGACGGTTATTTTTTTTTTAGTGTCCTCATTTCAATCTTTCGTGCGTCCCTACATTTATCGCCGCGAATTTTACAAAAAATCATGCATTTAATTGGGTTAATTAGCTTTAATAGAGTTAATATTAACCCTATTTCCCTAGGATGGGCTGTGTTGGGAGTGAGGGACCTGCATGTCTCTATCTGCCAACACAGTGAATCCTCAGGTGAATAAAGGGTCGGCAACGCGCATGTGATTCTTCTGGAGTCACAAGTGTCCATAGGCTACGGTAACTGCTTAACATCAGGCAGGCCGTAAGCTTGTTTGCCACCGCCGTTGTATTAAAAAAATAAAAATAAAAAAATATCAATTTCGGTTGATACGAGGGCGACACTGAAAGTCTTTAGAACTGGCCACTTGTAATAAATATAATAAAAAAATAAGTTCAAAATTTGAAAATGGAACTCTTTCTTAATATTTTTGTGTACGAATTCCACTCGATTGTCATTTGTTTTACGATTTGGCGGCAAATTGAAAATTGTGTGTACTACGTGAGCATGAATTTAACGCGAGAAAATTTTCGAGCAATGATTTTTTACGACTTTCGATGTAATTTAAGTCAACAAGAAAGTTATGATAGACTTCGATTGGCCTTTCACGATGAAGCCCCATCTCGTGCTACTATTTACAACTGGTTTAATGAATTTAAACGTGGCCGCACTGATCTCACTGATGATCTGCGTGAGGGCCGGCCTTCTACGGCGACTACTGAAGATAACATCAGTGTTGTGCGGCGTATGATAGAGACTGACAAAAGAGTAACCTATCAGCAGATTCGTACAAGCTTAGCCATTGGTATGAGTCAAGTCCACAAAATCCTCCATGAACATTTAGCGGTGAGGAAGCTTTGTGCCCGGTGGATACCTCATAATTTGACAGAAGCCCAAAAAGTCCGTCGTGTTGATTGGTGCCGTGAAATGGGTCAAAGATTCAACGGAGGTGACTCAAATGCTGTGTTCGACGTAGTTACGGGTGACGAAAGCTGGATTTACTGTTATGATCCTGAAACTAAAAGACAGTCTGCTGAGTGGGTGTTTCCTTCCGAGGAGTTGCCTACTAAAGTGAAGAGAGGTCGAAGTGTGGGAAAAAAGATGGTGGCCTCGTTCTTCGGAAGGACTGGTCATTACGCAACAATTATTTTAGAGGATCAAAAAACAGTTACTGCGAAGTGGTACACTAACAATTGTTTACCACTTGTCTTGGAAAAAGTTCGAGAAAAACGGCCTCGCAGTAGGATCCTGCTTCACCACGACAACGCCTCATCGCACACCGCCAAGCAAACGATCGACTATTTGGCGACGGCAAACGTGGAATTACTGGGTCACCCACCTTATAGCCCCGACCTTGCACCTTGTCATTTTTATTTATTCCCAAAAATTAAAGAAAAACTTCGAGGAAAACGTTTTATGGACGCCGACGAAGCAGTGGCTGCGTTTCAAAAGGCCGTCGAAGAGACCCCTAAGGACGAGTGGGCAAAGTGCTTTTCTCAGTGGTTCTATCGAATGCAGCGATGTATTGATGTGAAGGGAGGCTATTTTGAAAAGATATAATAAAAGTAATAAGTTGCTTGATTGCTCAGTTTTTGATTTTCTAAGAACTTTCAGTTTGACCCTCGTATTGTCCATACCGATTCCGTTGAAAACACTACGATACACCGAATATGCTACAAAATGTACGATGTCTGCTTATAAGTGTACAAAGTATTAAGAGGGGATATATTCTGGCCTTTTCCGCAAAACGCAGCTTCATATGAAACGATTGTCATTTACTATGACGCTCGTGGATCGTGACATCACGATCCACGAGCGTTGTCTCTCTCTGACAAGCAAACGGTTGTAGCTTCGTAATTTTTAACCGACTGCCGAAGGAGAGGAGGGTTATTTGAGGATTTTCGTCATTAGGCATATTTTTTGGTATTTTCTTATTTTTGGCAATTTTGAGTCTATTAGCGTAAATTGTTAAACAAATATGAAATCATTGTCAGTTTTGTGACGACAATTAAGTATTCACTTTGTATAGAAAATTACTTTTTCTTTTCAATTTATAAATTATATGCATATACACGTTATTTAAATGTGATACAAGGTACAAGTTCATTTTCACATCATTTGTATGCTTAACTTTCGCCACAAAACTGACACTGAGTACTCCAGGTTTTATTAAATATAAGTGAGCGCACGTAAAAAGAGCTGCGGTGGCCGTACATTAACTATATCGGCCGGTGTTCTTTTCTCGTGCGTTGACTTGCACTTAAGGCAACGTAGGCTAACGGAATTCTCTCCCTCTCACTGAGCATAAGCGTGAGCGAGATGGAAGTGCGTGTTTGGAAGCGCGGAAATCATGTTTTTTAATTTTTATTTTTTGTGCGTTTTAATAAATAAAAAAGTAATAGCTGATTTCCCTCAAACATGACATTGCCGATTTTTAGAACCAATTTTAATATGTTTAGCTGTTGTGCATAATTTGTTATGATTTTTTAAAGTGTATTTTAGACCTATGTTCGTGATTTTTTTCTATCGAGCGAAAGTCAAAAACTTAGGATTCAAATAGCTGATTTCCCTCTAGAAAAGCCTCAAGATTGCTAATTAAATTTAGAGCAGCCGTATTATAATCCAAACAAGAGCTACGATTTTTTAAAAATCAGTTTTTGGAGCTCACGTCGCCTTAAGTAATACATCATGATAGATAGAGTGCATTATTTTTAGATAATGTTTTTTCATTTTAATTTTTTGTGCGTTTATATAAATAAAAAAAAGTAATAACTAAGTTCCCTCAAACATTTTTAGCTTTTGTGCATAATTTGTTACGAATTTTTTAAGTGTATTTTAGACCTATGATCGTGATTTTTTTCTTTCGAGCGAAAGTCAAAAAATCAGGATTCGAATAGCTATAGTCCCTCGAGAAAGGCCTCAAGATTGCTAATTAAATTTAGGGCATAATGTATTATTTAAATACTGTTTTTTCCGGGTCTAACGCGATATTTATTTACCTTTATGTCTGACGTTTCGACACGGGTTGCACCGGTCATGGACGCAGATAACTGAGTTATTTAAATATGTGTACAAAGCGCGAGAGTTTAAAGCTGTATTATGATCCAAACAAGCGCTATGAGTTTTTAAAAATCCGTTTTCTGAGCCTACGCCGCTTTAAGATTTTATTGTGTTTGAAAGAAGCTACGGTAGCCTAGTGGTTCAGGCATGCGGCTGTCAAGCGGCGGTCGTGGGTTCGAATCCCGGCTCGTTTTTCGGAACTTATGTACGGAATTACCGTTAGCTTTTCGGTGAAGGAAAACATCGTGAGGAAACCGGTCAAATTCCAATAAGGTCTAGTTTTCCCTTTGGATTGGAAGGTCCGATGGCAATCGCTTTCGTAAAACTAGTGCCTATGCCAAATCTTGGGATTAGGTGTCAAAGCGGACCCCGGGCTCCTTTAGGGGCACAACCGGGAATAATAACGCTAGGAGGATGATGATGTGTTTGAAAGGTGGTGCCTTCTCTTCTGGTTACAAGCAACTCTGTATCTTAGCATACCTGTGTGTAGAACCTGGCTCCAATCATTGGCATGAGGTCGGTCACCGAGCGGCGGGCGGGTGATGTCGACAGCAAGTACCTAGTTATTCACACCCGGTTTTAATATGGACCAGAGGCGGGTTGGTTATACTTGTGTGGCGCACATATACATTGCATTTGTGTGCGAATGTGATATACTACGTGTTTTTGACAATTTTCGTTAATTGCAAGGGGGCATAGTTTAGATCAAATAAAGTTAATTTCTCCAAGACAGCAGTATCTTAACTCTTACTGTTATCAAGATATTCAATGTTTAATTAAATCAGTTTTGCAGATTTAAGCAGTGTAAATGGCTCTTAACTGTGACGTCATAAAAGCTTTTTAAATTTTGTAAGGTCCCCCCTAAATACTACAAGAAGGTTTACAAAGTGAGTTCGTTCGATATAACATATTTTTGAAATACATAGTTTATCATTGCATGTGTTTCAAGACCCTTATAAAATAAGACAACAACCGTTGATGCGACATTAAATTATCATGTACAAATATTTTTTTTTTTTCAAGAAATAATTATGCTAATTTGTTTCTGTGAATGTACTCTGCAATATGCCGAAGTAAACGGAAATTCCCGGGAGCACCGTGTATAGAGAAGGTTTAATATGTAGCAAACCTGGGAAGTATTCCGTTATTATCCGACTGCAGCAGGAGGCTAATGTTTTTCGAATGTATTTATGTAAGTAGGTACATACGTATGTCTTTGGCACACTGACGTATTGGATTCCACTTAGTCGCGGGAGTGCTAGGTTTACTTCATCAACTTAACTTTTACTTTACACATAGACACAATTTGCACACACACACGTATAATCATCCAATCAAATCACATCTATACTTATTACTCACGTAGGGCGGTAAAACCATGAATGTATATCGAAGGTATTTGAGGCCCGAGCCGAAAGCGAGATGTGAGTGTTTATTACTACCGCCTGCGGTGAGTACAATTTGTACGTCTCCCCCCAGGAAGTGGGAGTTTCCGAACGCGTAGCGAGCAATGATTGCCATTGTATGGACAGACGTGAGGTGTATAAGTCAGTAACGAAATGATCAGATCATACAAGATGAGGTTCTTGAGATCGGCGGAGTATGTGCGCGCGACCAGGTCCATGGAGGCGGGCAGGTTCTCGCAGTGGACGGTGCGGCAGGCCAGCGCGAGCGCCAGCCGCCCCAGCGCGGTCAGATCCTCTTGCTGGGCCTGGCGGGGAAAACATATCTCTCAGTACTTGCAGTGCAGTAATAGTACATTATTGCAGAGGCTGGGAAATTGCAATTCGCGGATAAGTTGATTTTGTCGGATGAAGCGAGGGAAGCGAAGCTGAATCCGACAATAGAGACTAATCCACGAATTGCCGTTCCCGCCGTAGCATATAGGCTTTTCTCCAAAAATGCGAGGAAATCAAATAATATTTTCAATAATCTTAAAACAGCGAGTCTGTCAATAACCTTTTCATCTCTCCTGCTCTGAAAGTTGATTTTTCATGGACATATAGCCGGGTGGAAAATAGCTTTTTCTCACCTAGGGTGGAAAGTATTTTTTTTTTATTGTTACGGTCAGCCACGGAGTCGAAGATAATAGAGTTACGTCAAATCATTAAAATAAAAACTTTTCACAAATCGACACTCAGCTATAGGTACCTGCATTAACGAGTTGTTTATTACGATTATAGGTTGATATTAAATTATTTTTCCTCACAGTCGAAATCAAAAGTAGAGTGTTTAACTCGGGTGAAATTACCCATTTAACCCTCGAACAATTGGCGCTCTCACTTCGTTCGAGCGCCAGAAATATCTCGGGTTAAATGGGTCACTTTCAACCCTTGGTTAACAATCTACTAATCAAGTTCCCACCCAACTTATTTTTTTAAAGTATGTAGACGGCATGACTCGTAGTGCCAGTTTCAATGTAAATACTTAAAATAATTAAAAACATTAGAATCGATCACAGTTTAAAATGTTTACTTATTAAAGATTAAACGGGATTGAAATCTAAACGTATTTAAAGTTCGTTATGAATTTTATATCGATAAATATTTTTATTTCTTCGATTCAAACTATTTGAGACATTTTTAAGAACGTCACTTCGATCACTTACAAAAGTAAGAGTTTTGTCTATGACTTTAAAAATTACAGAAAACGCGGGAAAACTTTAGGCACACTACAAACGGGCGCAATTTGTCACACCAACTTACAATAGTTGGAAAGAGACAGCCATACATTTATTTCATTCTAACAAGAACAAGTTGTTGTGATAAATTGCTAGGCCTTGAAACGTACGGGCATTTGGCTGTTAGCAGTAATTTGCCTTAGTCAATACATATGGTTAAAAGGTAAAAATCTATACAGTACAGGATTTTCATACATTTTCCTGGCCGCTGAAGCTGTACAATAATGACTTTTAACTTTTTAAATTTGCGCTCGGCAGTAACGAGGAACTTCACGGACTATTTTTGCTACAGTAAGGCGGACATTTCCGAGCATATTGGAGAATATATATATATATATATACACGACATACCGGAAGGCGAGGCGTGGGTAGCCCCCCCCACAAGGTGGACTGATGACCTGGTAAAGGTCGCGGGAGTCCGCTGGATGCGGATGGCGCAGGACCAGTCATTTTGGCACTCTTAGGGGGAGGCCTATGTCCAGCAGTGGTCGTCTTTTGGCTGATATGATGATGATGATTTACGACATTAATCAGTACAATCAAATCATTAGTACTTTTAGTGTAGTGGAACAGAGGTGAAGTGTTAAGTAGTAATTAGTTTGCATTACTTAGGGGCGATCAGGTAACGTATTTGAAAATTAACATTTGGATTTAACTGTCATCTTTTCATATTAAAATTAACATTTGGATTTAACTGTCATCTTTTCATATTAAAATTAACATTTGGATTTAAGTGTCATCTTTCCATATGAAAATTAACATTTGGATTTAACTGTCATCTTTTCATATTAAAATTAACATTTGGATTTAACTGTCATCTTTTCATATTAAAATTAACATTTGGATTTAACTGTCATCTTTTCATATTAAAATTAACATTTGGATTTAAGTGTCATCTTTCCATATGAAAATTAACATTTGGATTTAAGTGTCATCTTTCCATATGAAAATTAACATTTGGATTTAACTGTCATCTTTCCATATGAAAATTAACATTTGGATTTAACTGTCATCTTTTCATATTAAAATTAACATTTGGATTTAACTGTCATCTTTTCATATTAAAATTAACATTTGGATTTAAGTGTCATCTTTCCATATGAAAATTAACATTTGGATTTAACCGTCATCTTTTCATATTAAAATTAACATTTGGATTTAACTGTCATCTTTTCATATTAAAATTAACATTTGGATTTAAGTGTCATCTTTCCATATGAAAATTAACATTTGGATTTAAGTGTCATCTTTCCATATGAAAATTAACATTTGGATTTAACCGTCATCTTTTCTTATTAAAATTAACATTTGGATTTAACTGTCATCTTTCCATATGAAAATTAACATTTGGATTTAACTGTCATCTTTCCATATGAAAATTAACATTTGGATTTAAGTGTCATCTTTCCATATGAAAATTAACATTTGGATTTAACCGTCATCTTTTCATATTAAAATTAACATTTGGATTTAACTGTCATCTTTCCATATGAAAATTAACATTTGGATCTACGTAACGTGCGTGCGATGCGTGACGTGATCGACCTGCTGGTTACTTATATTGGAACTTGTTGTAGATTTATGTACGCGTATAATGTTATAATGTTAATAACTTTTCATATGAAAATTAACAATTGGATCTACGTAACGTGCGTGCGATGCGTGACGTGATCGACCTGCTGGTTACTTATATTGGAACTTGTTGTAGATTTATGTACGCGTATAATGTTAATAACTTTTCATATGAAAATTAACAATTGGATCTACGTAACGTGCGTGCGATGCGTGACGTGATCGACCTGCTGGTTACTTATATTGGAACTTGTTGTAGATTTATGTACGCGTATAATGTTAATAACTTTTCATATGAAAATTAACAATTGGATCTACGTAACGTGCGTGCGATGCGTGACGTGATCGACCTGCTGGTTACTTATATTGGAACTTGTTGTAGATTTATGTACGCGTATAATGTTAATAACTTTTCATATGAAAATTAACAATTGGATCTACGTAACGTGCGTGCGATGCGTGACGTGATCGACCTGCTGGTTACTTATATTGGAACTTGTTGTAGATTCATGTACGCGTATAATGTTAATAACTTTATTGGGCTTATTTGACGTGCATTGACTTATATACAGCGTGTCTCTGACTTCAGGGCTTTTAATGCAAATGTCGATTATGCTTCTGAAACGGAGCAACTTTTATTCTAGAACTTTTCAAAAATACGTTTTTTTATATTTTCATTTTGCCATACAAATTAAATAAGATTTTCAATGTAAATCATCCATTAGGTAGGTAGTTAGTTTTCATACTTGTCAGTGTCATGGATGTCAAATAGGGAAGCCGTGTTTGCAATACATTGATAACCTCTCGTAACCTAACAGTCAAAATAGATTCATACAGATGGATTTTTGAATGTCATAGATTCAATATACATGGTGCCCATGAGGAAGGGGAAAAATTTAGCCACGTATTCCTGAGGTCATAAGGAATATTTAATGTTATTTGAACCCAATTCAAATTCAGCATATGAAACATCTTTTTCACTTCTCATGCTCGCAAAGTTCGCCTTTGTGCTGGATGTATTCTGCACAAAATGCCACTTTTATGCTCTAGTGCACAAAGTAAAATTGTTTTAAAGACTAAGATAATCGGGCCTAACAGCCACACACACAATAAAACTTCGTAGTATAAACTTGTCATTTGATTATACATTTCACATTTGTGTTTTCCATTACTAAATTAATAAAACCAGATAAAATAGGAGTCAATTATTATTATAAAACGTATTGAACCATTAAATGACTTGGCAGTATGAAGTACCTAAGTCTAATATCACGTGTCGAAAATTAAACATAAAATCTTTTTTCTACTCCTGTACCGTTATCTGTCATTTATATAGGCTGTAGCTCAACAACAATGACACCACTAATAAGTCGTGGAAAAACTCTATGCTCTATGGCCCAAAAACGCACTGTTTAGCGTACTTTTTTGGTTCATACATTTTTCATAAAAGCACTGTTTAACTTTTTTTTTAATCGGCCGCTATATTGCAGTGGTGCCAACTTCATAAACAAATATTTCGAAATAAAGGTATTTATTTACGATTTAACATTTGTACATACATTATGAATATTTACTACAATAATAATAAATTATCATCTATTGTGTTTTAAATTACATGTTTTATAAATTCTTGGTATTATTTATAAAAATAAACAGTTCGAATTCGGTCCAGGTCCGGATTTGGTTTCGTTCGGATGGCTAGTGCAAACAAATTAAAATCAAAACAAACCATAAGCAAGAGCTGTCACATTTCCGATTTCCCACCAAAATACAGTTCAAAATTAAAAGACGAAAGATGATAAACTATTAGTCCTAAACTATTACGATTTTATTCGTGTTTGTGAAGACAAAAGTGTACGTTCCTTTTAAAATGGTCGAAGAAATTAATAACTGCACTCCTGAACAAATTGCGCGAGTAGCAAAAGTATGAATAGAAAACTTGCTGCCTGAAAAGTTTAACTATTCTGTAGTCTGCTATCACAGATAACCTCCGTTATCTGTGTCTGCTATTTATTTAAAATTTGTCGTAGAAAAAGTATTGTATGCAACGGTGTATAACTGGTCTAAAAACGCTCGTGGCGTCTTTAATTGCGATGCTCGCCAAGGCTCGCATCGCAACCCACGCCACTCGCTTTTTAAGACCCTTCTTATACAACAGTTGCATAAAATACTATAAAAAGTTAAGTGACGGGAATGAGCTATTATTTTATTTTCTTTTGCAATTATTTGCTATTTTCTCGCAATCAAAGTGAAAAGCAGTGTGTATAACTCGGGCATAAATTAGCCATTTAACCCCTCGACTTAACTACCCGCCCTCGCCGGTGGCTCGGTTGGATATAAACGTCTCAGGTTGAATGGCTCGTTTTATGCGCTTGTTGTACAATCTACTATTGAGTGTACACCCCTATTGTGATGGTCACCTGTCCAACGTCGTTGGTGTTGGTGTGCAGCGCGTCAGCCGCGCCGCACCACGCGACGCGCACGCGGCAACCGTTCATCACCACCTTCGTCAGGTCCAGGCTCCTGTCACACACAACATCACTAAGGCCTATTGTCCACGTAAACCGCACGTCATGCGCACGCTTTCTTCAATTGACGATTGCAAGACGAACGCTTGCATTTTGCGTAGAAACCTTCAAAACTGTGTCCGCGGAACGGCAACGAACGCATGACGAGCGGCTAACGCGATGTTGCCGCTCTGTGGACACAGTTTTGAAGGTTTCTACGCAAGATGCAAGCCTTCGTCTTGCAATCGTCAATTGACGAAAGCGTGCGCATGACGTGCGGTTTACGTGGACAATAGGCCTATAACTAGATAGTTTCACAGCATAAGGGGAACTTGCATCTTTTTACAAGCTTTTATTTAGTTTCACCTTTCCCGTTGTCTGTCTGTCTGTAATCAAATCTTGCAAGTTAAATTTGACCCACTTCTCGGTCTCCGATTGAGCTTAAATTTTGCATGCATATGTATATCGCATGACAATGCAATATTATGATAACATGGAGCTGATCTGATGCTGTAGCTGGAAGGTGGCCATAGGAACTCCGCAATAAAAAGACACAACCCCATCGGGTTTGGGTTCGTTAGAATCGTCTCAATGAGTAGTTGATGATGGTATGCTTGCAATAAAAGCTTTTACCAAAAATGAAAGTTTTGACAGAAACTTATTATTTTATTACGAAAATCAAAAGTATAATCCAGAGGAATATCACCTGTAGCATTTAAAACTTTCTTATGATTTATTTCTCTGATGTTATATGCATTTGAAATATGCACGCGCCGGCAACCACCCAAAACGCTCTATATTAAACGGGCTTAAGCTATGATGTCATATTCTCGGCGCGTTTCCTATGATGTAAGTCATTAATTTGAAATTATATCCACAAAGATTGCGTTTAAGTCTATACTTGTCATACAAAATATACTTTCTAACTCAATATTCTGTCTGTTATGTTATTTTATCGAAAAAATAATATATTTTTATCCTCACTTTAACGTGAGATAATAAAACGAATACAATCGTATTATTTCTTTTTTTTACTTTTTTATGATATTTCTAGCTATAACCACATCGATTGAGTGCAATTTATTCGAAATTGAAGTCCCATGCAAATTCCCCATTAACAACTTAGAACAGTTGAAAAACCCCCGATATTTTAATTTCAAAGTTCAATAACACAATAAGTTTCTGTCAACAATTTCATTTTTGGTACTAGCTTTTATTGCCGACTGTACTTTTCTGTATACACTCATCAACAACTCATCGAGACGATTCTAACGAGCCCAAACTCAAAGGGGCTACGTCGGTTAAGTATTGAATTCCCATGGCCACCTTCTGCCTGCATCATCAGATCAGCTCGATGGTACCATAATATTGAATTGTCACCCAAACTATATACCTTTACCCAAAATTACAGCTCAATCGGTTGAAGATATCTGCTTCAAAATTGAGTTGCAAGATTCCACCCGATACATTGCAAGTTAATAAAAAGCTTGTAAAAACGGCTGAACTGATTCTGTTGAAACGTAGCTAGCATAGCATCTCCGTCACCTCAGCTTTCGGTAAAAAAAAACCGCATTCATATAGGAGCTACGATGCCACAGACAGGCACACAGACACGTCAAACTTATAAGTCTTATAACACCCCTCTTTTTGCGACGGGGGTTAAAAAAGCGCTTCACCAACTTCACTATTATCGCCTGACGACGACAATTCGTACATTACGGAGTCAATAATCTACTCTTCAGCGGGCCTAAGATTTTTGTAATTGTATCATTTATCGTTGTGGATAAGACATCCCTCACTCTCGCACTCGCATACTTGTCAAAGCGTGACGGATGTCTTGACGATAGCGAAAAGAGATAAAATGTCATGGTTGACTACTCCCGCAGCAATCATTTATACTTGTCGACCCAGAAATCAGGTGATAATTGTGTCTTGTGTGTAGTGCAATACGGGTCCCCGATGTACCGTCTCTATGCAAGTCCCTATGTCTACAGAAAGCCGATTTTAATCCTTTAGGTTGCATAGATACGCGCCCTGTAGAAAGCTTCATCCTTGCACAGTCTCCTCTTCGCCAGACCATCTAAAGAAATACCTAGGAGTACCGTACCTGCAGGCGAGGCCGGCTATGTGTATAGCTCGCAACGCAGCCGTCAGTTTCCTAGGCAGGCTAAACCGGTCATCAATTGTTCCCCTGTCGGTTCATCCTTGCGCAGAAGTCTCGTCTTTCCTTGACCATGTAAAGGGAACTCTGGCTATGCCCTACGAGTTTGGTACCTGCAGGCGAGGCCGGCGGTGTGTATGGCGCGCAGCGCGGCCGTCAGTTGCACGAGCAGGCTCCACAGCACCGCCTCGGGCAGCAGCGCCCCGCACGCCACCGCTCGCAGCATCGCGTTTTTCTACAAACAAATACATTGTACAACGGGTATGTATAGTGTACCGCCCAGCTACGTGCCATTCTGCATCATAAGTAGCTACGGAAACGAAGACGTCTTTATTAAAAGGGAATGTTTGATGCTGATTGTACATTAACCAATCTCCTCTATACCTCTTCCCATATAACATTAGAATTTTAACGGACTACTTTTCTTCGTTTGTTTAGGATATCAAAGGGAAATATTATACTACTTTTACTTATTTAGATCATGAAGTGCTTTTCAAACATAAAAATACGAATGTTAATGCGTTTAAAAATGGTTTACCTAGAAATAGTATGAGGATTAACGCACGATTTTTATAACCCTATAACTGAGTTATAAGCATGGGCCTATAATACTCAGGACAAGCTATACGTGTCGCCACAATGAGGGACGGAAAATCTCCTATGCAGCTAAATTAAGAACTGGTCTTAAAATGGCGGATGGCTTAAAATAAACAACCTACCTACCTAATTTGGGCGGGTAATGGTTTATTTGCCACAACTTCATACTCTATCAGTGGAACTAGACAAGAACAACGAATGATATTTCCCTTTCTGTCACACTGGACGCTTACCTTAAAGGCAAGCGTCCACATGCCGCATCGGACGGATCGCATCAAACGGATCCATCCGCACTATCCGCAGCAATCGGAATGCCGACGCCGCAACGCAGTTATGGGATTGCCGACGCCACTTTTCGTAGCAAGCGGACGAGTGAATTATCCATTAACTTACCAGTTTGTTTCAATCTTTTTCCGATCTCATCCAAGATGTTATCACGCCTCTGTTGATTTGAATAATAAGGGTGCTTCAAATTGTACAATTCTTCGTATTCTTGCACGATTGGAATTAGCCGTGCGAAATCCAACTACTACCTGCGACTACAAACCCATTTGCAAAGTATAAATAATAAGGAATGTAGGTAGATGTGGCTTGGTGGAAACCGCGCGGGGTGCCTCCACTTATCGGCAATCCGTATGACGTCATCGGCACGCATCGGAAAAGATGCCCCCCGGAGCCTCAGCGTCGGCATTACCGATAAGCCGATGCGTGCGGTCCGTGCGATGTGAATAAGTGGACGCTGTTGTATGAGTCTCTATACAAAGCGTACCAAAATCCGGTGCGTGCGATGCGGACAGGTGGACGTTTACCTTTATCGAGATTCGTATTTTACCATCTCGCTCGGACGTGGTATTATTATGTCCTGCGTATTTTAGGTCAATGCTATCTAGGCGCTTGCCCCGGTTCCACCCCAAACGGTCCAGCGCGGTCAAATCACGCGCGGCACGAAAGCGGTCGGTGTGAAAGATTCGATGTCTATTGTCATGCGCCTACGCCTAAGATTCTCCTTAGAACTAGTGCAGTGATTTTCAAGGGGGGTCGCGAAGCTTCTTGAAGGGGGTCGCGGCAGCTTGAATTTTGTAAGTTAAAACATTTAGGGATTTAATATTAGTAAAATAGAAAATATAATTTAAACTTAGCGCAGAGTGGGGGGTCACGAAATATTGAAAAACACTGAACTAGTGTATGTACCTGGTGTGTGTAGGGTCGCGGCGCGTCCGGGTCGGAGCTGAACGGGTCGTGGAAGGTGTTGCCCTCGCCGGCCGCGGACCCGCTGCCGCCGGACAGGTACTTGTTCATCACCGTCACGCACGCCGGGTGGTAGTCGTACACTAGCACCATCGCTGTAAACCAACTTGGTATTATATACCGAATTAGTATAACGACATCAGTCTCAAAATGTCAAAGCACTGTACTGTTCAAGGTGGTAATACACCATATAAGTCAGGAGCAGAAATAAATATACTAACGAAATTATCTAGTTAAGCCTTGCCTAATAATGAAGACTGTGTTGTGTGTAGATCATATTAACATCTTGGAAAGAGTAGCTACTTCTTCGTTAGAGTACGAGTGCAGCCACCTCGGAGCATAAAATGAAGTTATATCCCGCAAGAGTTAACTTGAGACTCGAGCGCGTACTAACGTCATACGATCTTATCTATAAGATAAGATAACGTCATACGAACGAAGTCTCAAGTTAACTCTTGCGGGTAGTAGTCACTGAAGCACTCATGCAGCCGTATGACATTGGGGTGGTCGATGTTCTTCCACCTCTCGAGCATTTTCGTGGGCACGCTAGAGTACGAGTGCAGCCACCTCAGAGCATAAAAGGAACTTACAGTGATCACCGAACGCCTTGGTGGTAAAGCGCTCATGCAGCCGTATGACATTAGAGTGGTCGATATTCTTCCACCTCTCGAGCATCTTCGTGGGCACGCTAGAGTACGAGTGCAGCCACCTCAGAGCATAAAAGGAACTTACAGTGATCACCGAACGCCTTGGTGGTGAAGCACTCATGCAGCCGTATGACATTAGGGTGGTCGATGTTCTTCCACATCTCGAACATCTTCGTGGGCACGCTAGAAAACGAGCGCAGCCACCTCAGAGCATCAAAGGAACTTACAGTGGTCACCGAACGCCTTGGTGGTGAAGCACTCATGCAGCCGTATGGCATTAGGGTGGTCGATGTTCTTCCACATCTCGAACATCTTCGTGGGCACGCTAGAGAACGAGCGCAGCCACCTCAGAGCATCAAAGGAACTTACAGTGGTCACCGAACGCCTTGGTGGTGAAGCACTCATGCAGCCGTATGACATTAGGGTGGTCGATGTTCTTCCACATCTCGAACATCTTCGTGGGCACGCTAGAGAACGAGCGCAGCCACCTCAGAGCATCAAAGGAACTTACAGTGGTCACCGAACGCCTTGGTGGTGAAGCACTCATGCAGCCGTATGACATTAGGGTGGTCGATGTTCTTCCACATCTCGAACATCTTCGTGGGCACGCTAGAGAACGAGCGCAGCCACCTCAGAGCATCAAAGGAACTTACAGTGGTCACCGAACGCCTTGGTGGTGAAGCACTCATGCAGCCGTATGACATTAGGGTGGTCGATGTTCTTCCACATCTCGAACATCTTCGTGGGCACGCTAGAGAACGAGCGCAGCCACCTCAGAGCATCAAAGGAACTTACAGTGGTCACCGAACGCCTTGGTGGTGAAGCACTCATGCAGCCGTATGACATTAGGGTGGTCGATGTTCTTCCACATCTCGAACATCTTCGTGGGCACGCTAGAGAACGAGCGCAGCCACCTCAGAGCATCAAAGGAACTTACAGTGGTCACCGAACGCCTTGGTGGTGAAGCACTCATGCAGCCGTATGACATTAGGGTGGTCGATGTTCTTCCACATCTCGAACATCTTCGTGGGCACGCTAGAGAACGAGCGCAGCCACCTCAGAGCATCAAAGGAACTTACAGTGGTCACCGAACGCCTTGGTGGTGAAGCACTCATGCAGCCGTATGACATTAGGGTGGTCGATGTTCTTCCACATCTCGAACATCTTCGTGGGCACGCTAGAGAACGAGCGCAGCCACCTCAGAGCATCAAAGGAACTTACAGTGGTCACCGAACGCCTTGGTGGTGAAGCACTCATGCAGCCGTATGACATTAGGGTGGTCGATGTTCTTCCACATCTCGAACATCTTCGTGGGCACGCTAGAGAACGAGCGCAGCCACCTCAGAGCATCAAAGGAACTTACAGTGGTCACCGAACGCCTTGGTGGTGAAGCACTCATGCAGCCGTATGACATTAGGGTGGTCGATGTTCTTCCACATCTCGAACATCTTCGTGGGCACGCTAGAGAACGAGCGCAGCCACCTCAGAGCATCAAAGGAACTTACAGTGGTCACCGAACGCCTTGGTGGTGAAGCACTCATGCAGCCGTATGACATTAGGGTGGTCGATGTTCTTCCACATCTCGAACATCTTCGTGGGCACGCTAGAGAACGAGCGCAGCCACCTCAGAGCATCAAAGGAACTTACAGTGGTCACCGAACGCCTTGGTGGTGAAGCACTCATGCAGCCGTATGACATTGGGGTGGTCGATGTTCTTCCACATCTCGAGCCTCTTCGTTGGTACGTTAGAGTACGAGTGGAGCCGCCGCAGCGCGTAATGCTCGCCGCTCTGGCGATGCGTCGCGCGGTACGAGGTCGCCATTGCGTGCGGGGTACACTCTATTGGCGTCAACTCTGAATACATCTCCACGTTCTCTGGTAGGTCTGAGGAGAAATATGTTTTTTGTAATAAATAAGATAACTGTATAACAGTATAAAAAAATAAGCAATTTATTGTCGCTTGAAATACATCCATATTAGGATAAAAATACCGACATAAATATCCCTCTTTCCGCAAGACCAAAAGGTACAGTCAAATGCAATACAAAGTAATACACAAAGCGCTTAAATATATCTTAAACGTCTTTATAGCTCTAGAAAGAGTCGTCTCAAATATTTTTGAGCGCTTTGTCCTGATAGATGCAGTTGCCTAAAAAGTCAGAAACGGTGAAGAGCTGGCGGTCGCCATACCAAATCAGTATACATATTTAGCTGTTTGACTGTCTAGACCAATTGTAAACGGTGCGGGTGAGTCAAACAGTGAACGGTGGGCCAACTTAGTGAATTGTAATTCGAACTGAACGATGGGTGAACGGTGGGTCAAACTTTTGAATGGTGAGTCGAAGTTTGTGAACAATGGGGGTCAAACTCTGCGAAAGATTAATCGAACCATGTAAACGGAGGGTCGAACTTTATAAAAGGTGAGCCGGGCTGTGTGTGGATAATCGAACCAACACGTCCGAGTAACACTTACCAGGGAACTGGCGCAGGTCCGTTTGCAGAAATACTTCTTCGTTCCTTTGGTAGATCTCGGAGCGGATCGTCTCGGGCATGTAGAACGTGGCTGCGAGACCTGCACCAAAATATACAAGATTTCCTAAAATCGGTGTCATTATATTATTTTTAAAGACGACTGCACTTTTCAGGCCCGATTAAGCACTTTTTCGTTTAAGATCTCTCAATTTTTTTTAAGAAAACGGTGTACTAAATTTTGTAATTTATTAGAGTTTTTACATCCATTTGTATTAACTAAGAAATGTAGGCATGTTAGCGTTGTCACTTTAAAAAATGCTGCCTGTGATAAAAAATACTTTCGGAATGGACATGGGCTATATTATATCTCGCGGCTTCGGTTGTTTTCTTTGTAAGACGCGGCCGGAGCCGCGCGAGCAGCTAGTATGTCATACGTACTTTGCTTCAACGCGATAGTTACCACGTTAATAACACTAAATCCGGAAGGATCAATATTTTAATACCTTCATATAGTAGACGCTAAATCATGTCATAAGTCATAACATAGTAAATGAAACGTCTTGGCGTCGGCAATCAATGTGTTAACGCCACGCATAATGGCGTTGGCGAAGTAACGGCATTGTAACTGATGCTTAGTGGTTATGTTTTATATTTCAACGGTTTTCTAAAGTCCGAATATTAATTTTCCGTTTTTTGTTACCAATTTTCAAAGTATAACACTTTAAACTCTCGCGCTTTGTACACTTTGAAACGTCAGAAATAAAGGTAAATAAATATCGCGTTAGACCCGGATAAAACAGTATTTAAATTTTCAAAGTAATTTCTAATACAATGTTTTGAGATACTTTAGAATTAAGACAATATAAGTATAACAGAAGTCCCAATTGTTAAAAGTAGTAATAAAGTTCATATATATTGTTATTTTTTTTCAAGATAACAAAAAAGGAAAGTAAAGAGGCAGTCTTAATTGACATGCTAACATTGTACAAACTTGTCTAAAATTGTTGATTAGAAGATACAAAAAATTCGATTACAAATAAAAAATATATGTATTATCCCGTGTACTCGTCGTATGGTCCCGTCGGATACGCGATGCATGTGAACAGCGTCTCGAATGTTGTCAGGGAGTGTCTAATGTTTATGTATGCAGACGACATGTGTCTGCTCTATGCTTCTAGGGAGATACAGGAAATACAAAAGTGCGTACAAGAGGACTTTGAAAGTATAACTAAGTGGGCACACGACAATGGAATTATTTTAAACTTTTCAAAAACTAGGTGCATGCATATACACTCGCCATACAACCACCGAGCTAAAAATGTCAAAAAGGAGAACTTAGATATAATAGGACACACATACGATTGCTTGCATGCTGATAAAATCAACTGTAGTTGTACCAAATTGGAGTATGTTGGGTTAGGACATTTAAATAATTAGGCTTAACTATTGATACAAATTTCAACTGGAAACCACATGTAAGGACCGTATCGGAAAGAAAGTAGACAACTTCAAAATGGTATTATTTTTATTCTGTGTGAAAACTGATAATGAAACAAAAAGAAACTGAAAAATAAGGTATTTAAGTATAAAAAACTGTTTTGAATGAATTCATCGTATTATATCTATTTTGCCTGCAACCTAACTTTCTTTTTAATGTGTCTCATTAAATTCTGGACGATCATTTTTGACACATTTGATGATGCCCTGTTCCACTTTTTTTTAAAGTCGTCAACTGAGGTGGCAGCTTTGACGTTTTTTTAGAGGTGTCGTTTCATGATAACCCAATATCGCTCGATTGGGCGAACTTCTGGGCAATTGGGAGGAATTATCTCCTTGTCCACTACTTCTACCTTATTGGCTTTTTACCATTCCTTCGTTGTTTTAGAGTTATGACAAGAAGCCAAGTCTGGCCAAAATAAAGTGCTAGTCCTGTGCTTCTTTATTAGTGGTAGTAATCTTTTCTGTAGGCACTCATCACGGTATACCGTAGCGTTCAAAGTCCCTGTAGTGAAGAAGGATTACGATCGCACACCGCATTAAAAAATAGCTTGCCACACTAATACCTTTTTGCCGAATTTCTCGATGTTGATGGCCTTATGTTTTCGAGTAACCTTCTATAAGCCGGCACCGTAAGAAATTGAGGTCCTGGTAAGGCTTTAAAGTCCAATTTGCAATAGGACTCGTCATCCATTAACAATGCTCTGATTTTTCTTGGTCAATAAACGGTCGTATAATTTCCTTGCCAGTTTTCTGACAGGTTTTGTTTGATTTTCAACACGTTTTGGTTGTTTTAGTTTTTTATAGGTTTTTAGGTTGCATCTTAGTTTGATTCTTTGTATCATAGACGAAGAAGTTTTGGCTTTTTTTGCCGCATCTCGAATTGAAATTTGTTTAAACATTCTTACGTCTTTCTTTTCTAATGCCAAGTCGGTTGCCCCCGGTTTTCTTCCAGATTTATGCAAATCTTCGAGAGTACAGAAGTCACCAAATTTATTTATTATCTTGTGCACGCCCGCGGGACTCAACTCGGACTTTTTAACCAGTTTTCTAATCGTCATACCTTTTATTTTGCACCAATCGTCCAAAATATGTGTACGAACGTGTAAGTTAATTCGCCCCATGTAGACCGTTTGACAAAAGTAGTAATTGCTTTTTGTTGCAATTAAAAGAAAAGGATATAGTTCGTACGTACCAATTTTAGAGATGCCTAAAGTTGTCTACTTTCTTTCCGATACGGTCCTTAAACAATATTTATAATAGGCTGAGGTCAGTGTTAGGGAAATTCTATCAACTAAATAGAACAGTAAATAAAAACACGTTAAGGATTGTGTATTACGCACTGGCTGACTCACTCATCAGTTACGGGCTCATTGTTTATGGACGAACTTTTGTCACCTACATCAAAGACATTAAACAAATACAGACAAGACTGATCAAGTTCCTAGTTAGTAAAATAGAAAAGGAAAAGTGTAATAAATAAGGAATATGATAAACTATTTCCCCTCAGTAAAATTCTAGCAGTAGAAAGTAAAACTAGGTATTTGATTGCTTTGGAACACTACTATTCCGAGGAGTACAAACTCAGTGTTACAAATACATATAACACTAAAAGAGTAAGGGGAAAAAACTTGTACAACCTAGGGCTAAAAACTATTATGGGCAAAGAGTATCAAACTTCTAGTACCAAAAACTTTTAATCAGATAAGTATATTAAGACATGCAAACTCCTAAATTAAGTAAATCAAATTTAAAATCAAAATTAAAGGACATGCTCCTAGAAGACAAGTCGATGTCAACAGATTGACAACAGAGCGAATAAGTAGGTTTATATAGTCAAATAGCGTTAACTTTTCATACTTTATGTAACTATTCAAAAATGATAGTAAAAATAAGTTGAAATCGGATGTGTTCAGCGCATTCTTGTACTTAAGTTCTGTTTATTGGAAATTAAATATTGCATTGTTATTATTTTAGTTGCCATTCTACCTACATCTGTAAAAAAGTGTAAAAAAGGTTATAGAAGAGATTAGGTAACAGACATAAAAGAAAATTAGGTTAAGTTACAATAGTCATAGTAAATGAGCGCAACTAAAATTAATAGTTTGGCAAGTATATATTTGTAATAGCCGAATAAGAGGTCTGTTCAAGGGATGGCGACACCGACCGCGTATTACTACTAGCGTGTTAGAGAGAATAAAAGTAGTGAATTTGCAAGAAAAAGAAATAAGTGATGAGTTTGTCAGTAAGTTGAAGATTGAATTCGAAGGAATGGATGGTGTAAGCGAGATGGGTGATTTGTGGCACAACTTTAAAAATAAAGTTGTTAAAATGGCTCTGGAAGTGTGCGGTGTCAGTCAAAGGAGCAAAGGAAGAAAGGAGAAGAATGTTTGGTTGGATAAGGAAGTACAAGAAGCTGTATGTGAGAAGAAAAAGTTGTGGCGGGATTGGCTAGCTACAAGAGCTAACCAAAGAGTCAATAAAGCCTCCTTTTACGAAGTCAATGAAGCAAAAAAGGCATATAGAATAATGAAAGTGCGGGTGAAAGAAGTAGTAAAAAGAAAGAAAGATGAACAAAATGACCATTTGGATGAAAGACTGTCGCGGGATTTCCAGACGAACATAAAATATTTCTGGAAAACTGTTCGACTAGCCAGAGGTAAGAGCCAGAACTCTGAGCTGAAGTCAGTCAAAGACAGGAATGGAAGTTTGCTTGATGAGACAGAATGCATATTAGGGAGGTGGAAGGAATATTTTGAAAGTTTGTTTGATAGGGAGGAAGAAAATGGTCTAACCTCAAGTCTGAATGGTAGCGCAACCGAGGATGAAAGTAATTTCAGCATGGACGAAATTGTGAAAGCATTGAGAGGAATGAAATCGGGTAAGGCGGCAGGGTATGACAGAGTTTCCGCTGAGATGCTGAAGGCAGGACAGGGCGTCGTAGCGAGTCAGTTGTATCTACTCTTCAATTTGTGCTACAGCACCGTCCGTGTATGATCGTTCCTCTTTACAAAGGGAAAGGATCACAACTTGACTGCAAAAACTACAGGGGCATTAGCTTACTCAGCATCGTCGGCAAATTGTATGCAAAAGTGTTGATTAAAAGAGTACCGAAAGAGACCGATGAGAAAGTATGGGATGCACAAGCAGGATTTAGTAAGGGTATGGGTTGTACGGATCAAGTCTTTTCCTTACGATGCATAGCCGAGAAATATTTGGCCAAAGGTCAAAAGGTCTATTGCGCTTTCGTGGACTTGGAAAAGGCTTATGATAGAGTGATGAGGGATGAACTATGGTCGGTGTTGTGCACGTATGGAGTATACAGCCGCCTCGTTCAAGCACTGAAATATTTATATAAGGATTCCAGTGCTTGCGTGAGAATAAACGGGTCATATACTGACTGGTTTAACATCGAAAAGGGTGTTAGACAATGATGTGTAGCGTCTCCGTATGAGAAATGTTATGATAGTGAGTGAAGCGAAAGTGGTTTGTCAGGATCGTAGCAAATGGAGATCCGTGATCTCTGCCTACCCCTCTGGGAAAGAGGCGTGATTATATGTATGTATGTATGTATATTTGTAATAAGTATATCATGTAACTTGTATTTAGAAAAAAAAACAAAAACGAATGCCTCAATTGACGTACTTATTCGGTACAAACTATTCTGGAAATTCTCAAAAAATGTGGGCAAGTTTATTTAAGAACCCTAGTAAATAATTACGCGACTCACAGCTCACAAATTACGCTCGTGTGGCTTTACCCTTAAACTGTACCCATTTCTTATGCAGCGATGACCGAAGCAAAAAAGTTACATTATAAGTATTATAACAGCCATATATTAAGTGCCTGGACGGGTATTTAGTGCCTTGATCGATGTCACAGGGCTAAAACGAACGGCCACTTTCTTACTAATATTTAAACGGCTTCGACATTAAGGACCAGTTAGTGCATATATCCGATATTTGTAAGCTAGTTTGAACGGACAGTTTTACTAATGGGAATGGGCTTAGTGTAGCAATTAGGTAGCTATTTAGGTATTAGATGTCATTTATATTGTATGCGTAAACGACCCTTGTCAGTAATGGGAATCGATGACAATTTTAGAAGTGCCTGTTTTTTTTTGGTGAACATTCCTTAGCACCAGAAAAAAGGTGCAGACTTTTCAGCTGCGTCAATTATTTTGAAAAATATAAACAGTTTCCTCACTTACGTTTTGAGTTTAGGACGGCGAATGAGACACTTTCCTTGATTTATCTCATATTACAAAAAAATATCTTAAAAATCCGTGGTAATTTGTCATTGCCAGGGTCAGATAATATAAAACCTTTTTTTGTAATATGAGATAAATCAAGGAAAGTGTCTCATTCGCCGTCCTAAACCTAAAAGGTAAGTGAGAACTGTTTATATTTTTCAAAAATAATTGATGCAGCTGAAATGTCTGCAACTTTTTTCTGGTGCTAAGGAAGGTTATTCCTATAACCAAAAAAAATATCTTACTTCTTCGGCACTTCTAAAATTTTCATCCATTCCCCATTAATTGAAATAAATGAATATTATTCTGCAAGTAGGCCGCAATGGCACTTTTACAAGACAAAATTCTACCAGCGTTTTTAAAAAAGAAGACCATTTTTAAGTAGAGACGTCGACACAAACTCAACAGTTAGTCATTTTTTGCCAAAAAAAAGCTTATTACAGAGATAGTAGGTAGTTAAAATAAGTAAACCTGAATATGAATACAAAGAAAAAAATAAAACATAATGCGTTGTTCTACAAGAAAACATGTCCGAAACTGCGTTACAGAAATCAAGGCAGAGAGATTAAAAAAAAAACGAAAAGAATGGAAATGAAAAATTAACTTTATCCTTGGGTATGCTTTCTCGTAGGAACTGTGTCATCTAGCTCCATAGGCGTGATACAATGACAATTAAATTATGAATAATTAAGCTATTCTGTGGGTCGATCACGTAACTTTTCTTAGGCGCGTCTGTAAGGTCTAAATGTCAATTAGATTGTGATTTTACTGTCAGACGCGCGTACAATGCGTTACGTGATTGACCTACTGGGCTCTGGTTTGGGCCGTGCAACGACAGACAGACACATACACGTCAAACTTAAAAAAAAACAAAGCACACTTACCAGGCTTGGTCTGAGTGATGGGTCCCATATGAGTGGGGGTCCCGGCGTACATCTGGGAGGCGTACGGGGAAGGCACCGCGGGTCCCGGGCCCACCACACCGAGGCACTGCTCCGGCTGGCCTATACGAACAACTAATTCTATAAAAACACAAACATTAGGCCAACATGTTTGCGTACACTCGCCATCAAATGTGCATATCTGTATTCTTTCTATGTAGGTGTTCAATAATATGAGAACATGCACTCTACTTCCTTGACAATAGATGTTCAGATATATCAGATATTCATCGCTATGACATCAGATGGCGACTATACTACATGTCAACATTTATAAGAGCCCTCTTTTATTTTGGCGCCCACAGGCTAGGTTAATATAATATTTACTTGTTCCGATGCGTTTTTGGTAGAAGATTTTTATTATTATTGCATTTCAGAGTTATTTACATTTAATAATATATTTTGTAGGTATAAAGTCAAAAAGCAAAAGTTATTTATTATTTTATGAATGATGATAAACTACCACCGGTTCGGAAAGAAACCCTCTGCCTCGAGAAGAACCGGCATAAAAAACTCGGCGAGGTATATTTTTTTCAATACAGTATACAATATACATATAATTTTAGTATCAGAGTATTATACAATTACATCGCTAGAGTAGAAAGCCTATTTATTTTGCGATAGATTAATAAATAGGCTTTCTACTGTAGGGAATAAAGGTATAGATGTACCTATTTTTAAGTTATGATAATACGCGTTTATTATTGTAGCTTCTTAACGAAAGTAAAATTACAACACTGAGTTTATTGTAACGATTGCGCTTTTCTACTATAAAATCAAAGTAAACAATAAAGTTTATTTTTTACTGAAACAACAAAAGGCATTTATTAACCGACTTCAAAAAAGGAGGAGGTTATATGTTCCACTGTATGTATTTTTTTTAATGTATTTTCGCCGCCTTTTTTATTTGCCGAAAATTATTTTTTTATTTGAAAGAGTATACTTCCGAGGTGGTCCCATTGTCAGCAATTCAGGATCTGATGATGGGATCCCAGGGAAATTGAGGGCAACCCTCAAATTTTATAGGCACGCGTGTAGTGATTTCGGTATTTTCTATTATAACTCGTATTAACCCTCGGAAATCGGCATTCTGGTCAAGTGGAACTGAAACTATTTGCGGAAGTCTCATACAAAATTGCATCCCCTAGTTTAAGGGGTTGGGGGGTAAAAGTTCCAATTTTTTTAATTGTTTTGTTGATTGTGTACCAATACTAGCTTACATACCAAATTTCAACTTTCTAGGACTTCAGGAAGTACCCTAGAGGTTTTGATGATCAACGAGAGTGAGTCAGTGACGAAATCGGCGTTTTTTAGATATCAATAGAATCTAAAGTATAAAGAGCTATGCAATTGAAACTTTATATGTATAATAAGTTTACTATTGACATCATATCCCGAGAATTTTGTTTATCTGGTATAATCCAAACAAAAAAACGACGAAGCGCTTCGAGAAAAGATAAGTAGTGCCTGCCCTTGCGCTTCGCTTGGCTCGTCTTGGCGGGGGCACTACCGTGCCCCCAGATTCGCCGATTCCTGCGTCAATTGTGGTCCGTTTTCCAAAATCCTTTTTTTATTTGAAAGAGTATACTCCTGAGGCGGTCCCATCCTCACCACGTCAGGATTTGATGATGGGATCCCAGGGAAATTGAGGGCAACCCTCAAATTTTATAGGCACGCGTGTAGTGATTTCGGTATTATCTATTATAACTCGTGTATTTACCCTCGGAAATGGCACGTTTGGTGAAGTGGAACTGATGATGAAGACCACAGATGACTTATGGAACTCCTCAAAGATGTAAAGTACGTCAAAGATTCTGACATGATTCCATTGAAGTAGCAACTAATGAAGTGTTAATTCTGAGATCCTTGAGGAATCGACGGAACTCCTCAAATATTATCAGCCCATACATAGCGACTTGGGTTTTTTCTGTAATAGAGCGAGAGCTAATACTCGGAGAGCAGTCCATGTGCTAAATTGGAAAGGAAATTCTCAAGTACCGTAAAACCATACAACTATAGTCCACTACCCCAACTATGGTCCAAAAGTAAACTCATTCGTTTCCATCAATACCGATTTCGTATTAGTGATTTTTACGTCTTTATTTAAATTTGTGTTATTATATTGCCTGTCTTTAAGTTCATCAACGAAAGTAGTTGGGTGACCTGGACTATAGTTGTGTGGTTTTACGGTACCTGGTTTATCATCAAATTGTCGACACTCATTTCGTCGAATTTCAAAGTCAACGTTTCATGTATTTTCATTTCGTCGACAATTCATTTCGTGGAATGGTCATTACAAGTAATTTTAAATCGTGTTTTTTTACTTGTCGGATGATTCATTAAATAGTAGTATTATGTCATGGAAAACGTTTTGTGATTTATTGTTTCAAATATTTTTAATTAACATACAAATTAATACAAGGATTATTACTTATTTCAATTTAAGATAAATAGTTGGCATTACAGTTATCTATGGCATTACGTTGAGAACGGAACGCAATGCAATTGCTTTAGTACCACCCAGGGGACACGTGCAAGGTTGTGGTAGGTAGCTCCTGCGGACGCAAGTGACAGTTGTCCCCCCTGTGTCAAGTGGGTGGGCAACTCGACTGCCAGAGATTCTCAAGCCGCCTAAAGGCCTCTAACTCGGCTTAACGACTACTGTCATAGGCAGCAGCCGGGATGAATGCACGGCATTTTAACCTAACCTAACCGCCAGCGTGTCGAGGGAAGAGGGACACAAGTGAACCCTAACCTTACCTACTTATAATACAATTGTTACGGTTGCTTGTTTTTTTTACTGCGCCCCCCCCCCCCCCCCCCCCCGTCACCCCTTTTTCTGGTTTACCTAACCTAGTTAAACCCCTGTAATCAGTTTATTTTGATTATTTTGTAATGCTGTAATACAATCGAACAAATGAAATTCGTTGGTTTGTTATTCTGCCATTTAAAATTCATACATATGGAATAATTTGCCAAATAATATTCCCTGAACAGTTATTCTATAAAATAATAAAAATTGGAATGATCATGAAATAATAATTCGTGAACTAAATGTTACTTGAAACGTTTCCGATGAAATGAAATTCGTTAAAAAGTTTGTCGACAAAACAAGGGACACCCATGCTAGAATGTGAATACTTATTTGTTATACAAGGGTGCAAAGTTGCATTTTACCCGCGAGTGTGGAATTGAAACACAAGCAAGCGGAAGGAGTCTATAGTAACTAAAATAGAATTCTGAGCGTAGCGAGTGTTTCAACACACGAGAAGTAAAATACATTTGCACCCGTGTGTTACACAAAACTTTTCACCTCACTGTAATGAGGATAGTGCAACATGCAAAACAACTTCATTTAATTTGAATAATAAATTTGCATCCATGTATAAAAAGTGCGAGTCGGATTAGAGTTTTCCCATACATTTTGAGACCCAGCGCCTGGTGAAGGCAACAAGCAATTTTTAAAAGTTTTTTTTTGTATGGGAGCCCCCTTAAATATTTATTTTATTCTGTTTTTTAGTATTTGCTGTTATAGCGGCAACAGAAATACATCATCTGTGAAAACGTCAACTGTCTAACTATCACGGTTCATGAGATACGCTCCAAGGTCAAATTACTTTGCCCACTAGTGGATAAAATGCGATTTTGCTCACTGGTTTTAAAAGATAAAAGACTGCTTTCCGAGGCAGTGAGGGGAAAAATATATTGCTAGTATAAAATCACAAGCAAGTTCGTTTTTCCAAAGCCAGTGACAATGCATTATGCTAGAAAAAACTGCACTGACGCACGGCCGTTGTACTTTTAAAAGTCAAATAGTCTGCAATGTATAAATCAACATCCCATCTCTTTGTTACGGCTGTTTGTTTAGAGGTCACAGTATGCATGATAAATTGATAAATATTATTTCCTGCAAATTTTAATCTACTTTCGCTCGTTACTTTGAATTGTTCTTGTAAAATGAGACAGTCTTGAAAACGAGTTTAATTAGAGAATTGTATTTTGGTTAATGTTTATAAATATACAATGCCAATTTGGTTGAGGAGATATTGACACGTACCCCTTTTATTAACATTTTTTAACATGATCAGGCGCGGCTCACTCGCGATTGTGTGTTTATCGCTACAAGTACATGCCGGTCGCCCCTTCGAAGGGCTCTATTCAGTGGCTGCCACGTGTTGGTACAGGACGCTCGCACGGGTCGCAGCGCGTTGCATGCGATAGAGCGGGATGGCCACATTTAGGCACGTTTGGCGTACCTAAACAGGGAATTTGTTAACAGAGAACCTTCTGTACGTAGTACTATTACTTATTCTGTGACATGATTTTGATTGTGTTCATTAAGATAGTTAGTAGTTATTTTTTTACTTAAACTGGTTTTTTTTAGTTCAAGGGCACTAATGTATTCAATACTTTAGTTAGCGTAAAGTAGATATCGACTGTTTTGTATCACAAATTAAATTTCACCCTGTATTCCTAGGAATATAATCGGGAACATTACTGTACTGTAGTACTGGTACAAATCGGGAACTTTCGGAAATATTCCCGGGAACGACACATAACTAGTAGGTAGTCCAGTGGCAACGTCGGTAATTACAATAACCGATGAAAAAAATAAGGAAACCGAAGCGATTGGCAACATTTTCATTTGGCTAAATTCTACAGGACAGCGACAAACATTATGTGCAACGAAAGTAGAAAGGGTTACCAAAAAAATTTGTTACCAGTGGTAACAGCTTGGATTTTTTCCCATCTTTTACCACTAAAGTACTCGGTGGTAACTACTGGGAATATTTTCCCCATCTTTTACCACTGAAATACTCGGTGGTAACTACTGGGAATATCTGTCCCACCTTTTACCACTTAAGTACTCGGTGGTAACTACTGGGAATAACATCAATTACTATTCCCATTAGTCCCCACTGGTAACAAATTGGTGGTAACAGGTGGGAATAACCCGAACACAGCATAAATCAAACGGATGACAGAAACACTGATTGTATTGAAAAGTACGTACCCATCTTGTCCAAGCGCATGATGCACAAGCATTCTTTGACAAATATCAAGAATATATAATCCCATAAAAACATTCCATGTAAATTAATATAAAGCTTGTAAAAACATTACACTCCTTTTTGTTGGGCAGTGTTGTAAACACTCCTTTTCGTTGGGCAGTCGTGTAAAAATAGGCCAAGTCTCGGAACTATTCCACAGTAAAAAGTGGTGAGATATTTCGTAGATCCAAGTCAGGCATTCTTATTAATCTTTATTTGCTTGCTAAATAAAATTCTGCAACTTGGGAATCACACAACTGCATTTACTATTTTTTGCATACCTTAAACTATGTAAGTGTGATTGCCAAGTCACAAAATTTTATTTAGCAAGCAAATAAAGATTAATAAGAATGCGTGACTTGGCTCTACGAAATATCTCGCCACTTTTTACTGTGGAAGAGTTCCGAGACTTGACCTATTTTTTACATGGAATGTTTTTATGAGATCTCATTTCTTTTTGTAGGTTATTGTGTTATCAACTTTGTATGGAAATGTTATTTTACCAACCGCAAATAACGTGTTTGTATAGTTTTGCGGGAAGCAACTGCAAAAGTAACTTTGTATAGGATAACAAAATTAGGTACTTATGCAGTGTGTATATCTCAGAATCGTGACGGAAACTGCAATATTTTTAGGTGTTTTATGAATGGATAGGCTAAAAACTAATTATGTTCAAAATTTGGATCTTGTCGGTCTGCTAGAAGTACCTTAGAATTACGATGATCATAAGTGAGTCAGTGTATATGTCAGTGACAAAACTAAGGAGCTTTGACGGGCAATAGTTCTTAAACTAAAAGTTCAAATTGAATGTTATTTAGAATATATGTAAGTTATTTATGCCCTATATGTTACTGAAAATTCAGGGTTCTGTCTTTAGTCAGTACAGGATGTCGAAAATGGTCTGAATGGCTTCGAGAAAAGGATGGTACGACTGTGCCTCTTTGTTTTGCTCGACTTGGCGGTGCCCCCAGATGCTTAGAGCATTAAACCAACCGGAGTAGCCATTGCCAGGCGTTCCCCTCTGCCAAAGGTACGAGACCGCCGGTCATAGCGGTTATATAAAACTAGTTGCGCCATTCAATGAATCGCAGTGAGCGCGGAATGACCTGAGCTAAAAATGCCGAATGCAACGTGTTCTCGTGTAATAAGAGATCAGAAATATCTAATGTACAAAAGGATAACGTTACTTTTCATCTGTTAGTATTATTACGTTTAAATATTATCAAATAGTGCATTAAATTTGCAAAAAACTAAAAAATATTGTCAATCTAACAGTGTTCCCACTTAATGGTACTAGCTCTACTTTTGGGTATTTTTTAAAGTTGACTGTATAAATGTTTAATTATAAGTTCTACTTTAAATTCGTTATTATTAACACAGTTTATCCAATAAAAATGGTACCAACCATAAATAACGTGAAATTTATAATTGTAGATGTTTAATTAATTAATGATGGATTACTGTTTGCAAATTCATTTATTCTTTTATTTTCACCATATAATATTTTTATTTAATGTTTTAAATATAATATGATTAGGCTGTATTTTATTAATTATACGGAATTTACGATCGTCACTTGTTCCGTAAATATGCATTTTTAATTTGTTACTCTAGCAACACTGTACTAGGAAAGTTAGTGAAGGGACAGCACAAAAACAAATGTCGATAAACATTATAAGTATGTTATTCTTATAATTTATTTTTCAGATTCCCAAAAGATGTAATGATTCAGGATGTCTGTATCCGAGCTTGTGGAAATCATGTGTCGTGGACTCCTAAACGAGACTAGCACTATTTGCTCCCAGCATTTTGAATGTTATTATATAAAAGTTGCTTTTTATTCTTTGTTTCTTGTTTTATGTTATCTCCAAAAGATACAGTATAGTGTTAACCTGTCCTGCCTGAACCAAAATTCAGGCCAGTTATTCATGTGGAAAAAAAATCCTGTTATCCGTTTACCGTCTGTCCAAAGATCGTATGTTACGTGCATAAAAAAATCCCTTTTAATAAGTACCGATCATGGCATTTCAATATGATATCCTATGGCCGCCTTCCATCGCTCGATAGTACTCGATGGTATAATATCTTATATCTCGAAAACTGTACAAGATATCAAAAACTTGATATTATAAAAATTGTGGCAAATTTAATCACCTTTCATTTTGTTTAGAATAGTTATGTCGCTAGGACGCATAGTTTCCGAGATATAGGTGAAAAACCGAATAATGGGACTTTGAAACCCCCCCCCCCTCCCCTCCGGCTCAAGGGTTACGGGCAAGGACTTTTGATATGTTTACCTCCTAACTAGTCCAAACAAAGTTACGAAGTCAAAAATTGTGTTCCATGCATTTCCCTCTACACCTTTTTTTGAGCATTCGTTTCCGGACCTACATGAAATATCGATAAGTTTATTATTTATTATCGACGTGTTCCTCGCACTATCGATGTTTACTTCGAGCTGACGTCATCTCTTTCACGGACAGGTTGTCTGTGTATGTGTTTGTACTTGTGTGAGTATAGTTTATGCTGGTGTTTGATAATTTTGTCGTGTGCGTGTGTAGTGACACTATCGGAAAAATGCATTGGTGTTAACATGATTTGTGTGCGTTGCCTCGTCCCCCGCGCCGAAAACGGCAGACTTTTTTAGATAGAAAAGTGTGCGCGTGTCGTCTCCGGTTGGTTTAATGCTCTAAGCCCAGATGGGCATGGATACATGATCTTTATTACATAAGCTAGCACCAATAGAAATTACCAAAATGTAAGCTTCTTTGTACTATTTGACACAAACTCCAACGGGGTATTATTTTTAATAACGTAATTTGATAGTTATTCCTACTTAAAACCTCATGAACTTAATAATCAAGTGTATTGTATTACCCCTTTATAAAAAAACACTTTACAAACCACTGTTAACTAAAATGTGTTTTATGGTTTTCTCGCAAACGCAACTGTCAAAGTGACAGACGAGTTTAAACGGCATTTTAGCTAACATCGGTTTGGTGAACGTAAGAATGAAGATCTAAAAGTATCTAAATATGGAGTAACATGGTTAAAGGGATTGTTACAATATCTAGTCCGATCTGACCATTAATATCGTCATCATCAGCCTACAAACGTACTACTGGGCAGTGGGCACACATGAGTATGGTAAGAGACGTGGATCGTACCCATTGGCGCAGAAGAGTTGAGCCCGCCGGTGGAATTCAGGCTGTCGTTCGTGGAGTAAAAGTACGTCGTGCCGCCAACATTCTCCTGTTGGGAAATACATTATATTTTATTATGTGACTGTTAAAAAAGACGTGTATATGTCATGGTTACTTTTGTACCAGAATGTATGGTTGAGATGATTTAATGTGAACGAACTCCGGGCCGTCGATTGGACAGTAACGGCATTGGACAGGCAAAGCCTGGCGGTCTTTAGTGTCGGAGGCTAAGATCCACATTGGATCGTTGCGCCACAGCAGTTAAGTGAAAATAGTAGCTTATGCTACTGATACAAAAGGACAGGCATTAAAATACGAGTGTGGTTTTATGAAACGAGCGTCAGCGAGGCGGCAATTCGATCCTTCGTCAAGACGAATGTTTATTTTTTATTTTTATTTAGAGCACCAACAGTCGCATAAACAAAAATATAAGGGGTACACAAAGAGTACCAAAAGACATAACGCTAAAGACCTGGAGGTTCATTAATATATAAAAACTATGTTAACATAACAAACTAATCATAACTAATGAAACATAGAAAAAAAAAAAAAACTTAAAAGATTTATAAATTTTAAACTTAATAAATTCATTAATACGGGTCGTCGACGCAGTATGCATGCACAAGTTAAAGGTACTTAAGTAATAAGTAGGACATGGGATTAATTAATGAAGACATTTTGGATTTAGACTTTCAGGTGATGTTATTGGAAATAAACATTCATTCGTTTATTTAATCTGTGGAGCTGTCAAAATGACGTTTTACTTAGCTGTCAAGTTGACTGTATCCCATTCCCTTCTTACCGAACCTGTAAATGGCGGATGATGTGCTTAGGAGTGTTAAGTACTAAAATAAACGATATAGACTTATTTATGGGGCTTTTAATAGTTAATTCCATTAGATGTGAATAGTAAGATTTGTTGTAGATACTGTCTAATCTCTGTTGTGCAGACTCTTCTTAAGTTATTTTTCCTTTTATATTAGGCATATTCTATTTAATCTTAAAAAAAAAAAACAACCGTACCCCATCAATGGACAGAGTCTAATATAATCCTGCTCTACAAAAAAAGGAAACCCGAACGACATAAGCAATTACCGACCCATAAGCTTATTACCGGCACTATACAAGCTGTTTTCGACGAGTCTATGTAACAGGATCAGCCCACAACTAGATAAGAACCAGCCGATAGAGCAGGCAGGCATTCGCAAAGGCTTTTCGACTAATGACCACATACAAACTGCAGAGCAAGTGATAGAAAAATATAGAAAATTCAACATTTATCGACTACAAAAAAGCCTTCGATACAATATCGCATAACACCATCTGGAAAGCCTTGCATGAAAACAATATTCACGACCTATACTAACGTACCTACTTAAAAATATATAGTCAAAGTCAAAGTCAAAATATTTTATTCAAAATAGATTCATACAGAACACTTTTTGAAGGTCAAACTATATTTTCATTTCTTTAGTACTTCAATGTATTTTTATACTTTTACAGTATTATCAATTATCACAGATTAAGTAATGAAATAGTACTAGTATTATATAATAAACTTAAAGTTTGAAAGGTTAATTATAGTTGTTAATATATAACTATAATAATGTCAAATATCACTAGTTTACATGTTTACATGTCAATATGTTATAAGTAGGTCAAAGTTCATTTACATTTACAATTAGGCACATGTTAACTTACAAACATGAATTTTGTTTTCACAATGTCAAAAATAGAATAAAAAATATTATTAGAACTAGGAAAAAATTTAGAGTATGTCAGTTTGTCAGTACACAAAGAGAAAATAATAATAATAAAAATAATTTAAAGGCGTCTTTGTCATTTATAAAGTCGCTTATCGTGTAATAGGCCTTACTAACTAAATGGCTTTTTATAAACAACTTAAAACTTATTTAATGACAAACCTTGTACATTTTTGGGAATTTTGTTATAAAAACGCACACAATTTCCCATAAAAGACGAACTCACCTTTTGTAAACGATAATGGAGCACGGAAAGTGTATCCTTATTTCTAGTATTGAGCGAGTGATAGTCACTATTTAGTTTAAATAAATGTAGATTTCGTTTAACATACAAAACAATTTCAAAAATATATTGAGAAGCAAACGTCAAAATGTTGATTTGCTTGAATTTTTCTCTTAATGAAATGCGAGATCCTAACTGATAAATCGCGCGAATCGCTCTTTTTTGTAAAACAAAAATGATATGGATATCAGCGGCTTTACCCCAAAGCAAAATACTATAGGTCATAATGCTGTGAAAGTAAGAGAAGTAAACAAGCCTAGCTGTCTCAACATCGGTGAGTTGCCTTATTCTTTTGACTGCATATGCTGCCGAACTAAGCCTATTACCCAACGAAGTGCAATTGCAGTTTATGATCCAGTGTAATACCGAGAAAAGTTTCTCCTTTTCCTTAGTATTTTCTAGACCCAGCACGAAACGATCCCTTAACGCTGATTCGAGCTGCGTTGCTGTAAATGCACAATGTTTTGCCAGGCTACGCACTCGCGCTGCCCAGTCACTTAGCTCTTCACCGGGACGCTGCTCCGCCTTGTAGAACAAGTATCTCTCAGCAAAAGTACATTTTTTAGACTCAAAATGCTGATCTAATCTTGAAACGAAATCATTAAAACTGAGGTTCTCTAACTGAGTTGGAAATACTAGGTCCCGTGTGATGCGGTAAGTGTCCTCCACCAGTGCAGAAAGTAGTATCGCTCGTCGTTTGGCACCTGATTTGTCGGTCTCTTCTGTGAAATTATTTGCCAAACAAAACTGACCAAATCGGCTTCGGAATATGTCCCACTCCTGCGTGCGGTGGTCGAACACGAGGCTGTGACCTAACACCAGATATATACGAGAAGCATAGGCAGAGTGAAGTTAGAGAGAGCCTGTCCTACAATAAAAATCAAAAGAGGAGTGAAACAAGGAGATCCGATTTCACCCAAGCTATTTATTGCAGTACTAGAGCTTGTCTTTAAGCAATTGAACTGGACACGAGAAGGCATACTAGTCAACGGCAAACACTGAGCCACCTCCGTTTCGCTGACGATATTATCTTGTTCGCAGGTTCCAGCTGCTAGCTAGAACTAATGATGAACAGTTTAAACAAAGTGAGCCTCGAAGTTGGACTGGAAATGAACTTCGACGAGTACGTTGGCTCATACATATACCTTGGTAAAAAAATATCTTTTGACCCGAATAGAGCCTCGGACGAGATCAAACGACGAATAAACCTGTCATGGAACAAATACTGGGCCTTAAAAGAAGTTTTTAAGAGTGATATGCCCTTACCAATTAAAAAAAGGGTTATGGACAGCTGTATACTACCGTGTCTCACCTACTGCTCGCAAACTTGGCCACTAACAAAACGTACCAAACAGCAGATACGGTCATGCCAGTCAGCTATGGAAACGTCAGTCCTAAAAATAAAAAGACTCGACAAAGTGCGCAACACAACAATATTTAAAAGAAAAAACAAAGTTCCTGGACTTTTTGGCACAAGCTCTGAAATTTAAATGGAGATGGGCCGGCCATCTTGCTAGACTAGAAAACAGTCGGTGGGCAAAAGAGGTAACCGTGTGGCCCGGACCCGCAGGGAAACGTACCAGAGGCAGGCCGCGCACGCGCTGGGCGGACGACTTGAGGGCTGTCGCCGGGGCGAAATGGATCTCTATAGCCGCCGACAGAGAGCTATGGAAAAGCTTGGAGGAGGCCTTCACCCTGTAAAGGGGTTCTCATCACCACTACACATACAACAATCACAAGACGCCGATAAATTTCTAGCTTAATTTTAGTAATAATATAGTACATTTTACAACTAGTGTGAAAAGAATGTCTTTTTACCACTAGTACCGAGGTATCTTGCCACGAGCTGAAAGCGAGTGGCAAGACTCGGTACGAGTGGTAAAAGACATTTCACACGTGTTGTAAACGACGTTTTTTAATACAATTGCGAAAAAATTATAAATTAATATTCGTCATTTATATATTAATGAATTCTTTAAATAAATTTATATTATTGTACCTCGATCTCAACTGTTAGTGGCTGCATCGAAACTTCTGCTTGCGTATGCGCTCCTGGTACCTATAGGTGGACCGTTTAACTCGGTCCTCGCCTGCGCGGCGCGCGGGTGCAGGGGTATGACTATAACGGGCTGCGGGCGACGTGCGGAAGGCAAACCCCGGCGCCCGCACCCCGTTATCGTCATACCCCTGCACCCGCGCGCTGCGCAAGTGAGGAATGAGTTAAGCGGTCTACCTACAGATGCGTACATTTTCAGCTTCAAAAATGACTTTCATACTAACGCGATAAAAAATAAATACTCCTAGTATTCGTAAGCGTTTTTAATTTCATAATTTCCAAGTAAAAAATCTAATATAAAATTACTGCGTTTCGAAAGTATAGTTTGGAACTAAAAAGTAAAAAGCACTAGTGCGAGAAATTGAGCTTCTCGCACGCTACGCAGCCACAAAAAGTACCACTTTTTGAGCAACTGTATTAAAAATTTATATTTTGTTTAGTTAATTCACATATCCAGTTTACATTATATTACTTTGTACTATCTTTATTGCATGTGATCGAGAAATAAAAGGCTTTTTTAGGGTTCCGTAGCCAAATGGCAAAAAACGGAACCCTTATAGATTCGTCTGTCCGTCTGTCTGTCTGTCTGTCTGTCTGTCTGTCTGTCCGTCCGTATGTCACAGCCACTTTTTTCCGAAACTATAAGAGCTATACTGTTGAAACTTGGTAAGTAGATGTATTCTGTGAACCGCATTAAGATTTTCACACAAAAATCGAAAAAAAAACATTAAGTTTTAGGGGTCTTCAGGTCATACTCAGAACTAAAACTCAAAAAAAAATCAGTTTGCGCGAGAGACACTTCCAAAGTGGTAAAATGTGTACCCCCCCCCCCCCCCCCCCTGTAACTTCTAAAATAAGAGAATGATAAAACTAAAAAAAATATATGATGTACATTACCATGTAAACTTCCACCGAAAATTGGTTTGAACGTCTAGTAAGTAGTTTTTTTTTAATACGTCATAAATCGTAAACCGCAATTTATTTCACGGAACCCTTCATGTGCGAGTCCGACTCGCAGTTGGCCGCTTTTTTTATTTTATTTTATTTATATTCTACTTGACATATTCTTTTATTCAATATTTTAATGTTTATTGTTTACCTAGTTACTTCAATATAAACACTCGTGACAGTAACATCTCGTTTACTATTTTCAGTAATCAGTAATCATTTATTGTGTGAAGAATTCAGGTATTCTTACAAGTACCTTTACATTAACGCACCTCCGCCTCAATATCCCAACACGTTATCAGCACGAAGATAAGAGGGCATTTATAAAGGTTAATTTGCGTAGTTATAGTGAGTTTTTTTGTGCGACTGATAAAATAAAAATTTCGTCGAAATGTCACACGAATCTGGAGATGTCTCCGGTGTTAACAAGTCAACTTCGTCGAATTCATCTTCGATTCCATCTTTTTGCCTGAAGAATAAAGATGGGTATCCTACATGGAAGTTCAAGATGCGAATTTACCTATTACACGAGGACTTATGGGCAACAGTAAGTGGTTATCCGGAAGATGACACGACCTCCGCCTCGATCAAGGTACGAAATGATAGAAAAGCATTACATTTATTATTTATTACAGTAGACGGTGCAGCTATTTCACACGTCAGATGTGCGAAAACTGCAGCCGAAGCATGGAAATGTTTGCAGAAAGCTTTTGAGGATAAAGGAATGGGACGAAGACTAGCTTTAGAGCGTAAACTGTACAGATTAAGTCTGTCAGACTTCGATAATATCGAACTGTACATTAATGCAGTTATGTCAACCGCACAGGACTTGGCGGATATTGACCAGATTATAGAAGATACGTCAATTGCAGCTATACTTTTGGGAGGTCTCACCCCAAAATATGAACCTCTTATTACGGCGCTAGAGAACTGTAACGTCGACGTAACTACAGATTTAGTGAAATCGAAACTGCTGAATGAGATGTCAAAAATGCAGCTGCACCAATGCCACCAATGGATTCCGTTTTCAATGCCAGACTGGAATCTAAATCTAAGAAGAAAGAAATAGTGTGTTACGACTGTAAAGAACCTGGACATAAAAGGCCGGACTGTCCAATGAGATGCAATAAGGAGAAAGCTAATGCGGTAAAAGGAAGCGACTACTCCACATTTACTGCTCTCAATACTTCTGGCCACTGTAATAAGGATCTTTGGTACGTAGACTCGGGATGCTCGAAAAATATGAATTCTAGACGTGATTGGTTTCAAGATATTTCTTTAAATAATAATGGTAGCGTCACAGTCGCAAACGGAGAACAAATAAAGTGCTGCGGAATTGGTAATGTCTCAATAAATACACCAGATAACGTTGTCAACAGGATCAGTGATGTTGCTTTTGTTCCTGATTTAAAAGCAAATCCGTTATATGTACAGAAAGCTGTTGATAAGGGTTTTATATGTGTTTTTGATAAAAGTGGATGTAGTTTTTATAAAAATAACACTTTTCGTTTTACAGGTGATTCCGTTCTTCATGCCTCGCCCTGTGGTGGACTGTATGTACTTGATTGTACCGTAAATGTTCCCGATAACATGGCAAACAATTATTTGAAGCAGGATGTGCACTCTGGTTGTCAGAATACTTACCAAATTTGGCACAAGAGGTTAGGACACTTGTGTCGTATAGGCATGAATCAACTGAAGAATCACGAGGTAGGCGTAGAGTTTAGCGTAGTAGATAAAAATAATTGCATTGCTTGCGTAGAAGGGAAACAAGCAAGAAAACCTTTTAAGAAGGTAGCATTTAATAGGGCTACCTCACCATTGGAATTGGTTCATATTGATCTATGTGGGCCTATGTCTACAACCTCTTTTCAGGGGAATAAGTACCTACATGTTAATTTTGGTAGACGATTATACAAGAAAGGTATTTACTTACTTTATTTCTTCAAAGACAGAGGTCAAAGACAAATTTAGTCTCTTTCAAACCTTTGTAGAAAATCAATTAGATAAAAAGATTAAAGCGGTTAGGACTGACGGAGGTAAGGAGTTCGTCAACAAGGATTTTATCGATTATCTTGACTCAAAAGGTATCGAGCGTCAAATGACGACACCATACAGCCCTCAACAAGTTGGAGTAGCTGAACGAACTCACAGATCTATAACAGAAAAGGCGAGATCGTTATTGGCTGAAAGCTCACTGCCGAAAGCATACTGGGAAGACGCTTTACGGGTTGCCGTTTATCTTAAAAATAGGTCGCCTCACAGAGCTTTAAGTGGGCAAATTCCTTATGACAGGTGGTGTGGCCGTAGGGTAGTAGTGATCTTGGTCATTTGAAAGTGTTCGGATGTAGAGCACTAGTTCACATACCTTCATGTCACAGGAAGAAATTAGATTTAAAGGCAAAAGAAACAATTTTTGTCGGTTATTCAGAAAACCCTAATACTTATATTTTTAGGGATCCGTCTAATAAACCCACGAAATGTATATATGTCCCGAGATGCAACCTTTTTTAACCGACTTCAAAAAAAAAGGAGGAGGTTCTCAATTTGGATGTATTTTTTTTTTTTAATGTTTGTTACCTCAGAACTCGGTTATTTATGAACCGATTCGTACAATTATTTTTTTAATTGAAAGTATATGCTTCCAGATTGGTCCCATTGTTTTTAAAACCCCAGTTGGATGATGGGAACCATGAGGAATTGAGAGAACTCCTCAAATATATTAGGCACGCGTGTAGTAATTTCGGTATTTTCTATTATATCTCGTGTATTTACACCCGGAAATCATAAATTTGGTGATGGTGGAAGTGATGATGAAGACCACAGATGGCTTGTGGAACTTCTCAATGATGTACTTTAAACTATATAAGTACGTCACAGATTCTGATATGATTCCGTTGAAATAGCAAACAATGAAGTGCCAAAGGTAATTCTGAGATCCTTGAGGAATCGACGGCAGTCCTCAAATATTATCGGCCCACATACAGTGATTTGGTTTATTGGTCTAAAAATCAACGCATCTGCTCTTGGAAATCAGTTCATGTGGTAAATTGAAAAAAAAATGTGGAAATGTTCATGTGGCTTGGCGGAGTACTGAATTGAAGTCGGTTAAAACTTTGTTTTGAAAGTAATTTGAAAATAGCTTTACATGGTTGAAGCAACGGCAGGCTGAGCCTGTGGTACAGATAGACTCCGTATTATTATTTGAAGATAAGGAGCCGGAAACTGAAGATTGTAAATTTTTTGATTGTGATGAGAGTACCGTTCCAGTGGCTGAATCATCTACACCAAAACATCAGGATAATACCGAAGAGGTGAAGTCGGTTAAAACTTTGTTTTGAAAGTAATTTGAAAATAGCTTTACATGGTTGAAGCAACGGCAGGCTGAGCCTGTGGTACAGATAGACTCCGTATTATTATTTGAAGATAAGGAGCCGGAAACTGAAGATTGTAAATTTTTTGATTGTGATGAGAGTACCGTTCCAGTGGCTGAATCATCTACACCAAAACATCAGGATAATACCGAAGAGGCAGCTATGGAAGAGCAGCAAGATTTTCATGAGCTGACGCTTTCTGATGATGATGTAGAACCAGCAAGTGTAAATGAGGAACAACCTATCCACGAGCGGAGGTACCCCTCACGAAATAGGAAACGACCGGATTTCCTTACGTATAATGTGTCATCGGTCGATTCTGGTGAACCGACGACTTACTATGACGACTCATTCCGACGATGCTAAAAAATGGGACCATGCAATGGCAGATGAGTATAATTCCCTGATTAAGCTCCATACATGGGATTTAGTTGATAAACCAAACAAAAAGGTTATACCATGTAAATGGATTTATAAAATTAAAAAGGACGCTTATGGAAATATCACGAAATATAAGGCAAGACTCATCGTGAAAGGTTTTAATCAAGTCAAAGGAGTGGACCATGCTATGCGAACTTAGAACTTAATGCAAATCCAGTTTCTTATTGAAAATAGTGTCACCTACTAGATAGCCCGCGAACTCTCTGAAGCTCTAGCGATTGCTAGGCTAGGCTGTCAAGGTATTTCAAAAATCGCCGTATTGTCATCAGACATCAGTAGACCTCGTTATCTTGTCGCACTGTCATTGCTTTTCCGTAGAGCGTGAATGATTTTTTTATCGACCGTCTCGATATCGATGTTTATACTCGTATAATGCAACAATGCGATTGAATTTTCGCCTTTTAAATCTTTGCTCGATCTCAATGAAAATTTCTTGATGAAAAATAAGTAGATTACCTCTTTGGTGAAGCGATCAGGGACGTATTTACCCTAGGGCCAAGGGGGCCATGGCCCGGGGCGGCAGGCTCCGAGCGGTGGCCCGAGCCGCTCCGAGGGGCGGCGCGAGCCGCCAAAACATACTGGCCCCGGGGCGGCAAAACTTACTGGCCCGGGGCGCCAAATCTTTAAATACGCCTCTGGAAGCGATATAAATGATTTACCTATTTGCAACTGCAACGACGAAAAGTAACTCATCATTTCCAGTACATCGGGAACTTCAATATCGTAAGTGGTATTTATTTGCTAATGTTTTGGAGATTCCTTTGTTGAACGCTGATACACCGTGTCCAATAAGTTCGCATACAGTTTCAAACTCTCATTAAAACAAAGTGTTAATAACAATTGCAATAAAAACTATATTTCATGAAAGATATTCTTATATACAATATTCACAATAAATGTTTTGGGATAACTCCGCCTTTAACCTTCATCACAAGCTTCAAACGTTTTTCGAATCCGTCGCACGCGGCACGCACTGCTTCCATCGGTATTTCGTCCCAAATTTGTAGGATAACTTTTTTGAAATGCTCCAAATTCTTTATTTTGTAGTTATTAAGTTTCGAGAGCATATATGAGCATACAAAAAAGTCCAGTACATTTACATCCGGAGAACTCGGGGGCCATTCATTTTTTGGCAAGAAATCCGTTAAATTGGCCTGACACCACGCTTGAACTGCGTTTGCCGTGTGGGTTGGAGCTCCGTCTTGTTGGAAACAATAGTAATAGTTTCCATACAACATTTTTAAGTTTGGAGCAACATTTTTTCCAAAACTTTTGTTTTATAGTAATCAGCATTGATCTTTACCCCTTTTGTCGATAAATACCAAAGGAAGTTTACCCCGCTTACAAACTGCTCCCCAAACCATCACTGATGGTGCACTCTGGGATCTTGGCACATTCCTCTGATTATCTGGAATATCTTGGATGTTAGCTGCCCACAAACGATCATTTTGAACATTGACAGGTTGCTCTAAAACGAAGAGTTTTTCGTCCGAAAAAACGAATTCATCCCCCGCGTGCCAGGAAAGTATAGTGTTTGATCGACCTAATCTTTTTTTCCTTATAGCTTGGGAAATGCCGTGTACTTTTCTTTTCTTGTAAGCGTGACACCCGAGGTCTGCTCTCAAAATGTTGTGTACTGATCCTCTTGAAATATTTAAGTCTGCAGCTAATTTTCGGATCGAACGGTGTTTTTTTCCGGCGGAGACGCTCTCTCACGAGTTTCACGACCCTATCCATTCTTGCTGAACGCGGGCGACCAGAGCTCTTTCGGTCTCCTTGTATCTTCTAATTGTAGTATAAACTAGGTTACGCTTAATTCCAAAAGGTTCAACGCCGCAAAAATTGCACTCACGCTATCGCCCTTAAGAAATTTTGAGATAATAGGTTCCCGGAATTGCTTCATCATGGATTTAAAGTAAACGACGCCAGATAAATATTATTTAAATATTGTTATTTTTAAACTTCAAATTATAAAGATAAAACTGTCTGAAAGTTGTCTATTTTTTTTCAAACCAGTGCTAGATAAAGTGTATTCGAAGTTATTGGACACGGTGATGGATATATTAATAGCAGCCATTTTTGAATTACCTGTACCAGCAGCCCTTAAAAAATCGTTTGTTTTTTGAAACTGTGTGGGGCTGGTCAGTGCGCGCTTCGCTGACCAGCTGTGTTCACCTAAACCCCTATATGACCCTTAGTAAAGTTACATTGACGATGTTGAGTTATATACAGTGTATTGCAATTATTGCGGAAACACTATGATAAACAGTCTTAAGTCTTAACTAAGGTACCTACACCCAAGACTTTTATTTCTTATTTTTTTTTCTCATATATATTTATACCCGATAGTACCTAGTGACTCCTTATCAGTGACATATAACTCTAAGCACACTATCGATATTTAGATAGTCGATAAAAAAAATACTCACGCTCTACGGAAAAGCAATGACAGTGCGACAAGATAACGAGGTCTAAATATAAGCAACACTACAAAGCAGTGGTGCTATTATGGCTGCGGTCTTCTGTAAGGAGTACTTCCTGTGTCTGGAGGTACTTCCCCAGTTGGGCTGCTCCACATACGACCGAGATGACATTCCGCTGTGCCCTACCTTTCTTAAATATCTCTCATGCAATATATTGAATATAATCCAATAATTTGACTCAATCGTTATGTTCCTTTTTAAAACGAAACAAATTAATTTATATTTTCTACACTATCACAAAACGTCTGACTTATGTCGCCAGTCACATCGGACAAAACCACGCGACGTCTCTTGACATGTTCTGTAAAATCGCGCAACTTTTAGTTACACAGGTAGCGCGATATCTCGAACGGAATCCGGCAACTTGGCTCCACTACACCTGTGAATCCCTAGGGAATACCTCAATCTGTCGGTCGCTCAATGCTGACGACCGAGACCGCTATGTCACAGTGAATCCCAGGTTTAAATAAAAAGCAACATCTTACCTGATGTACTTGTTGTGTATTAGGTTGAATGTTCCCCTGTATGTTTCCTTGCAGGTTCCCTTGTAGGTTTCCTTGCAGGTTTCCTTGCAGGTTTCCTTGCAGGTTTCCTTGCAGGTTTCCTTGCAGGTTTCCTTGCAGGTTTCCTTGCAGGTTGCCCTGCAGGTTCCCCTGCAGATTGGGCAACGTCGAGGGTGGGGAACTCTCTGGCGAATCTGGGAGGAACGGGGTGAAATAGTTCACAGGCATGAACTCCCCAATAAGTACCTGTGGAAATGGCTAAAGTCACATTAGGCAGCCAAGTCTCGATCCCATACGAGGCCCACCCTATTAAACTTTAAAATCAAATCAACATAATAGGGAACATTACGCAAAGCTCTGCGTAGGGGGCGACACTAACACAACCCGTAAAACAAACCGCCATGACGTACAATGTCATATTTATTTACCTAACAAACAATAACGAATAATTGATGAAAACGCGTTAAACTACAATCGTTTTATTATCATTCGTGTGTAAAATACCTGTACTGTGATATTAAAATGGCATCCTATAGCCATTTAAAGGTGGATGAGGGCTTTTTTTTGCTTTACGACGTATTGCCGCTTCCCATAGTTCTCATATCATCGTTTCCTTCGGAAATGAATGATGCCCTTCAATTACGCGGCACTGATGCATTTTATTCATTGAAATATTTTCTTCACTATTTGATCCAGAGCTTTGAAGGACTTGTCAAAGTCGTCAAAAAAACTGTTTACTAATTGTGTTAGTGCTGCACTCTGGCGGCAGAACATTGCAGTAATGTTCCCTATTGAAGGGATTTTTACGAAAACAACATAACTAAATTGGTGTTGATTTTACAGGAAGCGAAAAAAAAGTAATTTCTCCTAAAATATTATAACAATACCTTCCATTTACTATGCAGGCGTACGTTATACTTGCATCTTGGATCCCATTAATAATCGGTTATCCCTTCAAAAATATGTAAAATAACTTCGTCACTTATGCTGTTTTTGTAAAATTATTGGCAGTCATGTTATTTTACATTCCTATGGTAAAAATAATTATTGAATTTACGGAAACTGTGTTATTACCAAATGTATTGCATTTAAATTAAAAACATAAATTTATTAAGAGAATGTCATTATTATTGTACAGTCGACTACAAAGGTATAGTAGTTTATGCAATCGTTATATAATGGATGCTTTTTAAGTCGAGTACCAACCACGTTTAGGCCACGAAGCTTGCTGAGTGGCCTAATTAAGGTACGAGACTTAAAAAGCTAATTATATAACTATTGTATACAATACTTTTTCTACGAGTCAACGGAAATAATAATTTATTAAACAAACTTGGTATCTATTGAAAATCGCCCGCTGAAATGAAGCGCAGCACCTTAGTAATTTTGCGCGTTGATGTCTTCACAGTTATCTTATACAGCTCCTGGATTCATAAGATGACTGCTGGCGGTTATCTTATGAAACCATACGAGCTCCGTGACGAGCTAGTGGAGCTGCAGGATTAAAAAGTATGTGATCTTAGTTTCGTGTACGAAATCTTAATTCAAAGATTAAAGTCGACGAGTAGAAAAAGTATGTTTTTTAACGTTACAAAATTATGTATGTATACCTTAAATATTACTATGGTAGTAAAGTCTATGTATAAGTGTATGTGTGTATGTATGGATACATCTCTTTGTAGTCGACTGTACTATATGTAAGTTCCGTAGAACTGAGTAATTCCATTTTAAAGATAGACGAGTAATTTTGGGCAAACTGGTTCCTAATTAAACAATGTCTATATCAATAGCACCATTGTAGCGTCTTCACTGACGGACATAATCATAGCAATGACTCAATTTCGTTAAATATGTCAGTTATGTTGTATTTGTAAACCTCCCCTCAATTATATAGTGTTTATAGGTAAAGAACTTAAGTAATAGTTAAAGCAATGACGCGTAGTTGCAGTATTTACAACAGAGGAAACCGGATGGCTCGTGGTATTTGATCTTCCGAAGTGTTGTGGAACCGCCCTGTGCAAACTGAACTGAGCCAACTTGGACTGGGGAGGAAAAAGGAGGGGTGGAAAAAAAATGGTCGCTGTTTATGCGTACACACTTTCAGGAAACCGCTGTTTCAATCGGCTGCGTCGCCACATTTTTTTTTCAAATATACTTTCCTATTTCGGTCCCAGTCGACGTTGGCTCAGTTGTGCCTCAGTTGCACAGGGCGGTTCCACAACACTTTGGGAGCTCAAATACCGCGTGGATAGTATCGATTTACAACCATGTGATATTAACTTCAAATTAAAGGAAAAATTGAAATATTAAGGTTCCGAGCCGGATTTGAACCGGCGACCACAGGCATACATGGCCCGTCGCTACTAACCAACTGACCTATCGGAACAATCTGTCTCAGCTCCTAAATCTTTCAATCAGTTCCTTCTCACAACACCTTAGGGAGGCGTGTGGCGACATCTACCCGGAAGACATATGCTTCTTTAACGGCACCAACGTCTCAAATTATATTGAGAAATCGTCAGTAACGATGCGCCACCCCAATACTAAATTACTTTTTGTATGAAGCAGTTACGCTGCTAACGATATTTATAAACTTCAAATTAAAGGAAAAATTGAAAAATGTAGGTTCCGAGCCGGATTTGAACCGGCGACCACATGGCCCGTCGCTACTAACTAATGTAGTATGCCACTTAATGTACATTGTAATTGAATGTTGTGTAAGAAAGGACCCTGTTATTTGGTTCAATAAACTTTTACTTATATCTTAGCCATTATGTCTCCTCGGCAATTTGTTAAACTGTGGACAGTGTAAGGCTAATACCGTCAGGTTTTGATGACAATGTTTAACCTATTAGCATTTGCCTGCGACTCCGTTCGCGCGGAACGAATTTATATCGTAGTTCCATACAAACTTTCGCCCCTCCTCTTGTAATAGTCACTAAAAGTATTTATTTTAGTTTATTTTGTTTACTAACAGTAGCGTGTCATTGTATATTAGATTGTAATAAATACTTTGAAAATTATAATTTATATCGTAGTTCCATACAAACTTTCGCCCCTCCTCTTGTAATAGTCACTAAAAGTATTTATTTTAGTTTATTTTGTTTACTAACAGTAGCGTGTCATTGTATATTAAATTGTAATAAATACTTTGAAAATTATAATTTAATGAATTTGCTGTATTTTGTTTCTGTAAATATATAATAATAATAAATAACCCAGACAGATTATAAACACCGTCATGACCAAGTAGCAGCCATCATCCACCAATACCTTGCATTTAAACACCGCCTTATTGAAAACAAAACCCCGTACTACATAAATATACACCGCAAATTGTTTTAGAGTCATCCAATCACAAACTATACTGGGACAGAACTATAATCACCGACAAAACCGTGCATTACCATAGACCTGACATTATACTTCACGACAAACCTGCAAAAACTGTGTATCTGATTGACGTAGCCATACCCAATACCCACAATCTAGCGTCTACTCACACTGATAAGATCAGCAAGTACACTGACTTGTCCGTAGAAATAAAAAACCAATGGCGAGTAAATACGGTGAAGACAATTCCAATCGTAATTTCATCTACAGGTGTAATTCCACGCACCCTCCACACCAGCCTCAAAACCCTCGGTGTCCATCCACTTACATACATCCTCCTACAAAAAGCTATAATTATGAACACATGCAGAATAGTACGCAAATTTTTAGCTTTAGAACAACATTAGGTAGTCCTTAGGTAACATACCTACTTTCTATATTCGTTTGGCCAAAAGCCCGCGGGTATGGAAGTAAAATACCCTCCTATGGAGAGAAAAACAAATAGAAATAATAATAATAATAAGATAATTTATTGATAAAACATAATGTACATCAGTATTTACTATAGACTAGGAGCTTCATATTATTATTTATATATTTCAATTTAATAAATATAACAATTTATTTGCAGCTTCATGTATTTTATACCAGTTCGAAACATATTGTATCCTAACTTATAGGACACGGTGTAGGGCAAACCTTGGCTAATCTGTGATATGAAGTTATTCGGTGATAGGTAGTTACTTTAAGGTCTAATAGCGGAGCTACTCGATATATTTACGGCTTGTAATAATTACCAGTAGGTGTCGCCACTATCATTCAACTTACTTACGTTCAGCAAGTATCCGAACGCATCAGTCAAAATTAAGAAAAAAAATCTAAAAATGAACTCACAAAACCTAACTATCACCGATTAGCCAAGGTTTGCCCTATATGGACAATTAAACCGGGAGATGCTGACACAAATTTTTAAGGTTTCCCTTCAGGGGTCTAATTACGTAATGAAGAAAAGGAAAATGATGGTCATAGCGCTGGTACCGGCGGCCCAAACGCGAGGACGTTAATCGAACGTGTCGGATAAATTACAAAAGTCGAACGCTTTGTTAAACAAAAATTCTTGTATTTTCCGATAGTGGATGAAAAAAGAAGTAAGCGGTAGCGTAATGCCATACTTCTCCGGTGTGACTTAGAGCCCGCCATACCGAGAGAGAACACATTAATTAAAAAAATACAGACAGTGAAAGCAAAATTAAGGAAACTATCATCTGGACCATGGGAAAGAAGATTGCCAGCTATATTGTATGGATTACGAGTGGGGAATGCAAACCGGTTAACCGGATAACCGGAACTTCTTGCGCTCGGTTAATAACCGGTTTTTGACACTAAAAACAGGTTAAACGCAGGGACGGAGTCGCGGGCAGAAGCTAGCAACTTAGAAATGTGATAGATATTAGCTAAGCTTAGCAAATAATCTCAAAAAATTGAGATTGCGCTAAGCAATTAGTAGACATACTTGTAACAATTAAATTAATGCAATAAACAGTTTAAATTTTAATTTTTTTTTTTTTTTTAGTGAAATATAATTTAAAACAAATTATTTATTAAAATCTATCTTGTGCCCGCGACTCACGTTTATATCGTAGCTCCAAACAAACTTTCACTCCCTATTTCACCCCCTTAAAGGATGATTTGCGGAATACAAACTATCATATGTCCTTCTCCGGTCTAACTATCGGACATACGATTCATTGAAATCGGTTCAGCGGTTTAAGTAGCTCCATAAAAGTTGTCACCCCCTTAGGGGTGCCTTCCGGGACGAATGTCCTTTCCCTAGATTAAAACTATCTCTATACCAAATTTCATCTATATCGGTTCAGCGGTTTAGGCGTGAAGAGGTAATAGGCAGAGAGACAGACAGACAGACAGACTTTCGCATTTATAATATCAAGTATGGACCCATCAGTACATTTTTTTATAATCTAATTCCATAATTAAAACCCAAAATATTTTGTAAATTACTAATAATAATTGGGAGTGGGGGGAGACTGGACCACAAAACTGGTTGGCAACGTCCGTTTATTGGATGTCTGGGATCCATACAAATCATACAATATGTCAGATTGCGGTGCGCTATTTTTGCAAACGAAACTCCACTAAGAGCCCGGTCTACTAGTAATATGTTTTTTTTTAATAATCGCGGGAAGTTTGCAAACGACACAACTTAAAAGGCAGCCCTCGTACGTACCACACCAAACAGTGTCCAGGACTACACTCCAGCTGAGCTCCTTAATAACAGACGTTTTAGGACCAGATTCGATAAGTTAACCCCCTTTCTTGTAGAAATGCTGACAGAGATAAAACTATAGAAGAAAATAGTAACACCAAGATCAGGGAGTTTCCGGTTGGTCAGGCGGTATATATGTCGGCGGCCGATCGTAAAATGCGGCAGCAGATCACGAAATTCCTAGGCATATCGTGAAACGCCGCCATTTCATGATTTGGTTATTAGTTGACCAGGCATATCGTGATGTGCCTGATAAAAAATACGGCAGATCGATTAGTGCAACGCATTCGTCGATATTCCTAACTCTATACCGGGCACATCGTAAAAATCCGGCAGATCACGAAATTCCTAGGCATATCGTTCAACGCCGGCATTTCATGAAACGCCGCCATTTCATGATTTGGCTAAAAGTTGACCAGGCATATTATGATGTGCCTGAGAAAAAATACGGCAGATCGACGCAGTGGCAAAACCGACTCGAATCGCGGATAGGTTAGAAGACGAAAGGGCTTTCGTCTTCGCGGTTTTTTTTAAATAAAAGAGCGGAGATACTTGTTTGCAAAACCTACTTACGTTATAACGGCGAGTATTGAACGATATGGCGTTGTTTCATGATATGCCTAGGAATTTCACGATCTGCCTAAACGTCACTGGTGGGTGTTACTTAGCCAGATCATGAAATGGCGGCCTTTCGTGATATGCCTAGGAATTTTATGATCTGCCTAAACGTCATTAGACAAATCGTTAAACGTTAAGTTTTGAACCATATGGCGGACGTCATTTAGCCAAATCATGAAATGGCGGCGTTTCACGATATGCCTAGGTACGAGTATTTCGTGATCTGACGGATTTTACGATCAGCCGCCGACATATATAAAAAACCGGTCAAGTACGAGTCTAACTCGCGCACCGAGGGTTCCGTACAAACTTTCATACACCATACCCGTCATGTCAGGACCCCATTCATTTTTGAACAATATTAAACAGCTCATAGTAGAAGTTGCCGTTGCAAAGCGCCATCTGCATTTTGGTACTAACAACTTACAATCTAGTATGTTTGTTTATCAGCGATAGCTTTTTATCACGCATACCGATTTCGATTATTTATTTTTTATTTTAAAGAAGGGACTTTAACGATAATCTGATTAGAATTTGAAGACATAAAATTTCATACAAGAGTAAGTAAATTACAAATTAAACTAAGAAATTATTTTTGATAAATAAAAAAAATAAGCTAGATACAGATATCGTTTTATTTTTCCTGTATTATTTAAGTTACTCTTAATCCTATGTCATTATTTCAGAATTTTCGGTTCGTAAACTTCGGAGATAAGAGGGGGGGGGGGGTATTTTTTTATATATTTTCCTTAATAAATCAAATTTTAACCACTAAAGAAAAAAAATAAAAACGGTTTTAGAAAGTGCAACTCAAGACCTTTCATATGATACCCATTTGATCTATTTACTGGACTTTAATTTTTTAACCCCCCTCATATTCGTCATTTAAACAGTAAATAAAAATGTATACCTATTTAATTTTTTCATTTTCCATACACGTGTCTTAACCCTTTTAACAGTTGTTCCATATTTCGAATTGATAGCTTAAGTAGTTCCTGAGATATTTAACGTTGTGACAGATGGATAGTCGCACCATAGGGGTTCGTTTTTTACTTTTTTGGTACGGAACCCTAAAAAACTACAGTAATGGACGTCGTTGGTTAAAAGGAACGGTAGAAAAACGCGTGGGAACATGCAGATATTTGGTAAAGTGGAGCGATAAACTTAATCGGGAAAGAAGAACCGTCGGTTCGAGAGAAAACCTCAGTTGCTGAAGATGATGAGGACAGTAGACTTTCTATACCACCTCCACACCGTTGGGCGGACATAATTGGAGTTTCAGGACCACAGGATATTGCTATTCAGCAAAGCTCACAATATATCACAAGATATTGCAACAACCAGCAGTAAACGTGCAAGAGCAGGCACACCCCCTGAATCACCAGAATCCAAACGGATTGCCTTGGCTAATAGTGACAGTGAGTTGGACCTGTCCGAATGTACAGATACAAGGACTGAGTCTGAATAGTAGAGTTGTTGTAGTAGATAATAGTGTAAGGATAGTACAGGGAATGTTAGTGTTAGGTATTAGTGTAAAGTGCAACTGAACTTAATGAATCAGTGAACTCTTTTAGTGGGGGAGGTATGTTATATATGGACAATGTGGGTAGTTTTGTCATTCATGTATGCAGTGAGGTAGATGGCGAAAACCAGTCTGTCATCGCGATCCAGACTAGCACATGTGCTAGGAGCCCTAACTGTGAGTTATAACACTAACAATAAAGTAATAGTAGTTTATGTGACTGTACATAATGAAGGGCATTAAACAAGAGTGTTTTAATGCCCAATTATGTACAGTTACATACACTTCTTTATCTATCCACATATCATAAGCCTCCATGACGCATTCAGGAGCCGCATATTATGACCGGCATCGCGGCGTTGTTTTCTTGCAGCTGTCATAGTTTTTTTTTTTTAATTCAGAGACAAACTAGAGTGGGATCCAACTATCATATTGTTCGATATCTTACTTTCATTCTCATTAATTCATTTCGAACTAAACGTCATCTCGACTGATATTAGAATAGAGGTCAAATCCAATTCCTTTTGAAAAAATTATGATCAAAATAATAATATTGAAATGTTACGACGATGTTATTATTTAGCAATAATAACATTTTCATAGATAAGAAATTTGTTCTAACAAAACAGTCTATTTTTATGGTGGTCATAATGTGCGGTTCTTGAACGCATCATGGGGGGGTTTATGATATTTGGATTGATAAAGATATTTATTCACATTAAGCACTTTTTAAGCTAATGATATTATTATTACCTTTTTTACATTCGCCATTAAAATATAATAAAAAGCCATTAAAATAAGAACACTGTATGAAATTTAAACAAATTGACCTGTTACCTTTTTAAAATTTAAGTTTCAGTTACAAGATGTTTAGCGTAAAAAGAGTAACAGGTGTTTGAACAGTGTCTCTAATCATACCGACTGTAGTATCAAATTCATGTGCAGTGATTCCCTGAGAATGGGTTAGTTCGCTTTGCTCCATATTCAATGTGCAAGGTTCAACAACAACAGGTAAAGAAAAGTTTCAAAGCTATTGCACAATTAGCCCCTTGTATGCGGATGTCAAAATTGTCCATGCAAATTATGACTTGGAGATGTAAAACAACAGGTTGGAATATTTGGTTGTTTGTTTAAGCATGCAAGGGGTTAAGTCCACTGAAGTTAGGTCACAATTCTTTACCGGTACTACCGTAAAGTTATACAACACAACAACACAGCTTTGTTTAAAAGTTTGAGCTGTTTCAGATTGCTGTTTGAAATTTGCTGACATAATAATGAAAGTTATACGGAGATGAATGTACTCATAACAAGGTGAGAAGCATGTATGAAGTAAAATTACATTTAGATTCAAACATATTTTTAGAGACACAATTGTTGAACCTTCAGGAAAAATAGCTTGGCAAACATTAATATATACTTACTTTTTTAATAGCAGTAGGGGAGGATTCTAGACTCAGCTTGCCCATTGCCTGGTTCAGGGACCTTGTTGGGGTAGACGTAGAGCGGTTCTGAAAGAAGGTCAACTTTAATCACTACCCGTTCCACATACATTTCAGGAACCTCACTTTCTTTATAATATAAGAAAATGTGATACCCGTAACTCTCTTTCTATCTCCTCCGCTTCTTCAACCTCTTCTCTTCTAACAATGGGGTAGATAGACAGATGTGGTACGTAATGTGTTGTGTAATGTGGAACGGGTCCATTCTGAAGGGTCTTTAACAAAATAATGATCAATGCAATATGGTAGGGCTATTCAATAGGTACTACCAATTTAAAATAGCCTTTTACATCATCTTTCTTTTATTGGTAAGAATACCTCACTAACACACTGAAGTGTTTCACAGTGAATGGAAGGAAAGGCTCCTTACATGTTTCAAGGGAAAATTTCGTTCCACCCCCAATTTTTAATCAAGTACTGATTCAATGAGAAAGGTAAAGTTTGAGGAGGGTGACTTACCATATACGTTGCTAGTTTTGACTCCTGGGGAAGCCCATTTGGGGGAGAATATTGCAAAAATATAGAGGGATCCATCGTGCCTGGTTACAACGCGGCAAACTACGGGTAAAGAAAACTTCAAATTAAAAACAGCAGAGTCTCCTGCACTACTTGCGACCGCCGCGTCGACACTAACTTCATCAGATGAAACCCGCAAAATTAACATGCGAATAGATATTTAAAAAAAGCGGAAATAGATGGCAATCAGGCTGCAAGTCGATATGAACTCTGAATCCAAAAGGTAGATAATTGGCAAGTAAGTAAACGAAAAACTACTGACGTTATACCCGATATAATTCTTACCTGACACTAGGCGATTAGTTTTCTATCATCTTATAATTACCCTCTAATAAGAGCACATCACAAGTCGGTGCTGGCACCCGACATTCTCCAAACTTCCCTTGCTACAACTCCGTGACCATTGAAGCCTCACGCAAATATGCAAGTTACCTTACATACTAAGCTCATTGTCACAGTAAATAAGCCTTCTATATATTCGTTATTCGATCAAATCATGATTAATTCGATACTTTTAATACATAACATTAATTTCTAAATGAGTACGGGCGACACGAAGACAAATTACACACAAAGTTGAGTGAGGTGAAATGTGAAATGCATACATACACAAAGAGATATTTGTGTATGTGTACTCTGTACTGTATATTGTATGTTACGTTTACACTATGCCGAAGTGAGCAGGGAAGTGGGCTGAGACGTGGGCAGCGCGAGTATGTAAACACCCACTCGCGCTACCCACTTCTCATGCCGCTGCCACTGCCCTACGCTCCCTTTTTTGGCGGTTTTTGTGGCGGAAGTCAAAGCACTGGCAGCGGCAGCGCGAGTGAGTGTGTACATACTGTCGTCACACTCATTCCGTCATCAACCGTCACCGCGTTATCAACGTTTGTGTAGCCGTGCTAGTTAGTGTACAAATGTGATCATGTTGTTATCACTGTTCTGCACCTCTATCACAAGACGGCCATCGATACAGCTCGCGCCGCGAGATAACTCGCTCGCGGTGGCGAAATCTCTCGACGGTTATTCAATATACAATTCTATGATCTCTCGGTCGCGCTGTCAGTTTTCTCGATTTCGGTATCATAAGTTGGCACATTGAGAAAGCCGGCCCAAGCGAGAGAACTCTGTCGCGGTCGACACAGTGAATGTTGCCATTTATCTAAAAAATTGTCCTTGACGCCATATTGCTTTATGGCAACACTAAATCGGTAATAAAACATGGAGTAAAGAGTGAATGCCGAGCCTTAGATATGGTATCAAACATCACAAAAATCGGTTTGACCGTTCTTGAGTTATAAATTGCTACAAGCAAGACAATTTTGTTTTCCCACTTTGATCCCTTGTAATTAGTAATATGCAATTATGAAATTTTGAATAATTAGCACCTGAGGTTTAACAGTTAATTGAGCCATTGAAAAATCAATTTCAAAACTTTATTGTTGCATAGTTTCATCTTAAATCTTGATTGCATCCTAAGGAAACTGTAGGTCTCTTCCTAGAAGGTGATTTATAATGTAACATATACTATTTACCTAGTTTGTTTATTGATAGTTTGTGTGACTTGTGTTATTTATTTTCGTTCTCAGATTGGCTTTTTACAATATAAATATAAAAGTAAACATAAATATAAAAACATACAAAATAAAAACACATTATACGAAACCTAACCTAGGGCGCCCCGCCGGCAGCGAAGCGGGGCCTAAACTATTATTATTAATATTATTATTGATACACTAGCAGCTAAATGCTGATGCGTGTAGGTATATCACTGCACTTGTTATTTAAAAGTTCTCTTTATATTTTTTTATTTGTTTTATCTAGTCTGTTTTTATAATTACAATTTAAATAAGGCACAGATTTATCACTAATGCCCCGCGGCATGGTGGCAAAGCATTTCCCTACGGTATCGCAATGCTGCCTGTCCTTCGGGCCCCAGTGGTGTCCGCAATTTTTTTTGAAAGATCTTTGGTGAACATGTATGAAAAATGTTATAAAAGTTTGGTAATAAGCTTTAGCAATGAATATGAAGTAGACGTTACATGTAACATACTTATTAAATGCTTAAAATGTATACCTGTCCCAGTTAGTATTCAATAAAAATAAGCCAATTAAAAAAACGTGTTTTATGAGGTATAAACGTTATGTTTAATATGTCGTTATTACTATTTGTTACATTATATCATAATCTCGATTTAGGCACTGCCAGAACCCGATCACACCTGGGCAAGCCCATTTGCTGACACCGACGACACTTCGGCGGGCTCCGCACTCCTCTCCGCGCCCCTTTCCGCGCTGGACGCTCCGCAGCCCTCGCCGCGGCTATCGCTGTGCCTTCCTCCGGCTCGCTCACCACACCCCGCTAGTCTATCCGTCCTGGGTGCCGCACTGCGCCCGCTGGTCCCTTGGCGCCCCACATACCGGGTGCTTCACGGCGTCCCGCCCCGGGGTCTCTCTCCGCGCCCGGCGCCTCTTCCCCCTCCGCGCCTCGCGGCTGCCGCTACGCGTCCCACGCCCCGTGCCGCCCCGCCATCGCCGGCACCGGAGCCGCCGGCCTCGCCGCCTAGGCCGAGCACGCCGCCGCAGCAGGCGCCGGCACCTCCGCGGTCGCGAGCCCGACGCCGCCCAGCGCGCGCATTGGAGATGTCGACCAGCACGGCTATCACAAGACGGCCGCGACATACTCTCGAGCTCTCTCGCACTATGCGTCTCTTTCTAAGTGGTCTAATAAAAGAGAGACGCATAGTGCGAGAGAGCTCGAGAGTATGTCGCGGCCGTCTTGTGATAGCCGTGCAGACCGACAGAGCGATACATTGCTGGGCAGAAGCAGGAGATCCGGCACCTGCAGGTATTGCAAGGTGCCCCGAGTACCGTTCTCATTATGAAGACGTAACATTTATACATATTACGACGGTGAAATCTAGAGTTACTCCTTCGATTTTAATAGTTTACTGTTTTTGTTGCATGATATTATTAATTTATATGTGACGTTCTGCAAGTTAAGATACCTTATGTGTGGAGTACCGTATGTTGGAGTTATGTTTTTGATTTTGTATTCAGGTTAGGTACTAGAGCAGGCTCTCAGTGGAGTTTCGTTTGTAAAAATAGCGCGCCGCAATCTGACTTCTGATATAAATTATATGGATCCCAGACATCCAATAAAAATTAGTATTAAATTTGGTATAGAGATGGTTTGAGTCTCGAGGAAGGCCATAGGATAGTTTTTATCCCGGAAATCATTCCCTAAGTTATCCCCTTTTTCAGCGGTTTAAGTACCAGGAGATGGTGGATTCTGAAAATCCATCGCGGCGTTTTCGCCGTCGAATATACGAACAGCTGAGTGTTAAAGTACAAGAGACATGCGAACAACTTCAGCGGTGGTTCTCATCAAATGGCCTGCTTTTGAATGTTTCAAAATCAAATGTTATGATATTTTCGGGACGTAATATTGCTGTTCCTACATGTTTCAATAATACCCTGATGAAGACATGCAGCGAATGTAGGTTTCTGGGTTTCACGGTGGATTCGAGCCTAAATTGGAAACTCCACGTTGATAGACTCTGCGACAGACTGAGTGGTGCAGCTTTTGCCCTGCGAAAACTAAAACCCCTTATATCAAATGATGCACTAAAGTCTGTTTACTATGCTCATTTTCACTCTTTGATGTCGTACGGTGTAATAATATGGGGAAACTCGACAGATGCGAAACGAGTACTAGTACTACAAAAACGAGCAATACGTACTCTGGTCAGAGTAAAACCAAGGCACTCGTGTAGAGACCACTTCGTGACGCAGCGCATCATGACCCATTATTCCCTCTATATATATGAAGTGATAATGTTTGTTAGAAGTAATCTTTCGCAGTTCAGTCGGGTAAATGTTACGGGCATACACATTCGCTCAACGGGACGGCTGCTACCAGTTCCCTGTCGAATGACCCTAGCAGAAAAAAACCCACGCGTCATAGGCCCCACGTTTTATGAACATCTTCCTGCCGAAATACGAAATGATCTATGTGACCAAACATTCAAACACCGATTGAGAAAATTTTTGTTGCATAAGCCATTCTATTCTGTAAGCGAATTTATGGATCACAAACCTGGAATTTAGTAATTAAAACTTTGTGACTTTAGTACCTATTTGACGATCCACTGCCGGTGATAATATTTCTGAAATGATTATGAGTATTGCTCTTAAAATTAAAATGTACCTGTTCTTGACTATTCAAATAATTTTATTGACATATGTATCTATTTGCTTTTTGACGATCATAATAATGACTTCATGTAAATTAACATACTTATTTAATTTACAATGTAATCTTACTATGAAATAAATGAATCTTATCTAAATCTAATATTATACTTTTCATAACATTAAAATACTTAGTTAAGTAGACAAACTCAGGAGGCCAAGCGCAGAAGGTATGAGAAAGGCGTCCTCCATTACTTTATAATATAAGAAATGCCGCTCCCACTGTCAAACTGTCACTACAGTTTTGTGGGGCAATGTTTAATTTTAAGTATGTAAAACACTGTACTTAATAAAATAAATATATAATATAATATACTCCACAATAATCTAAATTTAGCTGACGTCTGTCGTCCTCCACTGCCCGAGGCCCAACACAAGAAGTATGGAGTGGCAATGTAAACGCTCACTGCCCTTCACAGAAGTATCACGGCAGGAAGCAGGGCAGCGTGAACGGCAGTGGAAGTGGCATAGTGTAACCTTAGCAGTAGAATGTAGATCGCACTGTACCACAGACAAGCGTATAACTTTTTTTTGTTAACACTTCATTACAGCGCGGGATGTTTAAATCTCGGCTTGGACAGTCAACAACAAAAAATATATCATCTTATTCTATTTTATGCGTATTATTTTCATTCCATGGCCCATTGTTTGTTTTTCCGATGTAACATTTATTGCAATGTAAAGGGTATATCCGTGTTTGTATGGCCTTTGACGAGAAAATGGTTTTCCTTTTGCTCGGATAATTATCTTTATATACGTTGCATGCTATGCGAACTTAGAACTTAATGCAAATCCAGTGTCTTATTGAAAACAGTGCCACCTTCTTGATAGCTTGCGAACTCTTTGAAGCTGCAGCGATTGCTAGGCTTAGGCTGTCAAGGTATTTCGAAATTCGCGGTGTTGACATTATACATCCATAGCCTAGGGGTTAAGACGGCGGTATTTGGAGTCGATGAGCCGAAGTTCAAACCCTGCGGCCGACGTACTTTTTGTATGTTTTAACAGAAAAGTTTTAATATCGCAGAAGAGATGGCGCCTGCTGTACGCAAGCATTAAATGCCTTCTCAATTTGGTCGAGTTGCCTGTCTATCTCAGTATGTATATTGTAGTCTTTGATACGTTGTAACAACGTAATAAAAATAGTGTTGCCAGCACTGGAATTCGATTCGATCCGATCTGAGGGCCTACCGCGAACGGCATTCGAAGTATTCCCTCTCTGTCGCACTTAGGTACGAAATCACAAGTATGACAGAGAGGGAAAATTTCGTATGCCGTTCGCGGTAGGCCCTCTGAGCCTTGAAAAGATCCGAAAATAGTCGCGAGGATCCGCAATGTACATTTTCATAATTTCTCGATATCGAGAGTATATACTAGTGTTTAAAACATATTAAGTATGTCCTTACTAGCTTAAATCTACCACGAAAAGACGTTTTATGGTCGCACCACACTTGGTGGTGTTTGCCCAAATATTCGTGTTGCATCTTTTTCCTTCCTACGTCAAATGAAAGAGAGGCAACGATGCAACGCGAACACGAACCCTCAAGTGTGATGCGACCACAACATGTTATCCGTCAAGCTCGGCAAACTAATTTTATTTGAAAAACATGTTAGGTGCTTAAAAACAACGAAAACATGGCACGGCATGAGATGTCATAATTACGTTTAATAATAGCATACTTATCAATTTAGTCGGGTTAACATAATATATTCCTCTTATCTACCGTTGTCGAACCATAATGTTTTTTTTCGAGAAGTTGACACATGGTTTCTGCCCGGCTAGCACACTAGCAAAATGACGACTTTTATGCACATGTTTTATGTCCACAACCGACGTATACAATTTTACCGTAATGAGCTAACATGGTATACCGTCATCTACGTAAAATGTGACCATTTATATGTCTTGCACATAAAACAATTTTTTTACGTCTAATGCTAACATGCTCTTGATTTTGCACATAAAACTTGACGATATGAACCGTTGACGGACGAAATTTTATGTAGGTCACTCGAGACCCCGGATAAATTTTAACACTATGAAAACAATATAATTTTTGCAGGATTTCTCCGATTTCTGTCACAACACATACGGTTTCAGTTTCAAAACTCCTATCATCTCCTGAAACAATGATCTAGCATTTTGAATTTTAGATAGATCATGATTACTACCTATAAATAACGCAATGATTAAGATTTTTTGCTTGTGTTGTAATAAAATATATTACACAAACTTACAAATATTATTGATTCAATTATAAACTTACATGTGTTTTGGTACTCGCTTCATCACTTAAAACCACTACCATCAAACTTTTTGCGGGGTGGGATAAATAAATAAAAACAAAAAACTATTATAACACAACTTAATACAGGAGAACAATGTGCGAGACGCACCTATGACTGGCTCTGGGCTGAGTAGAATTTGAAGGGAAATCCTGCACCTTCGGCGTTGGTCGTTACGGCTTAGCAGGAACTTGGTCGGGTCGGGGTTCTGAATTGAAAGGCTTGTTTACTTTTTCAAGTAATGTCACTTCGCTGCTACTGTAGGTACTGAATTTCATGGGGCCTGGCCGCCCAATTTATACTATTAAGTTACCTCGGCCGGACGCCCCTTCGCCCCGTATATTTGGCGGGAAAGCGATTTGCGCGGGAAATTTTGGCGCGAAATGACATGTTCATTTATTATAGTTCAATCTTACTCTAATACATTATTTACAGTGCTTATACCTATTTCTATGCTATTTATAATACATTATTACACGAGATCCTGCTCGTTCGGCGCAAAAATGCATCTGAAACGCGGGAATTCCGTGTCCGCCCGTATATACGTACCTCGTTCCCCACCTGAGGTATAAATACCGGGTTTCCCCCCTCGCTCGCCCATCAGTCGTTGCCTGACTGGCGCGCGAGTAGGATCTCTAGGTTCCTTTAGTCTGTCTATATTTCTTAGTGGAAACTTAGTGTTATCCACTCGTTATTTAGGAAACCAGCGGTATATTACCCTTTTTTACTATGTAGGAAGGAAATGTGAGGCCTATTATTCTTTATTTCAGGTGCCGATGACATAAGGCAATAGTAGCGCAATGCCTATGTTATAAGAAGGTTTATAAGCTAGATTATTACAAGTTAGGTCGCGACTGACAATTTTATGTTTATAGCGGGTTTATTCTATGCCGTCCTGCACATCTCTCCCGCCGACCATCGTTCGGGTGAACGTTGGATCTTCTTTTGCGTGCAGGTTCTCAGGCTCCGTCGGCAGGATCACCAGCTTCTTGGTCGGTCTTCTGAAGACTCCGCCCTTGGTGGTCACGTCCACTGCTCGTGTCACGCCGTCGGGGCCCGGGTATATAGCTGTAACCCGGCCTCGTGGCCATGTGTTGCGAGGCAGATTCCCGTCGGCCACTAGCACGATGTCGCCGACGTTGATAGGCCGCCCATGACCGTAGGGCTCCCGCCGGTACTGGAGTGAGGGCAGGTACTCCCGGAGCCAGCGGGCCCAGAAGTGCTCGGCCAGGCGTTGGCTCGTCCGCCAAGTCGCGCGGCCGATGAGTGCGGTGTCGTCGAATGTCCCGGGGTTGGGGGCCCGGGCTGAGCCACCGAGGAGGAAGTGGTTCGGCGTGATGGCTTCTGGCTCGTCAGGATCAACCGCCACATGAGTGAGGGGGCGGCTGTTCACTGTATATTCGGCCTCGGCGAGCAGAGTAGTCAGGGTCTCCTCGCTGGGGCGGCGCTCGTTGAGCACGGCGTGTAGGGCTCTCTTGACGGCTCGTACCATCCTCTCCCATGCCCCGCCCATAAATGGGGCTCCCGCCGGTATGAAGCGCCAGCTGATACCGCGTTGCGCGGCGTCGGTTTCGAGGGCGTCGCCGTAGGCCACGCGGAGCTCTTTGTCGGCAGCGTGGAAGTTACTTCCGTTGTCGGTCCAGATCTCGGTCGGGCAGCCGCGGCGCGCGATCATGCGTCGGAGCGCCATGACCGCGGAGTCCCCGCCGAGACTTGGTATTACTTCCAGATGTACTGCGCGCACGGTGAGGCACGTGAAGAGTGCCACGTACCTCTTCTGAGTCCCTCTACCGACGGTTACTGTTATCGGGCCAAACAGATCGAGGCCCGTGTAGGTAAACGCTCGCTGGTGGTGGGCGAGCCGGCACCGCGGGTGGTCGCCGGTGGGCGGCACTGACGGCATTGCTTTCTTTATCCGGCACGGCAGGCATCGATGCACTATCATTTTCGTCACGGGTCGCAGGCGTAGAATACTATAATATTGTTTACACTCGTTTATAGTAGCCTCGGCGCCGTTGTGTTGCATTTGCCTGTGTATAAAGTCTATATATAGCTTCACTGCCGGATGATTTCCATCGAGCACGGGTGGCCGTTTTTGTAGTTCGGTGATGTCCACTGCTGCGTTGATACGCGTCTTGATAACAATAACGTCGTTCACTAGTTCGACCGCCATGTGTCGTAGGCGGCTATGTGAGCCCGGTGGCTTATTATTTCTGAGGTCACCGAAGTCGTCATGGAATGACTCCAGCTGACTGGCGCGTATCACTAAGCGTTCCGCTTCACGTAGGTATGTGGCATCGAGTATTTTATACTTTCTATTATTTTGTAGCCTTTTAGACGGCGGCTGCGGCGGGGCGGGCTTGCTTCGTTTATTCCAGTCTGGATCGGCCTGTTTGTTACGCATGGTGCGCTTGTAATGTGCGCGCGCCTTGCGGGTTCGGCATAGGTCGATGAACTGTAATACTCTGCCTATAGTTCGCAGCAAGCGTTCCCACCTCGAGAATCGGGCCGGGTCTGGTAGCCAGGCGAGCGGGCCGGGTTTTCCCTTTACGACTGATATTGTGTGCACCTTTTCTTCACTTATTTCGGACTCGTGCGGTTGTGATGGCTCTGTGGGCCACGTCTCCGGGTCATCACGCAGGAAGGCTGGGCCCTGGAACCACCGATGATCAGTGTTGAACTCGAGCGGGACTGTGCGCGTGGCTTCGTCAGCGACGTTGAGCTTGGTAGGTACCCAGCGCCATTCTTTGACAGCCGTGTACTCCTCTATGGCGGCAATGCGGTGCGCGACAAAGGGCCGGTACGTGCGCGCCCCGGTCCTCAGCCACGCGAGTACTGTGCGGCTGTCGGTCCAGAATGTCTTCGTGTCTGGTTTGAAGTCGTGCTCTTCTATTACTGCGGCCGCCATTCGACTCCCCATCGCCGCGGCCTGCACCTCTAGGCGTGGGACTGATATCACCTTCAGGGGCGCGACCTTAGCCTTCGCAGCTATCAAGGACACGTGCACTCGCCCGTCGCCCGTAGTTATGCGCCAGTATAGCGCGCTTGTATATGCAGATTCGCTAGCATCGACGAAGATGTGCATCTCACGCTTGGTCGCGTCACCGTAGTAGGGGTAGGCGCGCGGAATCGCGAGGTCTCGCAATGCCCTTAGGTGCAGCGTCCACTCCGTCCATTGGCGCGCTAAGTCTGCATCCAGCTTGTCATCCCAGCCAGTTCCGCGCCGCCACACCTCTTGTAGGATTTTCTTTGCTATGATGGTTACCGGCGCCGCTAGCCCGAGAGGGTCGAAGATCGACATTGTTATTTTCAATATTTGCCTTTTGGTAGGCTCAATGTCGTCCAGGGCTCCGGGAGGTAGGCGGCTGAGGTCCAAGTTGAAGGCGAGTTCGTCGCTCGCGGGTTTCCATATTTGTCCCAGGATTCGTTCATTTTTCATTTCGCTTTTATTCAGTTCGACGGGCGCGGACGTGGCGTCCTCCGAAGTGAGGGCTCGGAGGACCCGCGTGGAGTTAGAGGTCCATTGGCGTAGTTCGTAATGGGCCTCTCTATGTATATCGCGTACATCACTTGACACTCGAATCGCGTCTTCTTCTGTTTTGAAGCTGTGTAGGTAGTCATCGACATAGTGATGTCTTATTATTGCTCTGACGGCCTCTGGATGCGTTTCTTCGTGTTTCTGGGCGTTGACGTTCTTCACATATATTGCTATTGACGGTGAACAAGTAGCGCCAAAAATGAGTGAAGTCATGCGATATTCTTGCGGCGCGTCGTCGCCCCGCCGGTCGCCCCGCCATAGATAGCGCAGGGCGTCTCTGTCTTCAGACTTGACTTTCACTTGCATGAACATTTCTTTAATATCCGCCCCCACGGCGACTGGGTGTTGCCGGAAGCGCATAAGGACGCCTGGCAGCGACTGTAGGAGGGCCGGGCCTGTCAGTAGGCGGTCATTGAGCGACACGCCCCTTGTAGGCGCGGCGGCGTCGTGGACAATTCGGACTTTCCCGGGCTTGCTAGGATTCAGCACCGGGAAATGGGGGAGGTACCACACTCTTGATGACTTGGTGGGCGGCGCAGGCTCGGCGTAGCCCTTCGAGACAAGGGCGTCCATTTCTTCACTATATTTGCTTTTAAGCTCTTTATTTTTGTCGAGTTTCTTTTCTATGTTATGAAGTCTTCTCAGTGTATTTTCGTAGTTGTCAGGCAAGCGGCTGTCGGGTTGTTTCCATAATAGCGGTGCTTCATAATGGCCGTCGGCTGTAGTCGTTATTGACTGGGCTAGCATGATACGCGCCCGCTCTTCCGGGCTTGACTGGGGTAACTTCGGCTCGATAAGTAGGTTTTCGAGCGCGAAATATTCACTGAGTTGTAAATTCAAATCTTCATTTTTCTCGGCTTCTTCAATAGTGGTCAAGCGATGCGTCGCATGTACTTGTTTGCCTGTGATGCGTGTGTGTGCACCGTGTAGCACCCAGCCTAGCGGCGTTAGGGATGCCGCTGGCTGATGCCGCTGGCCGCGGCGTGTTTCATTACTGACGAGTAAATGCCAGTTATCTTGTCCGATTAACACTCTAGGTCTCGCTGACTCGTACCGCAGGCTATCTTCTATGTCGCATAAGTGTGCGCACTCGCGGAGATCCTCCTTCTTAACGGACTGTGGTGATAGGCTCAGATCGTCTATGGTATGCGCACCGACCCTATAAGGTTGGTCGGTGCCGCGGATGCTGAGCGTAACACGGCGTGATCTCGATGCGTCGATTTTTTCTTTCGTTATAGCTTCTATTTGTAGCGGCACTGTCGGGCCGTCCAGGCCTAAGTCGTTCGCGAGCTCTTCTTGTACAAGTGTTATCGTGGAGCCGTCGTCTAGGAGGGCGTAGGTCTCGACGGCTCCCGCCGGTCCAGAGACTGTGACCGTGATAATTTTTAGATAAGCTCTCGCTTCTCGGGAGGCGCGTGTCGATGTGACGGCCTCGTTTCTTTCTTCGATTCGTTGATAATGTAGCAAGTTGTGGTGGAAGTATTCGCAGCCGTCTCGCTCGCACTTCGTGCGCTTGCATGAGTGCATCCTGTTCTTGTAGCGCAGGCATCGGAAACATAACCGTTGATCTTTGGCTAGTTTCCACCGGTCTTCAACGGCTTTTTCGATAAACTTAGTGCATTTATCTATTGGGTGACCGGTGTTGTTGCAGGCGGCGCACTTAGGTGAAGGCTTGTCTGTGGTCGCGAAGGCTCGGTGTGTCCTCTTTGCAGGGTGAGGATTTGCACCGTCGACGTTCTCGGGCTGCGCGTAGAGCGCGCAGTAGTCCGCCTCGCGTTGCAGGAAGGCTGATATCTTTATTAGCTCAGGCTCGTCGTTTTTCTGCGTATTCGCGTAGTCGAACCATCTGTAGCGTAGGGCGGGCGTAAATTTCTCCATCATTGCCCTTGTCGTCTCCGGGCTGTGTAGATAGTGAGCGCGGTCAAGAGCCTTGAGTGTGGCTATGACGTTGGCTACACGGCTGGCGAAGACACAGATGTCGAGCGGCCCGTCGTTAAGGCGCGGTAGGGCGCGTAAACGCTCGAGCTCGGCGAGGGCAATGGCGTCTGGGCGGCCGAAGCGGGCTTCTAGGCTTCTCATTACTTCGTCTGCGCGAGCGTTGTAAATGAGGAGGCTCTCGACGGCTTCTTTGGCCCTCCCTTTGAGGCATCTTCTTAATCTTGCTATATTATCCACTTCACTATAATTTGCGGTGGTTCCGTTGTAGGCGGCTTTAAATGATAGCCATTCTTGATGCGAGCCGCTGAATGGCGGCAACTCGGCGTGATAGCGTGATGACTCTCTCGGGCCGGCACGCGCGGCGATGGCGATGGCAGAGGCGAGCTCACTCAGGTTCACACTTTGTTGATTCTTCAGTACTATGGCGCTATCTTCTTGCGTATTCGCTTGTGAATACATTAACGGCGGCGGATATGCGTCTGTTTCGCGTGGGCGCGGCGGCGTTGGCGCGAAAACGGGAGCGTGGGTTCCCCCGGCGGGGGGAGGGGCGGGGACGGCGGGGCGCACGGCAGCGGCGCCCTGTCCCGCGCCCTCGGCGGGGCTCCTCTCCCGAGCCTGCTCGGCGTACTGTGGGGTTGCAGGCTCGGGTTCTTCGATGTAAGGTGCATTGGAGATGGCGAGGACATGTCTCTGGCTGGTCTCGAGCCATTCATCTATGCGGCGTTCTTGTTGGACTGTAGATATTGTGCCGGTGTCATCGTCGCTGTCTTCGGCTTCTATGGCGGCTATGCGCGCTTGCGCGAGCTCCAATTTGATTCGGAGGGCTTCTTCTCGCGCTTGTGCGAGACGGCGGACGCGATGACTCGACGTTGTTCTCACTGATTTTGACGGCGGCCGTGCGGCAGGATGCTGGCTTGACTGTGGGGTTTCCTGCCGCAGTGTTGCTGCAGGGTGTAGGCTCTCCTGCAGCAGCGGGACTATGGGTGGCAGCGTTGACTGTGGGGTTTCATGAGGCAGTGTTTGTGACTGCGCGGCATCATGATGCTGCCCTATGGGTGACCTCGGCTGTGGGTCTGGACGAGGCGCCGGCGTCGCAGGAGTGCTTGTCTGTGGGGTTTCCTGCGAGGGCCTCGAACCTTCTTGAGTAGTAGCAGTTCCCGACGTGGACGTGGTTGCTTCTTCCAGCATGGCTTCTCTGATGTTCGCTGCGATAAGTTGACCGAACGTGCGTTTTCCTGCTTTCGATCTTGTAAGGGGCATCCTCTATGTAGAATCCGGCTCGAAGGACCAGCATGTGCGAGACGCACCTATGACTGGCTCTGGGCTGAGTAGAATTTGAAGGGAAATCCTGCACCTTCGGCGTTGGTCGTTACGGCTTAGCAGGAACTTGGTCGGGTCGGGGTTCTGAATTGAAAGGCTTGTTTACTTTTTCAAGTAATGTCACTTCGCTGCTACTGTAGGTACTGAATTTCATGGGGCCTGGTCGCCCAATTTATACTATTAAGTTACCTCGGCCGGACGCCCCTTCGCCCCGTATATTTGGCGGGAAAGCGATTTGCGCGGGAAATTTTGGCGCGAAATGACATGTTCATTTATTATAGTTCAATCTTACTCTAATACATTATTTACAGTGCTTATACCTATTTCTATGCTATTTATAATACATTATTACACGAGATCCTGCTCGTTCGGCGCAAAAATGCATCTGAAACGCGGGAATTCCGTGTCCGCCCGTATATACGTACCTCGTTCCCCACCTGAGGTATAAATACCGGGTTTCCCCCCTCGCTCGCCCATCAGTCGTTGCCTGACTGGCGCGCGAGTAGGATCTCTAGGTTCCTTTAGTCTGTCTATATTTCTTAGTGGAAACTTAGTGTTATCCACTCGTTATTTAGGAAACCAGCGGTATATTACCCTTTTTTACTATGTAGGAAGGAAATGTGAGGCCTATTATTCTTTATTTCAGGTGCCGATGACATAAGGCAATAGTAGCGCAATGCCTATGTTATAAGAAGGTTTATAAGCTAGATTATTACAAGTTAGGTCGCGACTGACAATTTTATGTTTATAGCGGGTTTATTCTATGCCGTCCTGCACAAACAACTGTTTAGTAAACTGTGCAGTGCCTATCATTACTCTTTAATTAGGTAGTATTATAATGGGCTTCTAACCATAGACTACTATTGAACGAATGAAATGAATGTAATAATTTTGCTACGTATATTTTTTGCTATGGCATAAATATATGCTGCGAGGTTACTATGTTAGCTAAGTAACGTAAAAATGGGCACAATCATAAATTTATACGTCCGAACGTAAATATATGTCCGATTAGTGTGCTAGCTGCCCAGCTGTGTTGTGACAGAAATCGGAGAAATCCTGCGAAAATTATATTGTTTTCATAGTGTTAAAATTTATCCGGGGTCTCGAGTGACCTACATAAAATTTCGTCCGTCAACGGCTCATATCGTCAAGTTTTATGTGCCAAAATCAAGAGCATGTTAGCATTTGACGTAAAGCAAATAGTTTTATGTGCAAGACATATAAATGGTCACATTTTACGTAAATGATGGTATAGCATGTTAGCTCATGACGGTAAAATTTTATACGTCGGTTGTGGACATAAAACATGTGCATAAAAGTCGTCATTTTGCTAGTGTGCTAGCCGGGCTGGGCAGGTGACCATTTCTTTGGTCATTGCAGCCCAGCTAGCACACTAATCGGACATATATTTACGTTCGGACGTATAACTTTACGATTGTGCCCATTTTTACGTTACTTAGCTAACATGGTAATCAAGCAGCATATATTTATGCCATAGCGTAAAATATACGTAGCACAATTATTACATTCATTTCATTCGTTCAATAGTAGTCTATGGTTAGAAGCCTATTATAATACTACCTAATTAAAGAGTAATGATAAGCACTGCACAGTTTACTAAACAGTTGTTCTCCTGTATTAAGTTGTATTATAATAGTTTTTTGTTTTTATTTACGTTTCTCCCACCCCACTAAAAGTTATACGTAGTGGTTTTAAGTAATTTAGCGAGTACCAAAACACATGTTAGTTTATAATTGAATCAATAATATTTGTAAATTTGTGTAATATACTTTATTACAACACAAGCAAAAAATCATAATCATTGCGTTATTTATACTAATTTATATTTAGTAATCACTAATCATGATCTAGCTGAAATTAAAAATGCTAGATCATTGTTTCAGGAGACGATAGGAGTTTTGAAACTGAAACCGTATGTGTTGTGACAGAAATCGGAGAAATCCTGCGAAAATTATATTGTTTTCATAGTGTTAAAATTTATCCGGGGTCTCGAGTGACCTACATAAAATTTCGTCCGTCAACGGCTCATATCGTCAAGTTTTATGTGCCAAAATCAAGAGCATGTTAGCATTTGACGTAAAACAAATAGTTTTATGTGCAAGACATATAAATGGTCACATTTTACGTAAATGATGGTATAGCATGTTAGCTCATGACGGAAAAATTTTATACGTCGGTTGTGGACATAAAACATGTGCATAAAAGTCGTCATTTTGCTAGTGTGCTAGCCGGGCTGGGGGGCTAGCACACTAGGCTTTATGTCGCTTTTTACGTGACGTTTCAGTACATTTTCGCCGACATAAAACCTAGTGTGCTAGCTAGGCTGCGGTGCTACCACGAACTTCGAATCTCGAACTTCGTATATCTCCGTTTCGGTCGCTCGAGTACCATAAGTGCGATAGAGTCGGAGATATACGAAGTTCGAGATTCGAAGTTCGTGGTACCGCCGCTGGTGACACGACGCTGACGTATAGAAATAATTGATGCATTCAGTTTTAATAAAAATAAAAAATATATAAAATAACAGTCCCGTAGGATAGGATCCGAAATAGTCCGACTTGATTCAGGATCCGTACAAGATCCGCCAGAGGTCTGAATTATCCGAAATCGGACCAAAAGATCCTCACCGGCAACACTACGTTTCACCAAATATCAGCCCCAAAATCGTCGTGATTTTTGAGATAATTAAAAAAAAAGAAAAATCGTTTTTATTTATTATCTACTAAAGTAGCGGCCCGATTTTTTTGAAATTTGTATCATACTAATCCTATCCTACTAATTTGCTACTAATATTATTAATTATTGTATGTCTTTCCCGCTCACGGGACAATGATGTCCCGGACCTTTGGGAGGCGTGCGTGGGGCTAGGTACCTACAAAGTACCAACTGAACCAACACGTAGAGGCCCTTTTGACAATTTAATGAAATGCAAGGAGTACACCGAGCGGATGCTGTCCCTGCCCGTGTCATGGGACGCACCCAGAGACAGCACCCGCTGGGGTGTATAGGGACTATTGCTGGTTGATGGAATCTAAAGAAAACGGGTTATTGGGTGAAAATGATGGACTAGTGGCTGGGCTATTGGGTGAAACATCGGACGCCTGCCTAATAAACTGTCTCATTTTTTATCTCTGGCAGACGGTGACTTGCCAACTGCTAGATGGGCCCCTATTAATAGCGATATTAAAATATGGCCTAAGGGCAACACCAGTCAGAGATGCTGGGGGGGGGGAGGGTAGAGAGGTGGCACTGGACTTTAAACATATAGCCAGGCAGCTAGGCAGTTGTTGATGGCCTGAAGGGCTGTCCAGACACTGCATCTCTACTCTTCTCCGATCGTAGCGGCTATCCGTTCCATTGGGTCAAGCGGGGTAGGGACGAGAGCGTGCGTCTGTGTTTGCGCGAGCACTTACGCACCATAATAATATCCTGCGCAACGGACTGTTTCTGCATTTTGGTAACGTGAGCATAAAAGCCCTGTGGCGATGGACCGATGTAGAGAGGTCTGACTTTGTCTAAGATCTGGACACAGGCGGCTCGGAGAGAGTGGTCGGGTATCTATGTATCTTCTATCTATCTACACATATAATAAAGCTGAAGAGGGTCGAAAGTCTGTACATGGAATGGATTCGAAAAGAAATTGGCTAGGGATACTTAGAATCGACAACAGAACACGTTCCAACAGTTTTTAGAATTTTTGTCTATTTGTTTGTTTATCTGTTTGTCTGTTTATGTGACCGCGCATCACGTGAAAACGGCTCAACCGATTTAGATGAAATTTGGTATAGATATAGTTTGAGACCTAAGAATGGAAATAGGATAGTTTTTATCCCAAAAATCATCCTCAAAGGGGATGAAATCGGGGGTGGAAATTTGTATGGATCTACTTAAACCGCTGCACCGATTTGAATGAAAATTTGGTATATAAATAGTTTGAGTGGGTGATATATGGGCGTGAAAATTTGGATATGAATGACCCATTTTGATGAAATTTGGTTTAGAGATAGTTTAAGTCCTGGGAAAGGACATAGGATAGTTTTTATCCCGTTAATCATCCCCTAAGGGGGTGAAATTAGGGGTAAAAATTTGGATCGAGCCCATTTGAATACAATTTGGTATATAGATAGTTTGAGTCCTGGGAAACGACATAGGATAGTTTTAACCCTTTTCCAGGCAGAGGCGTTATATCGATCACATACTGTCAAACGTGTTTATTAATAAGACTGACATTTGATTGACATTTTTCAATTGCCGGCCTGGAAAAGGGTTAATTCTGGAAATTACTCCCTAAGGGGGTAAAATGGGGGGGGTGAAAATGTGGATGGGACCCGTTTAGATGAAATTTGAGTCCCGGAGAATACAACGGATAGTTTTAATCCCGAAAATCATTTCCTAAGGGGATGAAATAGGGGCTGAAAATTTGGATAAAACCCATGTAGATGAAATTTGGTATAGAGATAGCAGGAGTCCCCGGGAAGGACAATGCATAGTTTTTATCCCGAAAATCATCTTCTGAGAGGATGAAATGAGGGGTGAAGATTTGAATGGAACCCATTTAAATTCAAATCTGGCAGGTACAGAGATAGTTGAGTCCCGGGGAAGAACACAGAATAGTTTTAAACCCAGAAATCAGCCTTTAAGGGGGGAACATTGGGGGTGAACATTTGTATGGAGCTACTAGAACGGCTGCACCGATTTAGATGAAATTTGGTATAGAGACAGTTTGATTCCCGGGGATAGGTCCCGGGAAAGGACATTAGATAGATTTTATTCCGAAAATAATGCCCTAGGGGTGAAATGGGGAATTAAAATTTGGATGGATGGAACCCATAAGATGAAATTTGGTATAGAGATAGATTTTGTCCCGAAAATCATTCCCTAAGCGAAGCGAGTAGCATCCCTGATGCGGCGAGTGAGGGACAGTGACAACAGCCTCCTGAACAGCGTTTTGGAAAAATTTGACAGCCCAGTTGTAAAACATTGGAACACAATTCATATGGGGCATAGTAGGCTATCGATGTATACATAAGAAGAAAGGATTTTGAAATCTTATCATTAATATAATACATCTTATATGTTTAAGTACACCTCCGAGGAGAAAATCCAAAATGTTCTACATCGTGCTATTGAATTTTTTTCTCGTTGAACGCCAGTCCTGTCAATTTGGTCTGGATCGACATTTTTACTGACATTCAAATATACACTCTTTGAGTAATGATAACAAAGATAATGCAAAAGTCACGCGGCGTTTACGACCTTATTAACTGCAAATCATTGCTTTTTCTGCGCATACTAAGAGGACTAATTGTAATTACGTATTTTTTTTGGAAAATGGGTCACGCAAAACAAAAACAGGAGCGTAAATTAACCGACCTACGTAAATATATGTGCACAGCGCACTCTCGTGAAAGAAAATTAAAAGATATCAGAGAGAGAATAAATAAAAAACCGGTCAAGTGCGAGTCAGACTCGCGCACTGAGGGTTCTGGCCCACACCGTACAATAGAAACAAGTCCACTATAAACTGACACTCACTAAATATGTATTCACATACTTAGTGCGTGTCAGTTTATACTGGACCTTAAATTTTGAGTGATGTAACTAAAACTCTACGGTTTTCTTAATTTTTCTTTATCTGTGCTATAAGACGTTGTTTCAGGGACTGATTTCGGTTACGGTTATACCGGTATGAAACCGATATTCCATTACGGTACCGTTATGTCATAAAGGTTATGCGCGCCGCGCGAACATAACGGTACCGTAACCGTTTTGAAATAACGGTTAGCGGTATCAGTTTTTAACGATACAGTAACCTTTATAATACCGGTATTATAAAGGTTATCGAGAAAAGTAAGCAAGCTGGCACTCTACAGAGGAAGCATTGGCTACTAAACATTTAAAGACAAAAATACAAAGCGGCAGAGCCTTTGCCGGCGGTTTGGCAATAACACCAGGCCAAAGTCGATATATCGGTACCTTTAAATAGCGGTTACGGTACCGTTATATTTCGGTAGCGAAATATAAAGGTTCCGCTACCGAAACCGCTATGACGTCATGCATTTCGGTTATGCAGTCCCTGCGTTGTTTCGTACCAAATGTCAAGATTCTGCGTTCACGGGAAGTACCCTGTAGGTTTTGATTCCCTTGCGAGTTTCGAAAATTTGCAGCATAAACGGCTGTATCTTTTGATTGCATTGGCTTGGAAGTTTGATTTTTCACAGCTTCAAGGGGCAGTAGACCTGAGTATTTGATATTAATTTCAGCTTGTCTCACGCGTTCCAGAGAAAAAGGGTCTTGACAGACAGACGGACAACAAAGTTATCCTATAAGGGTCTAGCTTGCCTCACCGCTCACCTTCGGCCCTCAGATTCACTTGTAACATGCCGAGGGTAGCCAATGTCAGCCTGGGTTCACCCTATGGGCCTCCAGTTATCGGGTTCAAAGTCAAAGTCAAAAGTCAAAAGTCAAAATATTCTTTATTCAGGTAGGCCTAGTACAAGCACTTTTGAATCGTCAATTTTTTGAAACATAATCTTAAATATTGATTGTAATGCGTCAAATATTTTCAATTGATATGCACAGTGTAGGTGCCAAAATAATCAATAATATATTCACAATAAGATCGTCACAATGTAAAAAAGAAATTATATAAAATACTAGTCTAGAATGTTTCTAGAAAAAAAAAAACGAATGTGAAAACGAAATACAACCAAATTAATACTTAAATTAAAAACTCAAATGTCATAATCAATTCCATATAAAGAATAAAAATCTGTTACAATTAATCCCACGCTGTTTTATCATTCATGTAGTCTTGTGTGCCATAATAAGCTTTCGAAATAAGTTTACGCTTCACATGGTTCTTGAATTTATTAATAGACATTTCAGTAACGTTTCCTGGAAGTTTGTTATAGAACCTTACACAATTACCCATGAATGATTTCTTTATTTTTTGAAGCCTAGTGGTGGGCACCACAAGCTTATGCTTATTTCTAGTATTAATATTAAGTACATCACAGTTTTTCCTAAAATTTACAATGTTTTTATGTACATACACAATATTGTCATATATGTATTGACAATGTAATGTCAATATATTAATTTCTTTAAACTTATCTCTAAGTGAGTATATATGGTTCAACTTATATATCGCCCGAATAGCCCTCTTCTGCAGAACAAAAATCGTATGAATCTCTGAAGCATTGCCCCACAATAAAATACCATATGACATAATGCTATGGAAGTAGCTAAAATACTGATCGAGCTGTATTCACGTCTGTTAAGTGACGGATCTTGCTCACTGCAAATGCTGCAGAACTCAAGTCTATTCGAGAGATTCGCAATATGTTCAAGCGGAAGAGCGCGCTCTGATGGGAGTCAAGTTTGCTTGTAAGGAGATAGCGAATTTCTACATGGGCTCACCCTCTGACCACTCAAGCCCGATTAAAGGACAACGCGTTTTGATGGTACGTTTACTGTAAGACCTGTTAGACATTCATGACAGCTAGTAAGTAGTGTTCGCATGGGCTCATCCTACAGGGGAGAGCACACTCTGATAGAGCACTTTTGGCCTTCGACCCTACTACGAGCACCTGTTTCTTCGGATTTTCAGCCGTCACACGCTGGTGAGAAACTCAAGGTTTCGCGTGGGTTCGCATAGTCAGTGACTGGACTAGATTAGGTACTCGGCCTTCTGGCCCGTGTCGTGAACACGCTCTTAAGGAACGCCCTTTGGCCCAACGCGGAGCTCGGCCTTCGGCGCTCATGTTCACTATGACAATCTGTGATAGTGAGTGTCTACTACGTGAGCTCGCCCTATGAGTCTTCGGCCCTAGGGTTAGCTTAGTGACTCTGCTTTGACGGGATGGTTTGAGCCTTCGTATCTTCAAGTGATTGGCCGTGAATTAGTAATATATAATTTAATTTCTTCTCAAATTTGATAAAATATTCGTAGCCTGTTTACTCGGCTGGATCAACAAGCAACAATTGCATGAAACGACACTGGACAAAGTGGTCGTATATTTTGACTTCAAGGCACTGTAATTTCTGAAAACCATGTAAATTGTACAAGCATCATAAATCAAAAACTAATAGAGATTCTGAGCTGTGGTTAGACTTCAATTGTTTGAAATTTAATATACTTTCAAAATGATACCAGCAACTAAATGTCAAAAGCCCATAGTTTTTGAATTAAACTGGATATACTGAAAAGGCAGTTTTTTACGTATTACGCAGGTAGCACTACTTTTTTTGCTTACAAAACATTGTTTCACACTCCCCAAATTACATACCTAAAAAATAGGTTTGGGTCATTGTCAGATTTAGGTTCGCGTCTTTTCGGTGGACATTGCCAAAGTTAAGGGCTATAAAGCATAATTTTTGGTTGTACTCTGAATCCGCATAAACGGCGTTGCCCCTTCTATAATTCTATGTGATAAAAACATGTTATATGTAAACGTAAGCCCTTAACTATTGACCACCGGAAAGATGATTTTTGTTTTTGTGACTAACAATGACCCGTTTACATCGCGCTTTGTCATTTTAATGTAGAATATGACTGCGCTAACAGGTCAGGTAAATAAGTGTTTACACATAGAAAACTTAAATTTACCAAGGAATCTTCATTATCTCTCTCTATATATATACTCATATACTCTCCAAGGCCTTCGATAGAGTGGACTACAATATTCTCTGGGCAAAACTGGAGGAAGCAGGTATTCCGGGTGATTGTACAGGCTTGTTGAGGTACTGGTACCAAAACCAATTAAACCAGGTGAGATGGCCCAGGACTTTGTCCACAGATTACAGGTTGGAATGTGGAGTACGGCAGGGGGGCCTGACGTCTCCTAAACTGTTCAATTTTTATATGAACGAATTATTAGGCGAGCTCAGCAGCATGCATGCCGGATGCTATATCGAAAACACGTGTGTCAACAACATAAGCTACGCAGATGACATGGTGCTGCTGAGTCCGTCTATAGGGGCCCTTAGACAGCTAGTGGCCAAGTGTGAGGAGTATGCGGCTGCACACGGGCTCGTGTACAACGCCACTAAGAGCGAAATAATGGTGTTTAAAGCGGGTAAAATTGGGCCGTATTTTATACCTCCAGTGGTTCTTGGTGGGGCTGTACTCAAGGTAGTGGACCGCTTTAAGTACTTAGGCCACATCATAACGGAGGACCTGTGTGATGATAGTGATATCGAGAGAGAGCGTAGGGCGTTGTCGGTGAGGAGTAATATGCTGGCTCGCAGATTCGCTAGATGCTCAGTTAATGTTAAAATAACGCTGTTCAAAGCGTATAGCCAATCTTTTTACTCTAGCGGTCTGTGGGTTCGGTATACCAAACGAGCCTACAACGCCCTACGCATACAATACAACAATGCCTTCAGAATGCTGTTGAGACTCCCAAAGTGGTGCAGTGCGTCGGAAATGTTTGCTGAGACGCGCACGGACGATTTTCACGCCATAATGCGAAAGAAAACCACGTCGCTGATGGGTCGCGTCAGGGAAAGTCAAAATGGCATTCTGAAGGTAGTGGCTGGTAGATTTAATTGCAACATATTGTGGCACTGGATCGAGCGGGTCAGAACTACTTTGACGTATGTCAAGTAGTACTGCAGTTCTTTTTTTTTTATGTATTATAATAATTGCTAACATAGTTTTAAGTTTATTTTGTTACTCACAGTATATGGATCACATGGTCTGAAATAAAACGATTGAATTGAAATTGAATTGAATTATTATAAGTATCGTCATGTACAAGTTCAATAACTAAAAAGTATAAAATAAAATAATTATTAAAAAAATAAAAAAAACAACTGCCGTAGACAAAGGCGTATTAAAAAGTAAGAAACAAGTTGTTAATAAAGTAAAGTATTGTTTCAATTATGTAAACTTATATATTAGTACCTGGACACGCTATCTCTTTTTGGAATATTATATTTTGTTTGCAGTCGGTGGACCTACTCTTTAGGATTTGTATGTAATAGGTCCCCCGGATGCAAACAAAATATAATATTCCAAAAAGAGATAGTGTCCAGGTACTAATATATAAGTTTACATAATTGAAACAATACTTTACTTTATTAACAACTTGTTTCTTACTTTTTAATACGCCTTTGTCAACGGCGTTTTTTATTTTTTTAATAATTATTTTATTAGCCTAATAATTCATAAAAAACCTACAAATATTGCAGTTTCAGTCAAGTTTCAGTGATATAAAAACTGCATAAGTAAGTTTGTAATCCTATACAAATACATGCGATTACAAACTTACTTTTGCAGTTCCTTCCTGCAAAACTATACAAACGTTATTTGCGGTTGGTAAAATAATATTCCCATACAAAGTCTACAAAAAGAAATGAGATCCCATTCAAAACATTCCATGTAAAAATAGGCCAAGTCTCGAAGCTCTTCCACAGTAAAACGTGGTGAGATATTTCGTAGAGCCAAGTCAGGCATTCTTATTAATCTTTATTTGCTTGTTAAATAAAATTTTGTGACTTGGCAATCACACTTACATAGTTTTAGGTACCTATGCAAAAATTATTAAATGCAGTAAAGTTGTGTGATTCCCAAGTTGCAGATTTTTATTTAGCAAGCAAATAAAGATTAATAAGAATGCCTACGAAATATCTCACCACTTTTTACTGTGGAAGAGCTTCGAGACTTGGCCTATTTTTACATGGAATGTTTTTATGGGATAGTGCTTTTCTCAAACATGCAATGAAATAAATAAAAAAAATCAAGAAATCAAACAAATTTTCATAGCTGAACTCCGTGACCATTGCCACAAATTGTAGAATAAAATTTTAAAAAATTACTTCCCGGCCTAGGCCTTCAATTTCCTATGAAATTCCTTTACAGTTCTCTCCCTTCTTCTTCCGCCTGAAACGTGATACTTTGAAGCCTGTTACATAGTATAAAGACGGCAACGTATGTTATCTTCCTACAAACGCACCGCGCGCGGCTTGTATGTGTGCGCCACAGTATCCGTCGCACACTCAAACAAAATCTCGACCCGTTTCTCAGTGCGAAACAATCGAGATTTAGTTTGAGTGTGCGCGCGGCGACGTATATATGGTATAGCGCACATACAAGCCGCGCGCGGTGCGTTTGTAGGAAGATAACATACGAGTACTTTATATTATGCCTGTTATAACGCACGGAATGACGAAATTTCATTGCATGTGTGAGAAAACTACTATTAGTGGAGGCAGTTATGAAGTTTACCCTAATTTTTTTTATCAAGCTATGTGCTTCATCGTATATGTTCCTTGAGTAATTTTAAGCATTTCTAGTCCGGGAGGCAATAAGAAACGTGAGTCTAGTCGGGAAGGGGGGGGTTACAAAATGGCCGCCAACAGTCGTCTTTAAAAAAAATCTAGTCTCGTCCTGGTTGCTACTAGGGCAAGTTTGGTATAATTTTCATATAAACCAAAGTCGTCGAATTCATTGCTGATATTAGTTTTTTTCAGTTTCATAGTAGGGGAGAGTAGTGTAATGGCGAACGCGGGTCAATGCCGACCGAGGCCGTCTCGGTGTGACAGAGACAGGTAGCCCAATAACTCTATTCACTTTTCGAGGCCGGCCCCGCCACTCAGTGTCGGACATGCAGTGTTACAGTGGGGACGCGCTCCTTGCTCACGGTAAGAAAACTTAAAATTTTTAACCTAATTTCATGTAATTTTTGTATAAACGAATTTGCGCGTAGTGACTACGATTTGTGTCGTGTAATTTACTTGTTTTTTCATTGCAAGGCTTTATAATAGAAGATTCGTGCACGCATAACCTACTTTTGACAACAATAAAATAACCTTGAAAAATCATTTTCGTTTTTGTATTTCGGCTTACGGGGCAATCGCGAACGAATTGAGACGGATAATGACGAACGTTCGCCATTACCCCAAACTGTTGCAAATGTTGTTATAATATTTTAATGTCGTTTTAGATGCCTCGCGAATACAAACGAAAAACCAAAGTCAATCAGTTAGAAGATTTAAAAAAGGCTGTTGAAGAAGTAAGAAACAAGACGCTATCACTGGGAAGAGCTTCTATAGTTTATTCTGTGCCAAAAACGACTATATTTGACTATCTCAGGAAACAGATAAATCAACCGAAATGTGGAAGAAAGTGTGTTTTCTCTGAAGAGCAGGAATAACAATTGAAAGAACATATTGTTAAATGTAGCCAGCTTTTTTATGGATTGACAATAGAGATGGTACGAAAAATTGCTTTTATCTACGCACATATCATTAGTGCTCTAAAATGCGTTCAGAAACCGTCGGTAATGACCAGCATTATTACAACCAATTTTACTATGACAACTTTCTTGTCTGTGGTAGTAGGTAAAATCTGTACTGTAATGTTATTACTTATTACAGTACAGATTATCGGTATCGGTATGAGTTTAAATTTGGAACAGCTGTCAAAACTCAAGTGGGTCTCTAGTCTAGTATCTATAGATATTAAAACAGTTATCGATACGAAACGCCAATTAATTATGTTTTTTCATTATACTTTTTAAACATTTTTTTCTTTTTTTACTTTTTGAACTTTTTTAACTTTTTTTTTAACTTTTATTTACCTTTTTCACTTTTTGTTTTACTTTTCGAACTTTTTTTTCCGCTTTTTAACTTTTTTTTAACTTTTTTGCATTTTTTTTAATTTTTTGCACATTTTTTTTACTTTTTATGTTTGTTTTATTCCTTTTTTTTACTTATTTTTCACTTTTTTTTTTGCTGTTTTTTACTTTTTTTTACTTTTTCTGACTTTTTTTTCATTTTTTTTCAATTTTTGTCACTTTTATTCTTTTTTACCTTATTTTTAATTATTTTTTTACTTTTTTTTCACTTTTTTTTCATTTTTTTTTGCTGTTTTTTACTTTTTTCTACTTTTTTTCACTTTTTTAGCATCTACTATTACATTTGCCGTTAAAAATAAACTAAAGCACAACTTTAACGTGACTGAAGTTATTGGATGCCACCCGACGAATGTGACCCAAAGTGAAATGACAACTGAAGTTGTGGAGACAAATGTTACTGCCGAAATATCGTTGAATCAGTCATTACCTCAACCTGTGAATCCTGCGATTCTTTTACCAGATGAGACAGTTAAATGCGAACATTCACCACTACAAAGGCCTAACACACCATTGAATCAGGGAATATTACTTTCAAATATTGTTTCTCTGCCCCAATTGCCAAAGAAGAAAACAAGAGAATCCTTGAGGAAGAAACATTCAACAGTCATTACTATCACTCCAATGAAAGATGTTTTGGAAGAGAAGCAACGGAAGAGAGAGAAGTAACTGCATGATTTAGAAAGGCTGCTACTAAAAGTTAGACAGGAGTAAAGAATTTAAAGAAGTTTGAGACAAATGTGCCAAAAAAGAAGCAAAAAAAGTCCATAGCTAATAAAGAAAATGATTACTATTGCTTAGTTTGCAATGAAAAGTATACTGATCCACAATCCGAAGATTGGATTATGTGTGTCAAGTGTAATGGGCGCATGAGGATTGTACTAGCGGTGAGAGTGATGTACTCTTTAGGCTTTTTGTGTGATTTTTGTGATTAATTATTGGCAAAGATGGTCTGTGCGTGATTACCCCTAGGTATTCGCAATTACCCCACGTCTTGTTCGAAATTACCCCAAGCCTGTCGGGTAAATTCGAACACTAAGGTTTTTGTTTTTGTTATAGACGTTGATTTTATTTCAAGATATTATAATAATTGTTAATGAGAGCTTGTGACTGATTAGATACAGTAAACAATAAGCAATAAAGAAGATTCGATTCGTTTATAAGTTCCTTTTTTTCGTATTTCCGCTTAAGTGTTCGTAGATACCCCACTCTCCCCTAATTTTACAAGAAAAACGTAAAAAGGTGAAAATGTTGGTAGGAGATTTTTGCTTTGGGAGCTAATAAGTATTGTATAGTGACAAAAAATATCAAACCACAAATACGATAATGAAGCGCAATTCATGGAAATTCAAAAATATACACTTTTTATAATGTTCTAATGCAAAAACATACTAAAAAAAAAAATTAAATGATCGCAGCACGGCTAGCTGGATTCGCACTAGGCGGCATTTATCTTAGAAAATGGTCGAGTAACTACGACTACGAGTATCTGCTTATACTTACTTTGTTAAATTTTATGATGCCAAATAAAATAGATCCTTAACATTTTTATAAAACAATTGAATGTCCGCAGTTTCCGGCACACAGACATACTTCTGTGCACTTCCATTTTCTTTTAATGCAGTTGCAACGATTTTTGCAACCTTTCTTGCACCTGCAACGAGTGAGTTCCAGGCACACACTTGCGACATCTCGTAAATCTGACCTGACCAAACAGGAGTCCATTCACTGTTTTCCATTCTCCAGCGCCAAGAAGAAGGAATCGGAAGCTTTTGGAGAGGCACCAAGGCTCCCAAGTCCCCAGACATTTACTCCTTGATATATTGCCCGAAGTCTGTGCTGGCGAAGAGCGGCTTTCGTTGGAGGGACGTTTTCTATAGCTGCCTGGCCCTCTTCATAAATATATATTTTCTGCTTTCGTTGACTATTGTGCAAGGGCTTGAGTTAAAAAATAAAATTTTGGAGTCAATATTACGTCATTCGCTACAAAATAGATTGTAACTATTTTATAATAAATAGGTAAACTGTAACTACACTTTGCCACCCCTCTAGTTCACGGCGCCAAGCAGCGGCCGTACCACTAAATCAAGCAGCGTCCATATCGATAGAGGCTTAATATATTGCACCGTGGTTTAGCACTGTACTGGTATCTTCGTGTATTGAACGTTCAATGTACAACGCACCGAACAAAAATATGCTTTTTCGTTCGATATGTTAGTTCGATCCCGAGAAATAATGCGGTGTTGCGTTAAATTAAATATATGTTTTACTGACTTATAAGTGAAAGTACTAATACTTAAATGTGGCACGTGACTCCACTATTCTTGTAGGTATTAGTTTCACTCCTATTTTTGCGTGTAACCACGCTACAATTCGGCATTTTGAGTAAATGTGGGAGAACATTTCAGATTCACGGCAAATTGCGACTAACCTGCGGCGGGCAGTGACATGCCCATTTGGCCATGTCGCGGCGACACGCACCACGCCCCCGTTTCATATCTATTCCTTTTTATGATCTGAAGTTTTTCCTGTACCCAAGTGGATCCACAACTCATCTAATTCCGGCAGCTTTTGAATACATGAGACTGCTACGACCACCACGTCTGTATCTACAGTACGAATCATAACTTTTTTATGTCCTTGGTCCACAGCGTCAGCAACATGCAGGTTGTCATGCCCTTAGTAATGAAAACGTGTAAATTTCCCCAGTAAATGCATACTAACAAATGTATTCCTACATATTACAGGACCAGAATGAGCCGAGGTACTGCCAATTTTCAAACAAAATTGGCATCCTGATGCGACACGGTGTCTTCTTTTAATGGGAGAGGTAAAAAGAGTACCTTTGACGCCTGGAATGCCTACCCTGAAGCAACTTGCGGATTCAAGGCATTGTTGGACGGAAAATTGGCAGAAGCGGACTCTTTTATTCAGAAAATAGAAATGTATTATTACAATGTACGACCGGTAAGTATAAACTAGTTTGATACAAATTCAGCGTACCTATCAATACATAGTATAAAACAAAGTCACTTCCAGCTGTCTGTCTGTCTGTCTGTCGGTCCCTATGTATGCGTAGATCTTTAAAACTACGCAACGGATTTTGATGCGGTTTTTCTTAATAGATAGAGTGATTCAAGAGAAAGGTTTATATGTATAATACAAACCATACATGCATGTATTATACACATAAACTCGTGCGAAGCAGGGGCGGGTCGCTAGTTTTAATATAAAATAGTTACAATCTATTTTGTAGCGAATGACGTAATATTGACTCCAAAATTTTATTTTTTAACTCTAGCCCTTGCACAATAGTCAACGAATGCAGAAAATATATATTTATGAAGAGGCCCAGACAGCTATAAAAAACGTCCCTCCAACGGAAGCCGCTCTTCGCCAGCACAGACTTCGGGCAATATATCAAGGAGTAAATGTCTGGGGACTTGGGAGCCTTGGTGCCTCTCCAAAAGCTTCAGATTCCTTCTTTTTGGCGCTGGAAAATGGAAAACAGTGATTGACTTCTGTTTGGTCAGATTTACCAGATGTCGCAAGTGTGTGCCTGGAACTCACTCATTGCAGGTGCAAGAAAAAATGCAAAAATCATTGCAACTGCATTAAAAGAAAATTGAAGAATTAAATTGTTTTATAAAATTATTTAGAATGTGTTTTATTTGGCATCATACAATTTAACAAAGTAAGCATATACTTAAGCAGATACTCGTAGTCGTACTCGACCATTTTGTAAGATAAACGCCGCCTAGCGCGAGTCCTGCTAGCCGCGCTGCGATCAAATAATATTTTTTTCAACTATGTTTTTGCATTAGGACATTATGAAAAGTGTATATTTTTTGAATTTGCATGAATTGCGCTTTATTATCATATTTTTGTTTGATATTTATTGTCACTATACAATACTTATTAGCTCCCAAAGCAAAAATCTCCTACCAACATTTTCACGTTTTTACGTTATTCTTGTAAAATTACTATGAAACTGAAAAAAACTAATATCAGCAATAAATTCTACGTCTTTGGTTTACACGAGAATGCTACCAAACATACCCTAGTAGTCATCAGGACAAGACTAGATTTTTTTTAAAGACGACTGTGTCAGCCATCTTTGTACCCCCCCTAGCCTCACGTTTCTTATTGCCTCCCGACTAGAAATGCTTAGAATTACTCAAGGAACATATATGATGAAGCTTAATAAAAAAAATTTGGGTCGTGTATGTAACATTAATTTTCTTGTCCTTTAATTTTCTTTTTTTTTTTTTTTTCTTCTGGGCTTTTATTTGTGACTTGTGTAGAGCTTCCTGGATTTGGTCCTTTCCCTGACAGTAACCCACCCAGACCCAGATAGTTAACCCCTCGAAACATCGCTCTTAATAACTTGTCGGGCAGCGGGACTCCGGAGTGAGCCCCCTTCGGAGTCCACAACTTTTTTCTTTTGGCACCACTGCCCGGTGATGCAGCCGGTTTCGTTTCCTCAGGCATGGACGTGCTAGGCGACGGCAAACTCACTGTTGAATTGTTCACAGAAAATCAAGAATGGTCACAAGATCATTGAGGTATAGTGTACTAACGTACTAGAGATTACACGCCGAACAAGAAGTTTGCGCTTCGCGTTGCGGTAAATGGGCCGCACCGTCTCAGTGCATTCTTTGACAAGTTACCCTCCCCCCGCATGCGCCCCGCGTTGCCGGCCCGCGCACAAATAATGTTTGTGTTGTCTTCTCTAGTATGTTAGTACATTATATATACCTCAATGCACAAGATTGGTATTTTCACTTCACTATTACAAAATAGACACATGACTCACATCTTGTGCGTTTCTTGGGCACAGGGACTCCAGAGTGAGCCCCCTTTGGAGTCCACAACTTTTTACTGCCTGGTGATGCAGCCGGTTTCGTTTCCTCAGGCTTGGACGTGCTAGGCGACGGCAAACTCACTGTTGAATTGTTCACAGAAAATCAAGAATGGTCACAAGATCATTGAGGTATAGTGTACTAACATACTAGAGATTACACGCCGAACAAGAAGTTTGCGCTTCGCGTTGCGGTAAATGGGCCGCACCGTCTCAGTGAATTCTTTGACAAGTTACCCTCCCCCCGCATGCGCCCCGCGTTGCCGGCCCGCGCACAAATAATGTTTGTGTTGTCTTCTCTAGTATGTTAGTACATTATATATACCTCAATGCACAAGATTGGTATTTTTACTTCACCATTACAAAATAGACACATGACTCACATCTTGTGCGTTTCTTGGGCACAGGGACTCCAGGGTGAGCCCCCTTTGACTTTTTACTGCCTGGTGATGCAGCCGGTTTCGTTTCCTCAGGCTTGGACGTGCTAGGCGACAGCAAACTCACTGTTGAATTGTTCACAGAAAATCAAGAATGGTCACAAGATCATTGAGGAATAGTGTACTAACATACTAGAGATTACACGCCGAACAAGAAGTTTGCGCTTCGCGTTGCGGTAAATGGGCCGCACTGTCTCAGTGCATTCTTTGACAAGTTACCCTCCCCCCGCATGCGCCCCGCGTTGTCGGCCCGCGCACAAATAATGTTTGTGTTGTCTTCTCTAGTATGTTAGTACATTATATATACCTCAATGCACAAGATTGGTATTTTCACTTCACCATTACAAAATAGACACATGACTCACATCTTGTGCGTTTCTTGGGCACAGGGACTCCAGGGTGAGCCCCCTTTGGAGTCCACAACTTTTTAATGCCTGGTGATGCAGCCGGTTTCGTTTCCTCAGGCTTGGACGTGCTAGGCGACGGCAAACTCACTGTTGAATTGTTCACAGAAAATCAAGAATGGTCACAAGATCATTGAGGTATAGTGTACTAACGTACTAGAGATTACACGCCGAACAAGAAGTTTGCGCTTCGCGTTGCGGTAAATGGGCCGCACCGTCTCAGTGCATTCTTTGACAAGTTACCCTCCCCCCGCATGCGCCCCGCGTTGCCGGCCCGCGCACAAATAATGTTCGTGTTGTCTTCTCTAGTATGTTAGTACATTATAAGTACCTCAATGCACAAGATTGGTATTTTCACTTCACCATTACAAAATAAACACATGACTGTTAACAATTGTATAAATCACCTTTTAACTGTATGATTTTTACTCCACAAATTACTCATTTAAATCTTTTCTTATGATTTGTTAATAATCAAGACCAAATATGAACTTCCGGTTGCCGCCATTTCTGTTGACTATAAACTAATCATCATGGCGCCAACTAGGTCAGTTCATCTTTGATCGTGAAGCAGTGCAGAAGTGGAAATACTTAGCAAGTACTCTGTGTAAGTTTAAAATGAGGTTTGAAACAATATACGAGTAAGTACATATTATACTTTGTTTCCTTTGTTAACTAAATATTCTACCCCATTCTAAACTGATGTGAGTGAGCCCCGCCAACAATTCTAAACAGCTACATATCAATCAGTAGCTGTCTAATCATGTACCTAATCATAGTTGTCGAGGCACCACTCCCATGAGTTTTAACTATACTACCCTAATTACAATATTGGTGGCTGGCCCATTTTAATTGAACCTTGTAAGCATTATCTGCCAAATGGATGAATATATCGTAAACGTGTAAAGTAAGAAGGATCGATCGAAAAGGGCATAGCCTTCAACATGACTTACATCTTATGCGTTTGTTGCGCAGCGGGACTCCAGAGTCAGCCCCCTTCGGAGTCGACAACTTTATACAGGCACCACTGCCTGGTGATGCAGCCGGTTTCATTTCCTCAGGCTTGGCCGAGCAAGGCGGCGGCATACTCGCATGGGCCCTCACTGTTGAATTGTTCACAGAAAATCAAGAATGGTCATGACCATTGAGGTATAATGTACTAACGTACTAGAGATGACTCGCCGAACAAGAAGTTTGCGCTACGCGTTGCGGTAAATGGGCCGCACCGTCTCAGTGCATTCTATGACTAATGTTCGTGTTGTCTTCTCTAGTACGTTAGTACATTATACCTCAATGCACAAGATTGGTATTTTCATTTCACCATTACAAAATAAACACATGAATGACATCTTAATTAATGTTTCACCTTTCATTTGTGTTGTATCCACAAGTTTCTTGGTATCCATGGTCTTTTTTATGGTCGAGATTGGGGATGCCTTGGCTTTTGTCTTCGATACCGTGCGTTGCGGTTTCGGTGTAGCTGTTATACTGTCTCGAAAGCACTTTGTCTGCTTTTACACTAATTGAGAGCAATTACTTAATGATAATTTGCTTATTTGGCCTTAAATATACATGTAGCACTTTACACAAACCGCTTAGTTAGTTTAGTTAGTTATAAGTGAAGTGGCAGCCTCATTCAAACCGATTTTGCCATCCGTAATTTTAAATTTTGACAGTTGGGCTCTTTGCTTTTTTTTTTTATTATTATTGAAGCATTGGCATCGAGGCGGGCTCTTTCAAGCCTCTAAGGCTGAAATAGGTAGCAGAGACGTATATCTGTCCCCTATTTTCTTACGACGTACAAACGCGTCAGAAAGAGATGTATATGCATTTGTTATTACTTAATTTGGAAGGTTATCACAAGTTTGTTCCTGCGCTGGGGATGTACTGTGTGTCGACTGTTTATATCGATATGTCACCGTGATGATTGTGAACACCGTCAGTTTATAATCTTACTCGCGATATTATAAACTGTCGAAAAATTGTAAACTGTCAAAACCGTTCACAATTTAACGCAATATTTTTCGTTAGTTTATAAACTTTCAATGTCGAATCGTCAAATTGTGAACTGAGATTAAATCGGCTTGCTACGGAACGTTCACAAAGACTAGGTAGGTTAGGTTAGTTAGGTATCTTCAATTGCCCGAAGGGCAAGGTGCCTGGAAATAGGAGCCCCGCTGCGCGGGGCTCCGTCGACACTGCTGGGTGCCGAAATAAATGGAATAAAATGTCTGAATAACAAAAAAAAAACAATCATGTTCAGACGTAAGTGGAAACTGATGCAAGTGGAATAATTCGCTCAACCAAATTCGCGCACAGGTTGCGTTCCGAATCAGACAAATTTGATTCAGTTCACAATTTGACGATATAACATTGTTAGTTTATAAACTAACGAAAATAAATGGGTAAAATTATAAATTATTTTGGCAGTTCACAATATTCCGTTAGTTTACAAAATAACGGGTAAGATTATAAACTGACGGTTTTCACAATCTAACGGTGACAGATACATTACTTAACCAAATTATAAATTTAGATTTTAATAATAGGGAACATTACGCAAAACTCTTCGTAGGTGGCGACACTAGGAGCGTTGACATTGTATCTCGTTCCCACTTGCAGTATTGTCTATGCAAGCATTCTTGTCACTCATTTGACAATCAATTGTGCATGTGTGTGTGAATCCCTGTATTTCTATACTGATTTACGTAGATAGAGGATATATAGATGGCGTCCAAGCGTATACCCAAAAGGGACGATGGTAAATGACTCATACTAAATTAAGAAGTGTCTGAAGCTAATACACTCTTGACGTCTAATGTCATTTATAATTTAGTCGTATTATATCGGTGACGTCATGGTGTTGTCAGTTTTAGTACAAATTTTGACAGGTATGGTGGCAAACAAGCTGGTGGCAAACAAAAATCCGTATACGCGATGAGGGACAGAAAATATGACACTCTATCTCGTTGCCACTTGCGGTATTGCCTATGCATACATCTTTGTCACTCATGTGTGTATGTGTGGGTGACTCCCTCTATCTATTCTACCTCTATGACTGATTTACTATTTGTGGTAGTGCTGCCTCTGGCGGCAGAACATGGCAGTAATGTTCCCTATTCACATTCACTGTGTGAAAATAATATGTTTACGGAGAAAGTAAAAAGAAATATAGTAGTCTTACTAACCCGGCATTATGAAAAAACTAGAAAATCCTGGAATGTTTGCATTACTGGATTGTATAGAAATGCCATAACTAAATAATAAAAAGAATGCAAGCGTCTAGAGAAGTAAAGGCCGGTGAAGGAGGTGCGGGTGGAGTGTGCCGGATTAATCGACATAGCCGGCTATTGGAGTAACGGACCATGGACATAGGAAAACCTATGGACAGGGTGTATTTTTCAAATATCATTTGTTTAGACATAAAATTCCCAAAAATAACTCTGTCTCATTTTAACCAAGCACCATTTGGCTAACAAAAAAGAGATGTCAGTCAGAACCGAAAGTTGATGATCAAATGTCAAGTGTGGCCTAAAATCGCCATTTTACGCGCCACGAAATGTCAGTTCCCGTCAGTTTAGTGGGTACATCATATGTCAACGACTGATGTAAACATACCAAAATAATAAAATAACTATTAATTGAAAATTATAAACTGCATAAAGCCCAAAGAGCACAATTAGTGGAATGTGGTGACCATGCCCAGGTGCAGCATAATCGGATGTGGCTTAAGAAAAGGCCCAAATCAGGAAAGTCTATCCTTGCACCGGTATGTAATGAATTTTTATTGAAATATTGGATAGTTTAAGCATTATCGAGAGCTGAGCATTTGCATTATGTTGTAATGAGTACACAGATTAAGATTAGTTATGTGTTGTAATAGGATTTAGCTTTATTTTCGATATTTTTGTACTTAAAGTTACGTTTGAGTGGCAGTTAGGGTTGTTCTTGAAAATATCGATATCGAATGGCGATGACGTCATTCGCATTATCGAATTTTCTATTTCTATAACCAATGAGATCTCGAGACAGTATCTTGCATTTAAAAAAACCTGAAAAACCGTCTGGGTTGTCAAGATTGGTAAAATTGTATAGTAGGCAGGTATTACCTTGGAACTAAACAGGCTTCATTGATCGCTAATATAGCTATTTATAAAGGTTATCAAGAAGCGAGTGTGCTAAGAAAAAAAGGTTGGAGGCATTTGGACCTTAAAATATAAGGCAAAATGTAAAAGAAATATACCTACATTTGCTCTCTACATTTTGGTCAGAAATGCTTCAACAAGACCCTAAATGTTATAAGACTACGAGATGGTGCACTGCCATCAAAATATATATTGGTATCTTGTCGTTTTTTTGAGTAGTTAACTTTGTATTTGTAGGGTATACTGACACTATACAATAACTTTACGTTTGTTTGCCTGCCTGTCAGTCTGTAGTGTAGGTATCACAGAAGCTGGAATAGAAATTATTAGAAATTTATTTAGATGAAGACACTATGTTTGCTGCTTAGAAAAATTTACTGAGCCATTCTTTTTTTGCCCATGTTTGATGCCATAGAAAAAATGAAAGAAGAAAGAAAATATATTTATTTAACGTCACACACACAATGCTAGCAAATAATTATTTTTCCAGTAACTTAAATCATGGAATTCCGCTAAGTAATGCCTGATACAACAATTATTGTAAAAATACAGTGTCATTTAGATCATCTTAAATTATGTACCTACTTAATAACTTAATAATACTTAATTACAGGAAACCAGTACGTTCTGAGATCTGTCTACACGTATATTATCGATAAACATGTTCCCTGTTTTATCGATAGCAGAACAGCACGACATCCGCCATGTTAAGAGCCAATATGACAGTATACTTGGCACGCTCATTTTGTTGATACTTCACGTCCTATTATAACGGACTGATGAGACTACTATAGTAGCAAAAACCAAGGTCATTCTATCTTATTATATCGCACTCATTTGCCGTAAGTCATGCAGGACTGCCTGGACGCTACCTACGGGAAATGAAAGAATCATTTTGTATTAGGACCATTTTTTATTTAGTCAAACTTAATCCCCCTTCAATAAAATAGTTATGGCTAAAACTTCTTATTTTTCTTAAGGCACACGTTTCTATTCAATTTTGTGAAAGATCAGTCTGCTTCCAGTCGCCTCCATCAAAAGATTGCTAACTCTTTGGAAACGTCGCCGTAGTTCAGAAAGTAATCCGAGATGGCGCTAGCGCTACTAGGCTCTCGATGAAAAAAGTAGCGTAGAATTCGTCAAAATATTGCATTTTAGTGTCCTTAATCATCACATTAACCAATTTTAAGGCATAAAATACACCATTGTCACAAAATAACACGCAAATAGCAAAATAATACAAAGCAATTTTTATCGGTGACTAGATCCATCGATCGCACGTTTTTCTAAGCTGAATGGCTACGCACGGGTATTGCATTCCGCTAGATGGCGCATATTTAAGAATCGTGCATAACTAAAACAACTTAAAACAATCCGTGATTTTGATTTAAAATCAGTAATTTAAAGCAAATTCAAATTTACTTTAGCACTATTTCAATTTTATTATTCGATTGAAATCTAAAACGAACCCTATCCAATAGTTTTTGCTCTAAACAAACATGGTTACTCCGACTAGAGTTTAGTAATTTTTCTAATGAATTCAGTCGTATACAAAAATACCATTTCGTCCAAAAAGCGTACCCCTTGCTGAAATATATAATCAGAATCAGAAAAAGTATTTATTACAAGAAAAAATAAAATAATATAAAATAAACTTACAAACTAACAAACAGCGGCGCTATCGCTACCACGAACTTCGAATCTCGAACTTCGTTTATCTCCGTCTCTATCGCACTTATAGTTTATGGTACTCGAGCGACCGAAACGGAGATATACGAAGTTCGAGATTCGAAGTTCGTGGTAGCGCCGCTGTACCTAAGTAAAAAACTGAATTTGTGACAATAGGCCCTAGTCTCAGCATGTGCTGGGCTAGGCTAGGCTGCGGCGCTACCACGAACTTCGAATCTCGAACTTCGTATATCTCCGTCTCTATCGCACTTATGGTACTCGAGCGACAGAGACGGATATATACGAAGTTCGAGATTCGAAGTTCGTGGTAGCGCCGCAGAGATCGGTCGATCGCAGGCTGACAAATATAACGGCGCACAAAGTACAACATTTACAAATACCTACTTACAACAAACTTGCTGTTGACACTTTCAGTATTCATATTTGCATATTTTAATCTAGCATCGGTAAGATTTCGATTTCAAATGATTTTAAACTAACCCGCGAACTTATTATAAACTACTAAATTCTAAAACTACAAATATCGACAAACAAAATATTGTTAACATATATGAGATTTGAACTTCGTCCCTTCTGCACGTAAGTTTGGCAGATAGCTTTTGAGCTATGTCAACAGTTAGCGAAATGCTCTAAAATGGTAATTGCTTGACGCGACATTTACCTAGCAGCCTACCACACAATAAATTTGCAACCTTACTTCCAAAACGTAAGGTCTATTTTTGCTCATAACCCGTAGTACAATCTATAAACATACATAGACACACCACAGCTACAGCCCCGCTATTCTGTAACTTGTTTTAAGCTCACCTCAACGCTCGCCCACAAATATACCTTGACACCGCGATGCGTAGTAATTAAGCGTAGGTAGAGGTCTAGTTTCGTAACGGGTGACCGGCGGGGTGAGCCGCATTAACGCGTAGCGAATAACAGCCCTGCAAACCTTTGGAAGTTGGAATGGAACGGTATTATAATTATAACCAATTCTCCCGTTCGAACTCGTTTAAATACCTAAATCCCATAAAAACCACACGGGAATCACACAGCTTTACTGCATTTACAATTTTTTGCATACCTTAAACTATGTAAGTGTGATTGCCAAGTCACAAAAATTTATTTAGTAAGCAAATGAAGATGCCTAACTTGGCTCTATGAAATATCTCACCACTTTTTATTGTGGAAGAGTTCCGAGACTTGGCCAATTTTTTACATGGAAGGTTTTTATGGGATCTCATTTCTTTTTGTGGGTTATTCTGTTATCAACTTTGTATGGAAATGTCACGATTTTGAGATATACAAACTGCATAAGTAAGTTTGTAATCCTTTACAAATTTATAAGATTACAAAGTTACTTTTGCAGTTGCTTCCCGCAAAACTATACAAACGTTATTTGTGGTTGGTAAAATAACATTTCCATACAAAGTTGATAACACAATAACCTACATTGACAAGGATTGTGTTCAAAATTGATATGGGAGGATCTAATAGGTCACAAAAACAAATCAGAGGTCAGAATGGGAAAAGTTGCCGTTCCCGACATCTTGAAATTATTTCAAGTATTTATTTATTGGCCGGTCCTGCGCCACCTGCATCCAGCGGACTCCCACGACCAGGTCCCGTAGCATGGATGGCGTTATCACGCGATAAGTGATAGGATAAGCGCGTCGTCTCGTTCTAGTCTTCGTGTCAGCCAGCGGCGCTACCACGAACTTCGAATCTCGAACTTCGTATATCTCCGTTTCGGTCGCTCGAGTAACATAAACCATAAGTGCGATAGAGACGGAGATATACGAAGTTCGAGATTCGAAGTTCGTGGTAGCGCCGCTGGGACGGATGCTCTATCCTGTCACTTATCGCGTGATAAGGCCAGGCCATCCATGCTACGGGGCCAGGTCATCAGTCCACCATGTGGGGGGCCTTCCCACGCCGCGCCTTCCGGTACGTGGTCACCACTCGAGAACCTTTCCGCCCCAACGGCCATCGGTTCTACGTGCACTCTTTTGGGGAGGCCTATGTTCAGCAGTGGACGTCTTTCGGCTGATATGATGATGATGAATTTATTATTTATTGCGCCGATTAAGTTTAAAATTGATAAAAAGTTATAAAAAAATCGCGATAAAAAACCATATAATTAACAAACCTGTGAGCAGCACGGCTATCACAGGACGGCCCGCGAGCTCTGTGTCGCGGCGAGATACACTATCCGTCTCTTTCTAACTAGGAGTAGCCCGCGAGCCTGTTTTTTAAGGTTCCGTACTCAAAGAGTAAAACGGGATCCCATTACTAAGACTCCGCTGTCCGTCCGTCCGTCCGTCTGTCTGTCACCAGAGGGCCTACCGCGAAAGGCATTCGAAGTTGTCCCTCTCTGTCATACTTACGAATTCGTACGTAAGTGCAACAGAGAGGGAAAACGTCGAATGCCGTTCGCGGTAGGCCCTCAGGCTGTATCTCACTGATAGCTTGATAGTTCCAGTTGAAATTTTCACAGATGATGTATTTCTGTTGCCGCTATAACAACAAATACTAAAAAGAAACTAAAATAAATATTTTTATTGATAATGGTACGGAACCCTTCGTGCGCGAGTCCAACACGCACTTGGCCGGTTTTTTATTATTATTATGTATGTCGTTCCCGCTCACGGGACAATGATGTCCCGGACCTTTGGGAGGCGTGCGTGGGGCTAGGTACCTACAAAGTACCAACTGAGCCAACACGTAGAGGCCCTTTTGACAATTTAATGAAATGCAAGGAGTACACCGAGCGGATGCTGTCCCTGCCCGTGTCATGGGACGCACACAGAGACAGCACCCGCTGGGGTGTATAGGGACTATTGCTGGTTGATGGAATCTAAAGAAAACGGGTTATTGGGTGAAAATGATGGACTAGTGGCTGGGCTATTGGGTGAAACATCGGACGCCTGCCTAATAAACTGTCTCATTTTTTATCTCTGGCAGACGGTGACTCGCCAACTGCTAGATGGGCCCCTATTAATAGCGACATTAAAAAATGGCCTAAGGGCAACACCAGTCAGAGAGGCTGGGGGGGTAGAGATTATTATTATTATTAATGCCATTTATTCCCACAAAAACATTCGAACAAGAATTAAGTAGGTACATTTCGTTACATTAAAAACAAGCTAAATACTTAAATTAGTTTTGGGAAACCCAAGATTGGGCAAAGTCCTCCTCCATGCACGTCCACGATTTTCTATCTTGCGCGAGTCTAGTCCTTTTTTTAACACTTTTTTAATTTAGAAAAAGTGACTCGGCAAAAATATTAAGTATAACAAATTTTCACGAGAATCGGTTGACCCGGACAGCGGAACACCGGACATCGTGACAGACACCGGACCGGACGTACTATTACTTATTCTGTGACCGGACATACGAATGATTTTCGACACAAGCTGAGCGAGCTGAAGCATAGAACTTCGTTCGCTTCGCTCGCTCGTTCGATAATCAAATCACAGAAATCTAACATGGCATTCAACATGGTGGGCAAGTAAGGTCAAGGCCAAAGCACACTAAAATATTTACCTACTCGTTGTCGCTACGTGCGATGTTTAAGGCCTTTGAAAACCTGATACTTACAAACTATATTTATTTAGATGTACATACACGAAATAATCAAAAACATTTGAGAAAATTTGTTAGGGAAAAATGGATTTCTGGATGATAATATTATAAAGCTATAAACACGAACTTTGAATCTCGAACTTCGTATATCTCCGTCTCTATCACACTTATGGTTTAAAGTACTCGAGCGAAAGAGACGGAGATATACGACATTCAAGATTCGGACTTCTTGGTAGCGCCGCTGTGATAAATTGATAATTACGTTAAGTCCACGCGATTTCGGGACTAGGTTTACTATAAATTATTTTTACACAGACTACTCAATGAAAAAATCTGAATCTTTAATTACGGGCGTTTGCTTAAAATCAAAAATTATTAAGGTTAAAATAATAAATAAGTTAATAGTTAAAATGACAAATACAATTCGGAAAATTTTGAATAAAATTAAAACTATTGTACTCTGCTTGATTCTCAAAACTGTTCTAGTATACTTATCTAGCGGGACTAGCACAACTGGGCGTTTTTAAAAAAAAGTGTTCAAAACTTTTTTTTTCATAATTTGTTTTTTTTGTTTATATTACTCAGAATCGTTGTTACTATCGATCCTCATACAAGAAAAAAAGTGTCCCAGATTTTGTGTAAGGTTTTTCTTCCCGTGCGTCACTGCATTCAAAAATGGGACGTCTGGAATGGAATATTTATGACACTTTTTTTCTTGTATGAGGATCGATGTTATCAAAGATTCTGAGTAAGATAAACCAAAAAAATGCGTATTCTGAAAAAAAAAGTTATGTACAATTTTTTTGAAAAACGCTTAACTGACGCCGCGTCGTGTTTCGTGGCAAGAAAAAATACAAAAACAGATTACAGGAGTTGGGACGTGAACCGACGTACTCAGACTTGTGAATCAAACACCCGAACCACTCGACCAAAATCAAATGGCCGCACGGCCCAAAATTTTGTATCTTATGTTAGAGGTGACTACTTAACAGCCTGCTTCACCACTTACATTGAAAACAACGCCATCTAAACTATTAAGGGGAACTACGAGGTACCAGCGACGATGTGACTAGTAGCATTGTATGGAGTGAGCAATCTTCCTTGTCTTATAATTATCTTTGCCTCCATTTAACACTCTCAGCGCCACGTGGGCCGCCGGCCGCCCACAAAAAATCGAATGAGGCAGGCCACTGTGAATTCTGAAGTGTTTACCAGCAGGCCAAGTGGGCGGCCGGCGGACCACGTTATTTCTTTTGCAGTACGCCATGCACGATTTCAGTGATTTTACCAGCAGGACGCGTGGGCTTCCGGCGGGACACAAAAAAGTTTTAAATGCGCGCCATGCTCGATTTCGAGTAATTTTTATAGGGTGGCCGGCGGGACACCGTGCTAACTTTACTAGCAGGCCACGTAGTACATAATGATCCCACAAAACTGTTTTCCGTTACAATTCGTAGTTAACCCTCTAAGAGGATAAAACTACATGGTGTACTAGCGCAAAATTATTCTTGCAGTCAAAGAAAATATAAATAACACAAATTTGTTTTTTTTTTATGGCAATGGCACGCGCTCTGCGCATTCTGCCAAAGTACCTGCGGCGCTACCACGAAGACCGAAACTCGAAGTTCTTATGTCTGCGGCACTACCACGAACTTCGATTCTCGAACTTCGTACATCTCCTTTTCGGTCGCTCAAGTACCATAAACCATAAGTGCGATAGAGACGGATATATACGAAGTTCGAGATTCGAAGTTCGTGGTTATAGCTCGCTGTGAACCCTTAACGTTCCTTTTCCTGTATCCATTCCTTCACTCCTATATAAATGTTAATGACTCATCCTTGTATATATTTAAAGCCTACTATTCATTTTTATCTTTTATTTTATTCCATTCTGGAAATTACAAAACAAAAGAGAAACAAAGCTACAACTTAATATAGATAGCGTAAGTTTGTAGAATGATATTATTTTACACTTAATCTCGCGAACATTAAAATGAGTTTCAGAAAGTTACAAAAATATATTTGACTAGCTGTTGCCCGCGACTTCATCCGCGTAGAACTTAATACTTAGAAAATATAATGCAAACAAACTTCTACCATCTAAAGGGATGATTTCCGAGGCAAAAACTATTCTATATCCTTTGAAGGGTCTCAAATTATCTCTATACCAAATTTCATCTAGGTACATGGATTTTATCCAAACTCTCACCCCCTATTTCATACCCTTACGGAATGATTTTCGGGATAAAAACTATCTAATGTCATTCTTCGGGACTCAAACGACCTTTATACCAAAAATTCATCTAAACGGGATTCATCCAAATTTTCACCCCCCATTTCACCCCCTTAGGGAGTGATTTCCGGAATTACAACTATCCTATGTCCTTTCCCAGGACTCAAGCTATCTCTATACCAAAGTGTATTAAAATGGGTTCCATCCGAATTTTCACCCCTAATTTCACCCCCTTAGGGGATGATTTCTGGGGTAAAAACTATCTCATGTCCTTTCCCAGGACTTAACCTATATCTACACCAAATTTCATCAAAATAGATTACATCCGAATTCCCCCCCCCCCTTTCACCCCCTAAGGGGATGATTTCCGGGATAAAACCTATTATATGTCCTTCCCCGGGACTCAAACTATTTATATACCAAATTTTATCTAAATCGGTGCAGCGGTTTAAGTAGCTCCATACACCGCTGCACCGATTTAGATATACAAATTTCCACCCCCAATTTCAGCCCCTCAGATATAAAAACTACCCTTTGTCCTTCCCCGGGGCTCATTTCATCTAAATCGGTTCAGCGGTTTAGGCGTGAAGAGGTAACAGACAGACACACTTTCGCATTTATAATATTAGTATGGAAGTATGGATTATTAGTATGGATAGTATGGATTATTTCCGCTTGTCTTCCAAATAGAGGTGTAGCTGTAGACTCACTTCAAAAGAAAGAAGAAACGAAAAACTCATTCAAATATCTCAAAAAATTACGAAGCTACAACCGTTTTAATGTCGCTTGTTAAAGTGAGAAAACGATCAAGGACCGTGACGTCACGATCCTCGAGCGTCATAGTAAAAAAACAATCGTTTCATTATAAAGGTGCGTTTTGCGGAAAAGAGACGCAACAAACCCCCTCTTAAAACTTTATACACTTATAACTTAGTGATTACCTATATAGCCTCTTGCGTTGTTTTTTTTTCGAGATAATACATCATTATGATTATTTTGTTTAGTGTCTACATCCCTATTTTCGATAAGATAAGATAAAATTAGATTTCTTTATTGTCAGAACTGTGTACATTTAGTTGTTTTGGGTAAAATAAAGTCCAACAGCTTGCCCAATTCGGACGTACAATATTAAACTTAAAGCTAGTCAAATATAGTAAAACAATAACAACAATAGTATTTACAAACAATTTTAACCATATTCACACATAAAATATTAATTTAGATCTATCCGACATCCGTATTTTCTTTTAAACCACGAACTTCGGAATTCGAAAATATTCGGGTATCTCTATCTCTATTGCACTAACAAATGACAAGAATGCAGAGGGCCTACCGCGAAAGGCATTCGAAGTTTCCCCTCTCTGTCATACTTACAAGTTCGTACATAAGTGCGACAGAGAGGGAAAACTTCGAATGCCGTTCGCGGTAGGCCCTCAGATATACGAACTTTGAGTTTCTGTTTTCGTGGTTTGGCTGAATACGCAAAGAGCGCGCGCGCGTGCCATTCAAAAAAAGCAAGTTTATATTGTTCGAATTTGTTGTTACATTTGTACAAATTACGCCTTAATTCGACATTTGCGCATATAAGTTCGCATATCAAAATCGATTAATTTTATATTTGCTTTTGGTACCTATGTGTCTCTTCAATGTATATCGTAGACGGGATTAAAATTATTAATAGGCGAAAGAAAGGCAAAGCAATTCCGCCATTTTGTCCGTTGTATTTCTTATTACTGTGATTTTGACGTTTCTTTTAGCTGACAGATGTGGCGGCGATATACTTTAAGAATAATAAATGAAAAATTAAATGAAGTCGTATATTACGGAAAATAAATTAATTGTCGCAGTCGGATAAAAACTATCCTAAGTTGCAGCTGGAATAATAATGTACCTATATAAAATGTTTCATATTTTTCCGTCCATGGGATGCTGAGAACATTCGTACCACAGATAGCTTAGTTTCAAACTGGCTGATTCTTTTTTTAATTTAGAGATTTATTATAAGTGGAGATTATAAATTTATTTATCTCATAACATTACATTGCATTAACGTATACTAAAATGTATATAAAATGAAACTTTACACAATATCAAACTTTAATATTTATTATTTTACCCTTTCCTGATCTTTCGTTGCTATCCAAATTTTCGATAATCCGTATTTTCAGTATAATACGACTAATTCAAAAAATATTATACGACTAATTGAAAAGCCCGCTATTGTCACTTTTAGTTCTCTGGAAGAGAACGATGGCGCTAGTACGTAAACGAAGTGTACTTTTTTTTGTATAGAGTTATCGTTCTTCTCCTAGTGACTCTAGTGAGTATAATATTCTTTGACAGAGATTGTAGCAGGCAAAGAGAATATAACACTACGTTAAGAAGAGACGGAACTTAGTACAACGTATTTATTCTGAAAACAGCGCTTTGATTGCCAACCTAACAGACATACTTCAGAGGTACCAACATAGGCAAACAAATCTACCATCTGTCAAAAATAGCTAGTGATTTCAAAAATTGAATGTAATGTCGATAGTAGTGATGTGCTTGATTTTTTTATCGATATCGGCAATTTACCCAAACAGGACCTCTTCTTTAAAGTGTTATGTAAATTACGATGGTTATAGAGCTAAGTGACCTTCAGACCGAATTTAGGCCTTTATGTATTTGCCAATATTGGTCTGAAGATTGTCTCACTCCGATATCGTTACAAATTCGAATATGGAGTTAAATAAAACAACTTTAGTTCAGTAAATTTGCTATAATTCAATGTTTTATAACGTTATATATGGAAGAATATAATTAATTACTTCTGATGTTTCTTTATTTTTGTTATTGCAAGATTGATATATAGACCAAAGCTCAAATAAAAATTAATCTTATGCTTTCCGGACCAACCACTTAACCACTCGTCCACGCCAGCACTAATTTTTTAGATTACACCATCCATCAGGATTCACTCATTAATTGGTAAATCGTAGCTCGAGGACTCGAACCCAGGATCTCTATCCTGGGTTCGAGTCCTCGTTGCAGCACAATTACTTTTCAAAGATTCAAATCTATTATTTGTAAACATAGGTTGTCAGGGTGATACAGTAATTCTGGGTATCGCTATGTTTTGCCGTTTGGCATACAAATATTGCATGCTTGTCTTTAAAAGCTAATTTAAATAATACAATAATTTCTATTAATATAATAATTTCTCGCATAAATCAAAGTATTGCTTAAATATTCACCTACGGAATAATATGCTTTTTCTACCTGGAATTTATACCGTCTCTTTTTAAATTCTGATAAGTCATCTCATCTAGTCTAGTTATATTGTTTGGTAATTTATTATAAATTTTTGGTGCCATTCCGAAAATACTTTTACACAGAAGAGCAGTTTTGAATGACTCTGTATTAATTTTATCCTTCTGCCTACAGCTGTTAAAAGTGGCAAATTGACTAATTATTATTATTGGAAAAAAATATTAGAGAGGTAGGGCACAGCGGAATGTCATCTCGCTCGTATGTGGAGCAGCCCAACTGGGGAAGTACCTCCACCTTACAGAAGATCGCAGCCATAATAGCACCATTGCTTTGTAGTGTTGCTATATTATTGCATGCTATGAAGTATGTGGTGTTGTGTTCCTGGTGGTGAATAAGGTCGCCAGAGCTCCCTAGGGTGCGCTGTGTTGGGAGTGAGGGACCTGCATGTCTCTATCTGCCAACACAGCGAATCCTCAAGTGAATAAAGGGTCGGCAACGCGCTTGTGATTCTTCTGGAGTCACAAGTGTCCATAGGCGACGGTACTAGCTTAACATCAGGCAGGCCGTAAACTTGTTTGCCACCGTCGTAGTATAAAAAAAATAAAAAAATAATAATAATAATGTTGCTTTTGACATATATTCCTACCTCGTATATGTAAAGGCATGGCAGCGTTAATATGTTGAGCTTAATTTTTTCTTTGTGCTTTGATCAATGTATCAATGTAGATGTTTTAGTCTAAAAGAACGAACATATCTGAACTACATATGCATAATTCTCTATTAAATTACAGTCATTGATAATAATGCTTATACTTATTTAATTATTACTTGTGTCGTTATTGTTGTAGTGTCCCATTTGTTCTGCTTTTTTACCAATGTCTTTTATTTTTTCTTCGGACTCAGCTAATCTCTGATTAATTCTATGGCACTGGCGCCTAATTAATAAATGACTTAGGCGCCCAAATATCCTGTCTAAAATTGGATGAGAGCATGTATACCAAGATGTATCGCAATGTGCAATAAATAGCATTTTACATAGTTCAGTTATGTTTCTTTCATAAAGTCTTGGTATAACATCAGTTTCAAATACGCCAACAGCTGTCTCAACCAGTCTACAAAGCGGAATAGTTGGGTAGGTGAGTGAATGCTTGTCAGTGAACCATTCACGTAGCTGAATGTATCTGTATGTCTCAGCTTGCTGTTTTTCTTGGTCATCTTCAATTAATAACCTTCGGCAGCTTGCACAATTCAGTTTTTTTAAAGTCGAAGCTAAGTAGCCAGATACATAAACGAGTGGCTGGTGTTTTATATCCGCAAAATCAGTTTCTTCTTGTAATTCCGATTCCTCCGGGATGCTAAATATTGCAAAGTCTTCTTCTTCATAATCATCATAGTGTGCCCCAACTGATGTATCTGGTAGTTCATTTTCTTTGTCTTCTGTAACTGCCACATCGTCAAGTGCGCCAAGAACATCAGCAAAATTAGTAAGCAATTTTTGGTTGTCATCTTCACAGTTTCCTTTACTGTGCGGTGCAGTCATTCCTGACACCACTGATGCTTTTAATGCTGCTGTAAACCCCGTACAAGTTGGGTTGCGATTCGTAGGGCAGTGTTGGCGTATAACTCCAAAAAAATTTTCGAGACCATCCTGATTTAACGCCCTAAGATTTAAATAGCGAAATCCCTGCGAACTTACGTATTTCCATACATCCTCCAGGGTGTTCAAAGATGTCAACATGCCTTGTACACATTTAACATTTTTTTCCGTGGTGCCGTCATTTTTTATAAATTTAAGACATGTAATTTTTTTTTTAATTCTTTCCAAACTTCCGGGTGGTCCGTCTTCTTTGAAACATTTTCCCTTCGCCCTTTTTTGATGTCATTCTTGGACGATGGGCCATTTGTAACATCAAAAAGACGATCCAGTTCCTCTACGATCAGCCCTGTTTCAAAAATCTTTCTTCGCTTCTCTTCGTCACGTTCAGCTTCGGACATTAATTTCAGCACAGCTGAAACAGTTTTGCTCAGCGCCTGTGCTGCGTATTTCACTTTCATTTTTTGCCTGTATTTAGGTCGTACATGGGCTGCTGTAATTTTGCTGAGGTGTAGCAATGTTCTGTTTTTATATTCAGCCTCCTGTATGTATGCCCACCAACCCGACTTCTGGTCAAATTGGATCTGACTGTGCCCTTTACAAAATAATAGGCTAATATTTGTTTGTACCGTGCTCGGAGACCTTGTATCATGAACACGACGGCGTGATCGGCTATCTGGTCGGTTCTTCCAGAAGTTTTTCCCTTGTCCTCAAAGCCGTCAACTTGGTCCGTGCCTTCGTTAAATATGAGACGCGGTTTAAGAGCGATTTCGTCGAATAAAAGTGCGCAAAAATTATTATTTTCCTTCATCGTTGACGATGCTCTTTGAAGATGTCGTAAAACAGCTGTATTAATTCCCGTTCCCATAGGTATTTTCCGCAACAAGTTGTGCAGTGTTTTAACGCTTGGTAACATTACACCATGAGCTAAATATCTGTACGTTTTTGGTGATCTCTTGAATATAGCAAGAGCCGATATTTTTTCTTTTAACGTCCACCGTCTGCCTTGTGGCTTTCTTTTCTGATTTTTTAAATCTGCGGCAACTAAG